>OU892286.1:31555762-31989104 GCA_917834065.1 Ceutorhynchus assimilis | reverse complement strand
ACAACAAAATCGAGACACTGTTTGTAGAAGAATATTTAAATGCCCCAAGACAAGACCAGAGAAGCCCCAAGTTGATTTTAGAATGAAAATTTGTGTTAGTAATGATCAACCTATTTCGTTTCGTCCTAGAAAGTTGGCCTACGACGAAAAATTAGAGTTACAAAAAATTATTGAGGATTTATTGAAAGAAAATATTATTAGAGAAAGCGATTCACCCTATTGTAGCCCCATTGTTTTAGTCAATAAAAAGAATGGTTCCAAAAGGTTGTGTGTGGACTATAGGTCAATTAACAAAATTATAATTAGGGATAATTATCCAATTCCACTCATTGATGACCAATTGGACCTTCTTAAAAATAAAACCTATTTTACTTCCCTGGACTTAAAAAATTCCTTCCATCAAGTTAGGATGGATGATGATTCGGTCAAGTATACAAGCTTTATTTGTCCTTTAGGGCAGTTTGAGTTCTTGAGAATGCCGTTTGGAATGTCAAACTCTCCGTCTGTGTTTATGAGATTTGTAAATAAAATTTTTAAAGAATTAATTAGGGAGCAAAAAATTTTGATATACTTAGACGACATCCTTATTGCTACTTCAGATTTGGATAGCCATTTGAAAATTTTATCTGAAGTGTTTGCGTTATTAACAGTTAACTTACTTGAATTGAGGATAAATAAATGTTCATTCTTACAGACCGAAATTCTTTATTTGGGTTATATAATTAATTGTGATGGTATCAAACCCAATCCCCAGAATGTTCAGGCTATGATTGATTATCCAATTCCGACCACGACTAGGAAAGTCCAAGTTTTTAGGACTCTCCTCATATTTCAGACGCTTCATACCTTCGTTTTCCATATTAGCAAGACCCCTTTATGACTTGTTGAGAAAGGAAAAATCTTTTGAATTCGGAGCTAGTCAGTTAGAAGCGTTTAATGTTTTGAAGTCTAAATTAATCCAGGCCCCTGTGTTAGCGATTTTCTCACCAAGTTTGGAGACCGAACTGCATTGTGATGCAAGTGCTATTGGTTTCGGTGCGATCCTTTTACAGAGGCAAAAAAATAATTTGTTTCAGCCCGTTTTTTACTTTAGCAAGAGAGCTTCTGAACCAGAATCTAAGTTACATAGCTATGAGCTAGAAATGTTAGCTATAGTAAGTGCATTGGAAAGATTCCGAATTTATTTGCAAGGTTTGCCTAGGTTCAAAATTGTCACAGATTGTAATTCAATTAAGTTAGCCCTTAACAAGAAAGAGATCAATCGACGTATAAACAGATGGGCCTTGGTACTCCAAAATTATAACTATACTTTAGAGCATCGCGAAGGCAATCGAATGAAACATGTCGATGCATTAAGTCGTGCCAATAGTGTGTTAGTTCTTGAGGAAAACACTTTTGAGCAGAATCTTTCGATCGCCCAAAATCTCGACCCTGAAATAAAAATTATTAAAGATAAGCTTATTCATTGTGATGACAAAAATTTTGAGTTAAGAAATGGCCTCGTTTATAGGAAATTTAAAGATAAGTCAAAAACACTTTTTTATGTCCCCTGTTCAATGGAAAGTAAGGTGATTTTCAATTGTCATGACATGCTAGGCCATGTAGCCATTGACAAAACTGCCGAGTATATTTCAAGAGTTTATTGGTTCCCCAATCTGATAGATAAAGTTAAAAGTTATGTAAAAAATTGTATTAAGTGCATTTCGTATTCTGCCAAGAAGTCAGAAGGAGTCCTCCACAATATTCCTAAAGGAGACAAGCCCTTTTTGACCCTCCATATAGACCATTATGGCCCCCTTGAAAAATCCCCCACCCAGAAAAAATATGTTTTTGAAGTTGTGGATGCCTTCACTAAATTTGTCAAGCTTTATGCTGTCAAAAGTACTAAGACTGTCGAAGTTGTTCATAAGCTGGAGGAATATTTTCAACATTATAGTCGTCCGATGAAAATTATTTCTGACAGAGGAACTGCCTTTACGTCATTAGAATTTGAGAATTTTTTGTCACAGAATAATGTTACTCATGTGAAAATTGCTACGGGTTCCCCAAAGTCGAATGGCCAAATAGAGCGTATAAATAGAGACCTAACCCCTATGTTGTCGAAGCTTGCGGAAACAAAGAATCAGTGGCCCAAGTTTCTCCCAGATGTTGAGTTCGCAATCAATAATTCTCATTGTCGTTCTATTGGAACAACCCCTTCAATTTTACTATTCGGTGTGAATCAGAGAGATCAGGATGATCTCAGAAATTTTTTAGAATCTGAAATAAATTATGAGAGAAATTTAGAAGAAGTTAGATCAGAAGCCCAAAAGCAAAATATTAGAGTCCAAGAATATAATAAAAAATACTTTGATAAAAAACATAGACCCCCACATAAATATAAATTAGGCGATTATGTTATGTTGAAAAATGTTGACGTGACCCCGGGAGTTAACAAAAAATTAATCCCAAAGTTTCGAGGTCCTTACGAAATTAAAAAAATACTTGACAATGACCGATACTTAGTAACAGATGTTGAGAATTTTCAGTTGACTCAGAGACCTTTTGAAGGAGTTTCTAGTCCAGACAACATGAAATTGTGGTTAGAATAACTTTGTTATTAGCCCGCCCTAAATTTTATGTTGTAAATTGAATTTTTTGTACAATATGTTCTCAATTATGATTATTATGCCTCTATTATGATTATGCCCTTATTATGTCCCCATTATGATTATTATGTCTTTATTATGATTATGATTATGCCCTTATTATGTCCCTATTATGATGATTATGTACTTTTATGATTATGTTCTCATCATTATTATGATTATGATGTTACCATTTATTATTATGCCCTCATTATGAATATTACCTATTACTTATTATGACACTGATTATGCTATGTTGATTAATAATGCCCATTTATTGAATATTACATGTTTAACCTATTATGACCAATTATGTTTACCGTATTTGTGAAATTTTTGATTTATGATGTCTATAGAATTCTAGTTCTTATGATGATAGATCGGGACGATCTAGTGTCAGGTTGGCCGAAACTGTAGTCAAATTTTAAGCATTTTTGAATTTGGCGCGTTTCCTCTATTTGTTGCTACTCTGCATGTTTGGCAACGTTGCTTGGCATCTGACGTTAGTGACATCCGTTATGTGTCAATACTGCCAGGTATGCTCCTGTCTAATTTTGGCAGTATCGCCCTCTTCTCCCATGATTATGTCGGGATCAAGACGCACAATTATGTTCCCCGTAAGTTTGCTTAATTAAACGTTAATTAGTCGATTAGTGTTGTTTGATTTTATCGTGGCAACCAAAAGTAGTATCCCTCCACCATTATTTCGTCTTTTACTACAATAGAATTAATAAAAATAAATTGAAAAATTATAAAAATTTCAAAAATTACAGGGATCGCGAAAAAATGAAAAAAAAATCGGAAAAATTGCAAAAATCACGGGAATTTTGAAAAATTACGGGAAATACATTAATTATTAAAAAACTAAGAGGAAAATTGATAAATTACAAAAAAATCGGGTATTACAAAAGCAATGAAAATTAGTTTGAAAAATACTGGAAATTCAAAAATTATGTAAAATTACAAAAATAATTGAAAAATTACGTAAAATACGGAAACTACAAAAAAATAACAAAAATCATTAAAATTGCAAAAATCATGAAAATTTGAAAAAAATTACAGCACTTACAATTATTGAAAAATTAAGATGAGAATTGCAAAATTACGAAAAAAACCTGGAATGGAAATACTTATGTAATGGAAATTATTTTAAAAAATTACGGGAATTTCGAAAACTACGTGAAATTGCAAAAATCATTGGCAAATTACGGAAATTACGGAACAATTACAAAAATCACGGAAATTTCAAAAATTATTTAAATTTCGAAAACATTGGAAAATAACGTATTACGAAAAAATAACAAAAATTACGAAAATTGCAAAAATCACGGAAAACTTAAAAACAGGGCCGATCCTAGGAGGCACGCGGGCGGCCAAATCTAGGGGCGGCCGCAGGCCGCCTATAATTCTGTCATTCAAGATTCAAGTGAAACTTTTTACGAATTTCTCAAAATAAAACTACTTCTTATAAAGAAATAAGCTGAACTTTAAAAAACTCCTGAAAAATGGAAATAAACCCCTATCTCCTGATAGCATAAATAGAAAGTTTAGTGCACAGTCAGTGTGTAAGATAACGCATGATAATGTTTTAACTTTTTACACATCCATCATAAGATCGCATATTTTTTTATATTTCCTAAATACTTCTGCTTTGTTTTTTCAAAATGTTTATTTTTGTTCCCAATTCACTTAATTCTGCAAGAATAATTACTAACCGTCCAACAGAACTAGATGAATATATAATATAGTTGGTAATATTGTTAGCGGGAACAATATTACCAACTTTTTTGGTATAGTATTTCTAAATTCAATTGGAACAAGGTACCAATTGGTGGCTGACTAGTCACTGAGAATTTCCATAAAAAATGCACTGCCACTACTCAGCCACCAGTTATAATTTATGTTCACCTTGTTCCAATTAACTTTGGAAAAACTATACCAAAGACATCCAAGTGCAGCTGTGTATGTTATACGGTGGGTAAGTTTTACGACCAGTGTTGCCAGAGAGCAAAAATTTTTTGTATCAAAATTAAAGAAAAATTGTACCAGAGCGGGTTATTTGGCCACTTGGCCAGGGAGGACCCGCTGATTCCTTCAGTGTAGCGCACGTGCGGCCCAAAACATCTAAGGGCATCACAGACCTGTAATATTCATAATAGGTATTAAAATCAGTTGACAATGAACGGACTGTTAAATTACATTGATCAATATCAGTATTTTACTCGGTATTTAATTATAAACTTAAGAATTTGTATTTTGTTTAGAACAACGTTAATCCTGGTAGAAGTGTGAATCTACCTTTAGTTGGCATAAAAAAGTTTGGTTAGGATTTTTCACGTGGTTGTTGTTCTGCCTGTTCGGTTCCAGCCTGAGCGTTGGCATGTTGTGCAAAATAAAAAGTTAATAATTCGCCGTTGTTTCATTGAATTTTACAAACCCAAGCCATTAATTTTAACAGGTTATGGGCCCAGGCTCGCGATCAAGCTTGTAAAATCGTGAAAGCGGGATTTTTTTTTTTTTTTTTTGGACAATTTTGGTTTTGTTGAAACTGGTTTTTTCGGTATCGTGTTTTCGGTGTCCGAAAAGTCGGGTTAAGGACAGTATAGTCGTGCGCGATATTGTTCGTGTGAAAACTCGTGCAGGTAGTTGCACAGAGGAAAACCCAGTCGGGGCTTGAAGAAAATAAATAAAAACCAAAATGGGAGATCAGGCAATTCAAGTTATAAAATTCAATGGTGAAAACTGGACGACTTGGAAGTTCCAAGTGCTGGTAACATTGAAGGCAAAGGCTTGTTTCGACATTGTGAGTGGAACCACCATCAGGACAGCACAAAATGCAGAAGAATATGACAGAAAAGATGCTAAGGCACAAAAAATCATTGTATCGAGGCTACATGAGAAGATAATTACACATATTCTGTCGTGCAGTACAGCAGCAGAAATGTGGACAAAACTCGAAACAATATATGAGCACAAGTCACAAGTTAGTGTGCATTTACTCCAACAAAGATTCTTCAATTTGGAATATAAAGAAGACGGAATAGCAGAATTTGTATCTCAAGTAGAGGAGATTAAAGCTAATTTGAAGCATTTAGGAGAAGAAATAAGTGAGAAAATGGTCATAACTAAAGTTTTGATGGCACTCCCAGGTAATATGAGGCACTTTGTGACAGCATGGGAGCATCTCCTAAAGATAAACAGACTCTCACAGAATTGACTTCAAGATTGATGATTGAAGAGGAGAGGAATAATGGCATAGAAGAGTCAACAGCACTGGCAAGTAAGTACAAATACCAAAACAATAATGCTCACAATAATTCAAACAATAAAATTAAATGTTTTGAATGCAACAAGTTCGGGCATATAAAAAAGAATTGCCCAGTGTTAAAATCAAAGAAAAAGTGTACTTATTGCAAAATAGCTGGCCACCTAGTGCAAAATTGTTTTTTCAAGAGAAATAAAGAAAATGCAAATGGTAAACAACAGAATCAGGATAACACTCAAGTGTTGATGGTAATTTCAAGCATTTTAACAGAAAATGATGAGACTGCATTGTTTAACCAAGAGCATTTGAATGGAAATGGTGCTTGGTGGCTAGATAGTGGAGCAACTGAGCATATGTGTAGCCAAATCGAATGTTTTGAATCATTGACAAAATTAAAAGAAGGGAGACAAGTAAAAATTGGAAATGGGACACTAATTGATGTGAATGGAGTGGGAAAAATTCAAGTACAAGCATGGAATGGCAGCTCATGGGTAAAAACAATCCTTAACAACGTTTTATTTGTTCCCAATTTGGCAGTAAACTTGTTTTCTCTGAGTGCTGTGTTGGACCGAGGTTTTGAAATGCATTCAAACAAGGATAGATGTGATTTGTTAGACATGGAAGGTCGAATCATAGCAGTAGCAGTTAGACAAGGAAATTTGTATAAAATGCAGTTCAAAAACCAGATGAAAGTTGATAATGAAAAACCTGAAATATCACAGTGTAATATTGTGGAAAGTCTAACGGATTGGCACTGTAAATTGGCCCACATTAATTTTGAAAAAGTGAAAAGTGTCCTAAAGCATACCAATATAAAATTCAAGGATGAAAAGAAACCATTATGTACACAATGCCTAACTGGAAAACAACACCGACTTCCATTTCCTATAAGTGAATCCAGAGCAGAAAAATCAGGAAAGTTAATACACGCTGATTTGTGTGGACCGTTTGAAGTAGCCTCCTTAGGAGGAGCAAAATATTTTCTTTTGCTGAAGGATGATTTTTCTGGATACAGGTATGTTTATTTTTTAAACAATAAATCTGAAACTTTCTTGAAGATTAAACAGTTCATGGTGTTGGCTGAGAATATTACTGGCAATAAAATAATTACATTCCGTTCTGACAATGGTTTAGAATTCATTAATAAAGAATTGAAAAACTTGTTTGATACAAAGGGCATTCGACATGAAAGATCCTGTTCCTACACACCCCAGCAGAATGGAAGGGCAGAAAGAGATATGAGAACCATTGTAGAAGCTGCAAGGACCTTGCTACACAGTAAAAATATGGATAAGTCTTTCTGGGCAGAAGCAGTTAATTGTGCTGTATTTACACTGAATAGGGTGGGGAGCAATTGCCAAACCAATGAATCACCATTTAAGTTATGGCACAATAAAGATTTTGATCTGACTTTCTTCAAGGAGTTTGGTACAACAGTAAAAGTACATGTACCAAAAGAGAAAAGGCTGAAATTAGATTCTAAAAATAGAGAAGGCATTTTTGTAGGCTACAGTGAGGAAATAAAGGGCTATCGAATTTACTTCAAGGACAAGAATAATGTAGAGACGCATAGAGACGTCGTTTTCATACGTGGCCGAAAATGAAAACCAAGAAATGTATGGAATAGAAAACTTAGATGAAATAGGTGACCAAAACTCGAATGAAAACTCCATCAATGAAACAGTCGATATACAAGAAATAGAAATTGAAGATACCCCAGAATCCAGTACAAGATTACCTAAAAGAAAAATTCAGGCACCTACTTGGTTGAACGATTATGAGACGAGTTTCTTTTCAGAAAATGAGAACCCTATTAGTTTGGAAGAAGCCTTGAATGGAAATAATGCCACGAAATGGCAAGAGGCTATGGATAAGGAGCTGCAAGTTCTAAAAGAGAACAACACATGGTCGGAAGCACCATGGCCAAATGACAAGAAGGTGATTGAAAGCAAATGGGTCTTCAAAAAGAAAAGTGAAAGTGAATTTAAAGCGCGTTTAGTGGCTCGCGGATTTCAACAAGAAAGTGATGACAATTTTTATGACATTTATGCACCTGCGGCAAAATTGACAACCGTCAGGGTGCTACTAGTGCTTAGTCTGAAATTGGGTAAGCCAATTTTCCAAATGGACGTGAAAAGTGCATTTTTATATGGTGAAATCGAGGAAGAAGTTTTCATGACTTTACCAGGTAAAAATAAGAATAATTGTAGCACAGTTTGTAAATTGAACAAGTCCATTTATGGTCTCAAAAGATCACCTAAATGTTGGAATTCTAAATTTGATAATTTGATGAAAAGGGAAGGTTTTGATAGGTCAGAGAATGATTATTGCTTATATTCAAAATGTTCACAGAATGATCAGTTATTTGTAATATTGTATGTGGATGATCTTTTAATTCTTGGCACTAAATTGGAAAAAGTCAATAGCTTGAAATCAACTTTGCATACCAACTTCAGCATGAAGGATTTAGGAGTAATTTCTCAGTACTTGGGTATAGAGGTTGAACAAAATTTAAATCAAGGGTATGTTCAATTGAGTCAAGAAAGTTATTTAAAAGAAGTTTTGCAGAAATATGGTATGCAAGATTGTAAAGCTATTAGTACACCTATTGATATGAATAATGACCTTAGCTACTTAAAAAAACTGTAATGCTGACTCTAAATTTCAAAATATTTGTAGAAAAATCATAGGCAGTCTCATGTACGCTGTACAGGGCACTAGGCCTGACTTATGTGAAAGTGTATGTCTTCTCAGTAGATTCCAGGAAAAAGCAGACGAAAATTTGTATAAAGCATTGAAAAGGGTCTTGAGATATGTAAAGGGCACCCTGAATTATGTTTTATTTTTTAAGTTAGAAGGTAACACTGCTTTGAGAGGATATGTAGATTCAGACTGGGGAGGGGATGTTCAAGATAGGAAGTCCACAACAGGATATATTTTTAAATTATATAACTGTACCATAATGTGGGCGAGTAAGAAACAGCAAAGTGTGTCAATCTCTTCCACAGAATCAGAATATGTGGCTCTAATGTTTGCAGTCAAAGAAGCATGTTGGTTAAGAAAAATTTTGAATGATTTTGGTTGCTTCAAAATGAATGAAAGTGTTATTATTTTGGAAGACAACCAATCTGCTATTAAAGTTGCTAACAATCCTGGAGACAATAAGAGATTGAAACACCTTGACATCAAACTAAATTTTGTGAAAGAGAAAATAGACAGTGGACTGGTGGATATACAGTACATTAAAACCGAAGATCAACTGGCCGATATATTTACCAAGCCATTGTCTAGAGTCAAGTTTGAGAAATTCAGGGAGGGTTTGGGTTTGACCAAATCACTGCTCTAATTTTTTTTTGCTGTAAATTTTTATATTTTGGAATAATGGTAAAATACTTATATTGAGGGAGGGTGTTAAATTAAATGGTTAATATCAGTATTTTACTCGGTATTTAATTATAAACTTAAGAATTTGTATTTTGTTTAGAACAACGTTAATCCTGGGGGAAGTGTGAATCTACCTTTAGTTGGCATAAAAAAGTTTGGTTAGGATTTTTCACGTGGTTGTTGTTCTGCCTGTTCGGTTCCAGCCTGAGCGTTGGCATGTTGTGCAAAATAAAAAGTTAATAATTCGCCGTTGTTTCATTGAATTTTACAAGCCCAAGCCATTAATTTTAACACGGACTCATATAACTCCGGCCCTTGGGGCTCGTATAACCTCGGTCCTTCGGGCTCGTAACGTAATTTAAAACAACACCGGCCATTCAGGATGGAGATTTGGAAAAAGCATATGGCAATACTGCTTATGATACAACAAACGTTAAAAAATTGACGTTTCAAAGTAGGCCTTGTTTTCTTTAAAACTTGATACAAAATGGCGTTTCTTTGTTGCCCTGTGGGCTCAAGATTGAAAACACTCTCGCCCTTCGGGCTCATGATTTAAAAAAAAACGCCATTTCAATCCTCTAGCGTTACAGTGTTGCCAAAAGTTAAAAATTTCAATCAGCCTACAACATCATAACAATCGTTTCTTGATGTCAATTGCCACTTGTCAACGTTTTATATTTACAATTACAAATGCCCCAAAATAACCGTTAAAATGTGGCAACGTTGCTGTTGTAGGCCTCAATCTGAATCACAAGGCTGTCAGTTGACAAAAAAAGTCATAACAATCGTAGGTGGTCTCGAAAATGAAGTCGTCAATTGTCAAAAGTCATAATATTGTATGTAGGCTTGTCAGTTGTCAAAAAAAAATTGAGTAATTATTCCAAGTGTTTGAACCGGGAACAATCAAAATTTTACTCTGATGATAGTTTGGCTCGACCAACTGATTATTTAAATTGTCTCCTACTTTTTCCCGCTTTTTGTCTTACTCGTTTATAATCGCTTTTGGTTTTTTACTAATGTATCCTACCTTACTTTCTCTGTTTTACTCACTAAAATCTGGAAAAACATTATGTTTGAGATTGTAATTATGGCAACATCGCTTTTGTTCAAGTAGGTCTTGTAATGTAATTTCATTTGGCATTTTAGACAATCGGCCATTTTCGAGTGTTTTTATCCAGTTTCAGTTTCTCCTCAAATTTTCCACTTTTCCAAGCCGGTTTTGATCGGGAAAACTGTCAATTATATATGCGATCACGAAGGGCCGGAGTTATATGCGAGCTCGAAGGGCTGGAGTTTTACGAGAGCCCGAAAGACCGGAGTTATATGCGAGCTCGAAGGGTCGGAGTTATATGCGAGTTTATAATTCTATTGGTCAGCGGATAATTTGGAGCCAATCAAAAACTGGGAATATTCAAAATGCGATTTTCAGCGCCCAATCAAAGAGCCGGGAATATTCAAAAACTTTAGTTTTATTGTTGACTTTGGAATGTTGGTTTTCTATTGGGTTTTCTTAAGATTTTTACTTTTTTCAGAAAACGGTGGTTTTTGCAAACATATACTACTTTTTACTTTATCGTTGTCTTTGTCTATTCTACTATAATCAACAAGTAAACCTTGTAATGTCATTTTCATTAAAATTAAACTAAAAACAAGTTTCCAATGCTTTATCTACGGAATTTTAATTATTATAATTATTATAGATTAATTATTAAATTGAATTTTAAACAAAAAACCCTTTTAAAATGTTATTTTTGATTTCCGAGATGTAATGTGGCAATGTTGCTTTTAGTAGGCCATTTTGAAGTGGCGTCTCGTGATTTTTTGCCAGCTTTTCCTCGAATTTTCGACTTTTCCGGGGATTTTTAATGGAAAAAGGCGATTTAATATACGAGGCTTTGAGTTTTCTTCATTTTCTATAAAAAATTTCCACTTTTAATTGCCATAATTAGCAAAATCCCATTTAAAATGCTTTTGATGTGGCAACACCGCTTATGGCTAACTTCAATCAAGGAGTCCTTGTAATAAATATAATTTGTCATTTTTGACAGTCGGCCATTTTCATTTGACATGTTTACCTTTTTATCCAGTTTTTCCTCGAATTTTCCACTTTTCCGGGCTGTTTTTGATCGGGAAAATCGATTTAAAGTACGAGGCTTTGAGTTTCCTTCATTTTGTATCAAAAATTCCGAGTTTTTCAACGGGGTAAGTAACAAAAACATAAGCTTCATCAAATAGGCTTTGGAATGTAATTTTTCAATGGTTTTTCTTTGGATTTTCCGCTTTTCCGATCAGGAAAACCTATTTAAAGTACGAGGCTTCTAGTTTTTTTTTATTACGTGTTACATTGGTGACGTCATCTATTTACGAGTCAAAAATTATTGTTATATCGAATTTGGATACAGAAATACAAGTTAATTAGAATATCGACATTAGACTAAGTAGGCAGTAGGCTGACTCTTTGAGAATTTGGAAAAAATAAAAAAAATAAAAATTGTATCAAATATACCAACGTACTTTTTCAAAACGAATGGTACAGAACCTAGTACAATTGTACCACCTCTGGCAACACTGTTTACGACTACGGACTGGGGTGTTTTGATTTTCCACAGAGTCCTATTCTTCACTTTTGTACCTAGGCCCAAGCCAGGCCCTACTCAGTTTAGGATATAGTGTTTGTCATTATTGATCACCACTCATTTTGAGGCTTGAAATGATAGCTTTTGGGCGTGGCACCCAAAAAAATTTTCTGCCTCCGGCGGCATGCTACCACTACCGGCACCTACGTGAGGGTGCTATATTTCTAAGGGGCGGCGCAAATGTTCTTTGCACGCGGGCGGCCGATACCCTAGGATCGGCCCTGCTTAAAAAGTTACGGAAACCACCATTATTAAAAACTAAAAAGGAGAATTATATTTGAGTATTACAAAAGCAATGGAAATTATTGGTAATTTCTAATATTACGTAGAACTACAAAAGTCATTGATAAATTACGTAAATTACAGGAATTACAAAAATGAAAAATAACGAATATATTGCAAAAAATCACGGAAATTTCAAAAAAATCGGGAAGGAGAAAAATTAGGAGAATTATTATAAAATTACGAAAAAAATCACGGAAATTTCAATAGTTATGTAAAGTTACGAAAATTATTGGAAAATTACGTAATATGGAAAAATATTAACAAAAATCACAAAAATTTCAAAAAAATCACGGAAAATACATTAATTATTAAAAAAATTGGGAGAAGAATTATTAGAATTAGAAAAAAAATCGAGTATTACGGAAAACAATGAAAATTATTGAAAAAAATTACGCGAATTTCAAAAATTACGTAGAATTACAAAAAATTATTGGAAATTACGTTTTACGAAAAAATAATAAAAATCACGAGTATTTCAAAAATAACGGAAATTTCAAAAACTTACGGGAATAAACCTATCTATTTTACCAGACAAAGAGGAAATAATACGAAAACTTCATTACAGGATTGCATTGATTTAAATCACCTGATTTAAATCAGTGACTAAAATCGAGATTTTAATCAAATTATTATTATATTTTAATCGCATGATTTAAATCGCGATTTTGTAATTTGGTGATTCATAAAAAAAATCAGTAAATATTAAGGTTTTTTTAGCGAGTAACCGTTTGTAACCGTGTTATAAACGGTAACTGAAGTTACCGTTTACAAACGGTTAGTTGCTAAAAAATCCTTATTAAATCAAAATTCAACTAATTGAATTTATCTACGCTACCAACAAATTGGATAAATTAAATTTATCTACGCAACTAACACTGACGTGACATCGTCAGACCTTAGGTGAGCAGCGAACGTGTGGTAATCAGCTGTTAACAGCCAGTGGCATTCTTAACACAGGCCGCACCATACCTTTATCTTTGTCTTTCTTTTGTCCCTAAAAAGGATGGAGATATACTCGCTTGCTGCACCACATTAATTATATGAAAATGTCGAGGAAAATGCTATTTGATTTGATCTTCCTGGGAATCCCTCTAATCCTCGTTTTTCGTTTTAATTATTTATTAATAAAAAGTAAGGATGTTCTGGGTCCTTATTCTTGAAACAGGGGAGCAGCGTTCCCAGGAGAAAGAGTGTTCTGTCTTTCTCGATGATATGGAAATGATAATATAAGTAAAAAAGACGGAACACCCGTTCTCCTGGGAACGCTGCTCCCCAGTTTCAAGAATAAGGGGCCAGGTGGGAAGAAAGACGATATAATTTTGTGTTTAGGGTGTTGTTGTATGATAAATAAAACCTAAAATAGATCTAAATAGAACGTTTTTTATTTAAATCGAAAAAATCTGATTTACATCAAAAAAATCCGATTTAAATCAAAGAAATCGATTTTTTTGATTTTTTGGAAAAAAATCAAAAAAATCTGCAACCCTGCTTCATTAGATAAAAAAAGACACAGAACGCTCATTGCGCAAGACGAGGCAAAACGTACCAAATTATTTTAGACTTACGCATAGCAGTCCGTTCTTCTTATTTGGACGGGATAAAAAAGAAAGGAGAAAGACCGCGTGTTGTGCAACGTATTTGACAATGAAAATTTCAAACAATTTTTGAATGTTACTTTGTCAAGCTATGTCAAGTTAAATATCAATCGTACTTTTATTCTTGTCAGACCACGGGCAATAAACAAGGACACGGAGATGCCCAGCGTGCAAAACGAACATCTCTCACCTGTACTAGTTAGCCAATAGAAAGGCATTGCCTCGTGTTGCGCGCGCATACCAGGTAAAAATAGATAGGTCTATTATCATTATTGAAAAATAAAATAAAGAAATTACGGGAATTAAAAAAATAACAGAAATCACGAAAATCATAAAAAATTGCGGAAATTAGGAAAATCATAAAAAAAAGAATTAGGACAATTAGAATAATTATAGGAATTGCAAAAATTACGGAAATTACGAAAAATTGAAAAAAAAAAATATCGGAAATAACACAAAAATTAAGGAATTTGTTAATTAACGAAAATTAAGGGAATTGCAAAAATTGCAGAAATTACGAAAAATTTCGGGACTACCGAAAATAATTAAATTTTTAAAAAATTATGGAAATTAGAAAAGTTACAAGTTACGAAAATTCTGGAAATAAATCACGGAAATTTATTAACGAATTGCAAAAATCGAAAAAACCTATGATGATTTTCAAAAAGTTAGAAAATAACAAGAATTACAAGAATCAGGAATTACAATTACAAAAATTATAAAGACCTTTGGGAAATTATAAAATTTCCAAAAACGTCCAAGAAATTTAAAAAATTACGATAATTGAAAATTACGAAAACTATCAAAGTTAAGAGGATTATAAAAAATTACGGGAATTACGAAAAAGTTACGGGAATTAAAGTTACAAAAATTACAAAGGCTTTCGGGAAACGATACCAATTTTGAAAAATGCCCAAAATAAAATATGGAAATTACGGGAATTACCTACTAATTTTCGAAATATACAAGTACGTGGAATTAATAAAATAACGGAATTTTCTGAGAAATTACAGGAATTAAAAAATTACGAAAATTTGAAGAACAATAGGAATTGATAAAAAATTATAAGAATTATTTGAGAAATGACAGGAATTAAAAAATTTCTAAAGAAAAATTACGAGAATTACGAGTCTTCGAAAATTAAAAATTTTGCTATAATGAGCTCTTTATTTTATTCTTTTTCTGGAAAATTTTCACAATTTTCCTGCCAGTTTCCCAAAAAAAAATCAAAATGTAAGAGGGTGCATTTTGCCTAAAAAAGTCAATTTCCCAGAATTTTTCCTGGAGTGATTTTTGACTGGAAAATTTTGAAATTTTTCTATAATGAGCTCCTCATTTTTCTCTTTCTTCTGGAAACATTTCACAATTTTCCTTTTGCCAGATTTCTAGAAAAAAATTAAAATGTAAGAGGATGAATTCTCCTTAATTTTGCTTAAAAGTTAGTTTTTCAATATTTTTCCTGGAGTGATTTTTGATTTTTTACTGAAAAATTTTGAAATTTTCATAAAATCAAAAACTGCAAAAAAAATAAAATAATTTGGTTGCACTAATTTTTTATATAAGTGTTAGGTAGTGCTATGGTGGGATGCCGAATAGGAGTGCTAATTTTTGCTCTAGGGGTGCTTAGCACCCCCAAGCACCCCCCTAGTTGCGCCTATGTGGAAATGGCTTCTTATTGATACTGGTACTTGAATCTTCTATTTATAACGAAAAAAATACCTGAAAAAGCTTTCAAATTTGTTTAGAATTAAGGGAATCTAATTTTAATAAAAACTGAACCAAGTTTCAGTAACTAACTTATTGAAGAGTTTCTGAGCTACCAAAGCAAATTTCTTTTCCAGTTACTCACCTGATCGACAATCCGGTGGTTCACATAGAAGAAGCGTCTGACGATAGTACAAGCAACAGCGACAGGAAGCTCTATCACATGAAAAGTTTTTCACGCTCCGCTTCGCCTGTGATACTTTCAGCCAGTTCCAGTCAGATTAGCCTCAACAACTACAATCCTGTCCCTACTAATAATCCACCCATTTACGAGTACTTGGAAAAATTAACAGAGCCACAAATTTATAGATCTAGGTATGGAATTTTCTTCATAATTTCATGAGAATATAAGATTTTTTTTCAGATTAAACACTGCAGTTAGTAATAAAAGCCAAGAAGCCGAAGACTCGTGTCAGTCTCAGAACATAATGACGCGTCGCTCAGACGCGGTCAGTCCTCAAGTTGTCGAGCCAGTTCAGTACGCTTCACTAATGAAAGAGCTGCAAAGAGCCATAGTTTGTAAGAAAGAACCTCCGAGTGTCACTTCGCCTTTGAGCAACAGCGAGAGCCACTCCAAGAGTAGCGACGCTGAATTCTCCAAGGAACTTGAAGCTGCTTTACAACTAATACAGGTGAGAATTTTCATCAATTTCTAATTCAAGATTATTTATTAATTTTTTCAGGATCTGGAAAGTCCTAATACAGCTGAAACGCCTTTTGATCCACCAATTTCGCGTCCTCTGACAGTTTCCGATAGCGAAAAGACGCTGAGCGCATTGGGTTCGATGAACGAAATCGCATCGCCTCCGATTGGTAAGGGCACTAATCGGGTGCTAGTGCGTTATCCCGACTCGCAAAGCACCTCCGGTTATAGTTCACCCTCGCACGGACCCACCCCAAACTGGTCGACCACTTCATCAATCAACGGCAGCAACCAGGACATCGTCAGGCCGGTGTCGTATCACATTCACAATGACAAATCCTCCACCGTTATTTCGTTGTATACGAATAATGATCATTCCAAAGGCAAATCGGTTACTCTAGTCAATATTTCCGGGCCTATACATAATTCCACCCTAGTTAATTGTCCGTCTCCTAAATTACCCCATGAACCATTGATTGTATCCAAACCTGATCCAGCTACTGGGTTGTGGAATGTCAAATCGTTGCTGAGGAAGAAAAAACAGGTCGCCAGGCTTTGTCCTGAGTTGGAGAGCGCTATAATTAAATCTGAAAGTTTGGCTTATTTGTCCGAAGTGGAGCTGATGGCCAGGGCTAGGAGGAACGAGCAAATTCAACGGGTAAGAGTGGTGCTGGATCTTGCGGTGGTGCTGGTCGGGTGGTTCAGGGAATCCATTTATCATTCATCACCTTAGAATTAAGTGCTTTTTGTAGAGGAAATGCCATTTTTAGATTCTGAACAAAGCTACTAAATTAGAATATATTAGCTCTATTCCAACCAAAACCAGTAATTTCCAGTTGCCCACCTATTTATCAATAAGTTGAACGTTTATCGTACTTAACAAATGAATGTCAGTTGGAACAGAACTAATGCTGTAAATAATCTATTACCTTTTGGACTAACTAATGCGCCAGCGTATTATAGGTGAAATTATTATAAATTTTTCCTTTTTTCTTTTGTAGCAAATTGAAGAAAGGGTGAGCCAACAGCTTGGAGTGCCACGTACTGAGTCAGAGTCGAATTGTTAGTGACTACTTTCTATAAAAGTTTCAATTATTATTGTCAATTTTTGCCATATTCTTATTGTTGAACTTGTGTCAAAAAAAAAAAACGTCCAAAACTTAATTTAATTTATGATTACACTATTTGTACCTCTTTGAATATTGTATATTTATAATTAGTGTGTAAATATTTTGTTATACTAGTGATAATATAGTCTATATTCTGATTCTATTAACTATAATTATTGTTGTAAATATTATTCAAATTGAACTACCTAGTTTTTTATTGAAAAAGAAATAAATTGAACATTCCTTATTATTATTATTAAAACACCCAAATAAAAATGAGTTTTATTTATCCTTTTGAAGTTTGCATTGGGATTGGGAAATAGAACTTTCAGTTTCGGTTGATGTTCCAAGATAAAAAAAATGCATTTGTGTCAGGTCGGTGAAGAAATTATTGCCAACAATTAAGAAGCAAAATAGTTATATCGCAGTACATCAAAAGTTTTTTTTTAGGGAAGAATCAGGAAAACTGCAGAGTAATAAAATGACTCAGGATTCAGTAAAAATCCTGAGAATCTTGAGAAAAACAGGAAGTTTGCAAAAAAAATTATTCAGAAGGACGCCGAAATTCTTCCAGTTTTCAGTAGAAAAGAATTAAAAAATTAGGAAAAATATTGGGCAAAAATTAAAATCTTGATTCCAGAGTTCTGAGTCAAGATTTAGGATAAATTAGTTGAAAAATGACTCAGAACATTGGGAGTTTTTGTTTTAAATGACTCCAAACATTGAGAGTTTTTTTGTGGAGAAAAATCAAAAGATGCAGAATAATAAAATGACTCTAACTGACCTAAGAATTTCCTGAGAAAAACAGAAAATTTGCAAATGAATGATTCAGGATCAAGAAGCCCAAATTCTTCCAGTCTTTAGTAGAGAAGAATCAAAAAATTAGGAAAAATAACGAGCAAGAATTTAGGTTTTTATTCCAGAATCCTGATCAGGAAAATTGGCAAAATAGTTACAAAATGATTCACAACATTGAAAGGTTTTCTTTTGGGGATAATCAGAATGTACTAGGTGTTTGTTTATAAATGGAACACTCAGTTACTTTCTCATATTATTGAAAATAAAGGGCATGTTTAAACTGGAAAATTTCTTGGTAAATTGCAACCTTAAGTGCTACAATGATATTTTTTGTCGTCATAGGTTTACAGGGTGCGCCAAAAAGGTATTTTTTTTTAAATGGAATGCCCTGTATATTTTTGTTATCCAAATAATATTTGATATGTTTGTGAAGTTAATTTTCTAAGAATTTCAAAAATGTAAAAATATACAGGGAGTTTCATTTAAAAAAATGACTTTTTTGACGCACCCTGTATACCTATGGAGACAAAAAAAATCTCGTTTTAGCGATTAAGATCGTTGCAATTTACCAAGAAATTTTCCAATTTCAACATGCCCTTTATTCTCAATAATAAAAAAGTTATTAAGTGTTCCAGTTATAAACAAACACCCTGTACACAGTAATAAAATAACTTTTTTTTTTCAATTTTCTTAATTTTTACTACCTAAAGTTTTTTTTTTTTTTTATTTTTTTTTTTTTTCACTTTTTTCGTTTTTCTGATTTTCTCGATTTTCAATTTTTTTTTTTTTCAATTTTCTCAATTATTACCACCTAACGTTTTTGTTTTTTTTTTAATTTTTTTTTCTCAACTTTTTCGTTTTTCCAATTTTAAATTTTTTTTTTTTTTCACTTTTTTCGTCTTTTCAATTTTTTTTTTTCCATTTTCCCAATTTTCATTTTTTTTTTTTTTTTCCTCCATTTTTTTCGTTTTTCCAATTTTCTCAATTTTCAATTTTTTTTTCTTTTTTTTTTCAATTTTCCCAATTTTTACTACCTAACATTTTTTTTATTTTTTTTTTGTTTTGTTTAATTTTTTTTTATTTTTTTACCCACTTTTTTCATTTTTCCAATTTTCTCAATTTTTACTACCTAACGTTTTTTTTTTTTTTTTATTTTATTTTTATCATTTTTTTCCTTTTTTTTTACCCACTTTTTTCGTTTTTCCAATTTCTCAAAAATGAAAAAAAAAAAAATTAGAAAAAAAAAAATAAAATTGAATAAAAAAAACGTTAGATAATAAAAATTGAGAAAATTGAAAAAAAAAAAATAATTGAAAATTGAGAAATTGGAAAAACGAAAAAAGTGAAAAAAAAAATTAAAAAAAAATTAAAAATTGAGAAACATTGGAAAAACGAAAGAAGTGAAAAAAAAAAAAAACAATTAAAAAAAAATTGAAAATTGAGAAAATTGGAAAAACGAAAAAAGTGGAGAAAAAAAAAAAATTGAAAATTGAGAAAATTGGGAAAACGAAAAAAGTTGAAATTAAAAAAAATAAAATAAAAAAAACGTTAGATAATAAAAATTGAGAAAATTGAAAAAAAAAAAATTTTAAAAAAATTGAAAATTGAGAAACATTGGAAAAACGAAAGAAGTGAAAAAAAAAAAAAAAAAAATTGAAAATTGAGAAAATTGGAAAAACGAAAAAAATGGAGGAAAAAAAAAATGAAAATTGAGAAAATTGGAAAAACGAAAAAAATGGAAAAAAAATATATTGAATTGAGAAAATTAGAAAAACGAAAAAAGTGAGAAAAAAAAAAAAATTTTAAAAAAATTAAAATTGAGAAAATTGGAAAAACGAAAAAAGTGAAAAAAAATAAAATTGAAAATTGAGAAAATTGGAAAAACAAAAAAAGTGGGTAAAAAAAAGTAAAAATGAAAAAATAAAATAAAATAAAAAAAAACGTTGGATATTAAAAATTGAAAAAAATTTAAAAAAAATTGAAAATTGAGAAACATTGGAAAAACGAAAGAAGTGTAAAAAAAAAAAAAATTGAAAATTGAGAAAATTGGAAAAACGAAAAAAGTGGAGGAAAAAAAAAACAATTGAAAATTGAGAAAATTGGAAAAACGAAAAAAGTGAAAAAAAAAGAAAAAAAAAAAAAATTTAAAATTGAGAAAATTGGAAAAACGAAAAAAGTGGAAAAAAAAAAACAATTCAAAAAAAAAATTGAAAATTAAGAAAATTGGGAAAACGAAAAAAGTGGAGAAAAAAAAAATTTGAAAATTGAGAAAATTGGAAAAGCGAAAAAAGTGATGAAAAAAAAAAATTAAAAAAAAAAAAAACGTTAGGTAGTAAAAATTGAGAAAATTGGAAAAACGAAAAAAGTGGGTAAAAAAAAATGAAAAAAAAAATAAGATAAAATAAAAAAAAATAAAAAATGCGTTGGGTAGTAAATTTTGAGAAAATTTTTTTATTTTTTTTTTACCCACTTTTTTCGTTTTTTCAATTTTCTCAATTTTTACTACCCAACGTTTTTTTTTTTTCTTCACTTTTTTCGTTTTTCCAATTTTCTCAATTTTCAATTTTTTTTTTTTTTTCAATTTTCTCAATTTTTACTCCTAAGGTTTCTTTTTTTTTTTATTTTATTTTTTTTTTTTTCATTTTTTTTTACCCACTTTTTTCGTTTTTCCAATTTCTCAAAAGTGAAAAAAAAAAATTAAAAAAAAAAAAAAACGTTACTATAGTAAAAATTGAGAAAATTGAAAAAAAAAAAATTGAAAATTGAGAAAATTGGAAAAACGAAAAAAGTGAAGAAAAAAATTAAAAAAAAATTGAAAATTGAGAAACATTGGAAAAACGAAAAAAGTGAAGAAAACAAAATTAAAAAAAAAATTAAAAAAAAAAAAGTTGGATAATAAAAATTCAGAAAATTGAAAAAAAAAAAAAAATGAAAATTGAGAAATTGGAAAAACGAAAAAAGTGAAAAATTTTTTTTTAAAAAAATTGAAAATTGAGAAACATTGGAAAAACGAAAGAAGTGAAAAAAAAAAAAAATTGAAAATTGAGAAAATTGGAAAAACGAAAAAAGTGGAGGAAAAAAAAAAACTTGAAAATTGAGAAAATTGGAAAAACGAAAAAAGTGAATAAAAAAGAAAAAATTAAAGAAAAAAAAATTTAAAATTGAGAATATTGGAAAAACGAAAAAAGTGAAAAAAAAAAATTGAAAATGAGAAAATTGGAAAAACGAGAAAAGTGGGTAAAAAAAAGTAAAAATAAAAAAAATAAAATAAGATAAAGATAATAAACATTGAGAAAATTGGAAAAACGAAAGAAGTGAAAAAAAAAATTGAAAATTGAGAAAATTGGAAGAACGAAAAAAGTGGAGGAAAAAAAAAACAATTGAAAATTGAGAAAATTGGAAAAACGAAAAAAGTGAAAAAAAAAGAAAAAATTAAAAAAAAAAAAATTGAAAATTGAGAAAATTGGAAAAACGAAAAAAGTGAAAAAAAAAACAATTCAAAAAAAAAATTGAAAATTAAGAAAATTGGAAAAACGAAAAAAGTGGAGAAAAAAAAAAAAAAAAAAATGAAAATTGAGAAAATTGGAAAGACGAAAAAAGTGAAAAAAAAGACAAAATTAAAAAAAAAAAATTGAAAATTGAGAAAATTGGAAAAACGAAAAATGTGAAAAAAAAAAAAATTAAAAAAAAAAAAATTGAAAACTGAGAAAATTGGAAAAACGGAAAAGAATTGGAAAAACGAGAAAAGTGAGAAAAAAATTGAATATTGAGAAAATTGGAAAAACAAAAAAAGTGGAGAAAAAAATAAAAAAAAAATTGAAAATTGAGAAAATTGGAAAAACGAAAAAAGTGGAAAAAAAAATAAATTGAAAATTGAGAAAATTGGAAAAACGAGAAAAGTGGGTAAAAAAAAGTAAAAATAAAAAAAATAAAATAAGATAAAGATAATAAAAATTGAGAAAATTGGAAAAACGAAAGAAGTGAAAAATAAAACAATTCAAAAAAAAAATTGAAAATTAAGAAAATTGGAAAAACGAAAAAAGTGGAGAAAAAAAAAAATAAATGAAAATTGAGAAAATTGGAAAGACGAAAAAAGTGAAAAAAAAAGACAAAATTAAAAAAAAAAAATTGAAAATTGAGAAAATCGGAAAAACGAAAAATGTGAAAAAAAAAATTTAAAAAAAAACAAAAAAATTGAAAACTGAGAAAATTGGAAAAACGGAAAAGAATTGGAAAACGAAAAAAGTGAAAAAAAAAAATTGAAAATTGAGAAAATTGGAAAAACAAAAAAAGTGGAGAAAAAAATAAAAAAAAAATTGAAAATTGAGAAAATTGGAAAAACGAAAAAAGTGGAAAAAAAAAATAAATTGAAAATTGAGAAAATTGGAAGAACGAAAAAAAAATAAAAAAAAAAAACGTTAGGTAGTAAAAATTGAGAAAATTGGAAAAACGATTTTTTTTTTTTAATTTTCAATTTTTTTTTTTTTTGTTAAATTATTCTCAGATTTGAAGCCGAAATCTATGAGAAAAGGAACTCAGAAAAATTGATAAATCACCCCAAATTGCTTAACACAATTTTATCTCAGGAACTATAAGTCCAAATGAGCTGAAATTTTCAGGGATTGTAGTCCTCTACTGAGATAAGAATCGCTGAAAATTTCAGCTTTCCATCTATAATAGAAAAAAAGTTATGACCTTTCAAAATTTTCCAAAATCTAAATCATAAGGTAGGTACCTTCTCACTTAAAACCCTGAAGTGCATGAAATAATTGAAAATACAATGGAAATTCTAAAAATCTCCTGTAAAAAAATCCAGGAAATCTGCAAAAGGATGGTTCAGGATTTAGGACCCAAAGATTTTTCCAGTATTCTCTAAAAGAACAATAACAAAAAAACGATCTAGAAGTTTAGGTTTTTGATTCCAGATGAGTCATAAGAATCACAAACAAACAGAATTGAATCCTAAAAATCAAACATTCTCCGAAATGGAACCCCAAACGTATCAAAATGAAGCTCCAAAATCTGATTATCCCATGGTACCCATAAAGAGATTAGGCACAAAGATAATAGGAACCTTTTTTTTTAACGCAAAAAATACACTCGTAAGAAAAGTCGAGTACATCCAATAACCGCAGTAATCAAATCTGAACATTCAAATCACCCATAGGTAAAAACCATCAAGGTCGAGAAGAGAGGCTTGTGTCACGGTACTGTTATATACGTATAGGTACCAAGAATAAATAGTACCTACTTTCGATATATAATTTGATGCCTACTTTATCGTAGTAGGTACCAAATAAACCACACTTATTTGTCTACAAATATTCAAATTAAAAAATAATCCGCCCCATATAAATATACCTGTTTCGATTAAATCTTAAGCTCTACCTGGGTTGTTGTTTTTTTCTTCTTGAAGCCAGGTAAGCGGGAGTACCATTGGGTACCCACCCATGGTACTCAAGACGAAGCGGTCAGTAGTCATCATGAAATCGCGGTTGACGAACCTCGCGCTACACGAATTCTGTGGGTTTGTTTTCGAAAATCTTCTCGGCTGTACTGCTTGATTTCTATTGAGTCACAATAAGTTTATGGATTATGTCATTTATTTGGTGATTTGCACAAAACAATAGTAAGTATGATTAATAGGTGCGGTACCACATCTAAGAGATTTAAATTTAAATGGAATTTAGGCCGCACTATTATAGTATGTCATAAAGCAAAAATGTGTGTCTATGACATTATATTGGTACCATTCAAAAAAGAAAGTTCGTTGAAGTACTTCATATAATAAAACTGGTTTTATAATATTTGAATGATTCATAATTATTGATGTGTGGGTGTGATTCTTTGTTTCCAATTCTCAGCAATGACCTCAACTTCTTCAACTTTGGACGGTCTACCTAAACCATTTGTAGCAGCAATGAGGACACTTTTCGACATTATGGACGACAAACAAACTGGACTTGTTAATTTTGCTGATATTGGTAAGCAAAATTGTTTTAAATAGCTATTGAATCAAATTGAGGTTTGATAATTTAGAAGCTCGTTGGCAAGATGACGGTTCCAAAGGCCTACCCAAAGGAGTTTTAGAAAGTCTAAGAAAAGTAACTCCTTCCAATGGTATGTTGAGTTTTGAGCGCTTTTGCGCTGGCTTAAAAATATGTTTGTTGAGGAACCAAGCTGGAAGACCTGAGGATGCCAAACAAGAAAATATAGGCAATAAGGTAGGTAATTCAGATTTTTGATACACAGAGGTAAATGTATTTGAATAAATTCTAGGTACCAAATCGTCCACCTTCAGCTCCACTTTTAGACTTGGTGGACCCGAAACCCCAATACACTGCCGCAATTCGCCCCAACAACCAACAAAACGTTATTAGAACCTTGAGCATGCCTCAACTCAAAGACCCCCTTGACCAAAAACCTCCTTTGTACGGTCCCCCAAAGCCTCCCAGAACTGCCATCGGAGTCATAGATCGTCCCAACTTGGACAGGGCGGAAATACGCACAGCCTTGGCCAACTGGCAAATGGGACTAATGACTAATCAGGATCAAACAAAGGACGCCAAGCGGGTGGTCAATGGACAGTACACTGGGTTGTTGAGGACTGGCAGGAGTTTGGGCGATGGGAAAGCTGCGGTTCAGACTGAGAATCAATATCAGAAGAAGGCTAATGCTAAAAGGCGCGAGCCTAGAAGACACACTTTGCAGAACGGGATTGATTATAATATGTTGAAGAGGATGAAGCAGATTGAACAAGAAAAAGAGGTATTGATGACTGGATTGAGCGCAGTGGAAAAGGCCAGAGACTGGTACCTGAAACAGGTGGCGGGGGTGCAAGAAAAAATGAAGTATCTGGGACGCATGGGGCATGTGGTAAGTTCAATTTTAATCGCCCACTAACACAAATTAGATGAAATTGTTCTCACAATTATTGTTAAACTGGTTCTTCTTTGCAATAATTATTACAATTGGAACAATTGTTACTCCTTTTTTTTTACAGTTAAGATTGTGTAACGCACTGGTTCACAAGGTGTCGTGTGCGGAATGATAAAAACATTATAATTTTAGTATTTATGAAGAATTTTTATTTCTCTCGTATTTCTTTTGAAAACTATGAAAGTTAGAAATTGAATTTAACATAAACAGAATAACATAGGTACACAATTTTGCTAGTAGTAAAATGCTGAATTGTACAATTATTGAGTTTTTAAAATTTCACTGTACTTATACTTATATGCCAGATGATGATAGTTAAATGAAAACCTACTCGGGCAAAACAATTCATTCAAGTGTAAATTGCAACAATAAAAAATGAATTGTTATAATTAATCTCCTTTGGGTATCAAGTGAAAGTGGCACAAGCTAGAAAGGAATGCTGACTTTAAGATTAAATTTTTGATGATTTATTAAAAACAATAATTGTGAATTTATATAATTGTAATATAATAATATTTTACAGGTTTAAAATTAATAACGTATGGAATAAACGAGTCCGGATTTCTATTTTATTATTTTAGAAAAGGTCAGAGTGTGCAATAAATTGATATTAATTCTTCTTTGACAAAATTTGGACTAAAAGTCAATTTTGAGGCTCAATCACTCAAAAAATATTTGAGCTATCAAACTTAATTTTACACACATTTATAGAGAATTTAATGCTCTTTCCAATGATCTATAATTTAATTCAATTTGCTCAAAATTTACCAAAGATATGGGCAATTGTTCATGACCATGTCATGTCAAGATTTTGAAATTCTCCAGAGCCAAAAATAGGATTTTCTTTTTATTTTTGTTCCTGCTTAAAAAGGTCATTTGGAATTGTGTCAGGATGGTTTTCTACTAATTTTGACCCGCTTTATCGATTGATGAAGTCAAAATTGAGCAAAACTGAAAAATCAAAAAATCGAGATTTTCATAAGGGTACCCCCTTTGAATTCTGATTTCAAAATATTCAAACTCAATTGCTCGGTAACGGTTGAGCAAATTGCATTGAAATTTCCAGAATTTGTAGCTTTTATCAAGCTCTATAAATGGCCTGTGATTCACAATATTTCCAGACTTATAGTTTTTGTGAAAATTGAGTTTGAAGTTTTTGACAAAATTTGGACTAAAAGTCAATTTTGAGGCTCAATTGCTCAAAAACTATTTGAGCTATCAAATTCAATTTTACACACATTTATAAAGAATTAATGCTCTTTCCAATGATACATAATTTAATTCAATTCACTCAAAATTTACTAAAGATATGGGCAATTGTTCCTGACCATGTTAAGATTTTGAAATTCTCCAGAGCAAAAAATAGGATTTTCTTTTTATTTTTGTTTCTGCTTAAAATGGCTATTTGGAATTGATATCAGGGTTATTTCCCACTAATTTTGACCCGCTCTATCGATAAATCTACCATTACAAAGTGTATGACAACAGTCTTTAGTTAGAACTTCATGTACCTATTAATTTGATTTTTCCATCCATAAGCTGGGCTGACAAAACCCAAATCTGCTTCTTGAATTTTTAGAATAAAATTTTTTGCAGAAGGTTTTTCTGTTTCTAATGGATTCCTGCTAAGAGCATTAACATGTTGCATCTTGTTACCGGGACGATATTCTATAGTGAATGTGTACTCGTGAAGTTGAAGTCACCAACGAGCTATTGTAACAAAACGGCCTACAAATCCTTTTTTTTTTCGCTCTGTAATACAATTAATTGTTTTTTTCCCAGCGAGATTAAGTCGCTAAATTTCTGACGAAACCTTGTCAAGAGCCAAGGGTTATCAGTCGGATTTCGAAACCTGATTGTGTCTTAAAATACGACTCTCGACTCCTGGTTCCATGAAAAAAACTACATGCTTTGCGACCGATAAGAATCCCAAAAGCGTCATCAAGCTACCAATATAAATAAGCCTGTGATTCTCCTAGATTCATTTAGTTCTGTCACGAAGTTCTGGTGTTAAGTGTTGACGTCTTTCTGCTGACTCTCTTTCCGAGACCTTAGGTAATGTTTCAATTTCAAGTATTTCAATTTATTCATCATAAGATTGTTGTTTTCTGTCTATTATGTATTTTCTCCCCTGTGTAAAGAACAAAACCGTTGGGTTAGCTTCACAACTCAAATCTCTTTTCCAACATGTATCCTACCCTGAATAACAAGGCTGTTTTGTCATTCCCTTGTCCAGAACGCCCGTAACTTTTTACCCATTAAGAATTGTAACCTAGACTTTATTTTGTGTATCTTTCAATCCTTAAATTCTCATGTAACTTGTACCATCAAGGAACGCCCTATATAGGACGCTCATTCATCAATTTCACTCCCTATCATTCCAAATCTCCGTATGTATTTTCTTTCATTTCATTTCAGTAAACATTGTTAATAATTTACTGTATATTCTTTACTTTTCTTTCATTTCCTTACCAAGATTTACCATTTGTTCAATAAACCACTGTTAGAGTATAGTAAGAAAAACTGATCCTTTTATTTCCTTTGGAAAACCCCAAGCTAGCATTCCAATTAACTGCGTACAGCTCAGGTAGCAAGAACCCGCACTGGAAGAGGCAATCTAATCAGGTTACTAAAAAGTATCCATTCAAAGTTACCTAGATTTTCAGTGGGACTTTAAACAAAGTCCCTGGTGGCACGCTACCGCAGTAAAAAAAGGAGTTTACCAGTGCTAAAATAAAGTCTCCCTTACCCAACCATCGCAACCAATTGGCGGTGGTAACACTATTCTAGGTATGAGCTCTCTTTTAGAACTAGCTGTTTTTAAAGCGTTAAAGTTTGAGCCCAGTAAATAAACTCGGAATTTTAGTGTGTCTACAACCGCTAGAATTTCCAACTCGTAGGTAGTGGTATTTCCTCTCCGCATTATCAGTGTGTCTACTGTAATACGCCACTGGTCTTAATTGAGATTCATAATGCTGAAGTAGGATTCCTGCAATGTCGTCTTGACTAGCGTCTGTGTGAATTTCTGTTGCTAAAGCTGGGTCATATATTCACAGCAAAGGTTAAATGGGGAAAGTTCTAGAGAAAGCTAAGAGAATTCGATAATCGGCTCCAGATTAACAATCGCTCAATTAGATTTGGAAATATCGGCGAAAAACCGAAAATGACGGATTTCGTTTTTTGCCAGTTAACCCGAAACGGTTGATTTGACAGCTGTCAAAATGTTACATTATTCAGACACTTTTTTAAGACCATTGAGATAGCATGTATGACATGTCTCAATCGTCTTTTGTTATTCCGCAACTTGCCTCAACTTTTATTTTTACTATGGCCGCCATATTGGATTTTTCGATTTTTGGAAAAAGCATAGAATTTCCAGTCTAGTGATGTATCACAAGTGGATAAAAGATTTGAGTATCATCGAGAAATCAAATTTCGTTAAGTTAATGTCTGGCCAACGATTCTGAAACTAACGGGGCATCGGTAAGGGAAATCCAGTTGTAAAAAAATGGCTGTCGGCTGATTTAATTCATAAAATACCTACCCAGCTGCGTGCGGAACTTTTTGGAAGTATAATATCGTACAAGAAAATCGACAATAACCAAACCATCGCCACTGGATATTTCAAAGCAAGTCGATATTTCAAGATGCAAGGATAAAGTTACGGGAACCCTGGCCAGCCAATAGCCATACGTAAGCCCGATGGCAACCGCATGGTTCCGTGGCAACGGCGATCGTGCCAAAAACTCCACCAATCACGTTCATCCAGGCCGGATTTTGCCAAATTGACAAAAGCTGATGGTATGTTTAGAAAATGTTTACTTTTGATAATAGACAAAATTAGATGTTTTTGTTTATGATAAAATAATTCATAGTGTCAAAGTTGTCTATTAATAATTGTAAGTTCTCTTCCATTAAAATCATAAACCTGGACACACAAATTGTCGAAACCTGTTGAAAATGGCCAGTATTCCTTATTCAAATGAAGAAAGGTTTGACTTGTTAGCGCTGTAATTGCAGTCACTCAGAAACGCCGACATTACCTCAGCAAGGTACTTTTTTGGAGATCTGGGACACAAATCTGGGACACAAATAATGTATAATAATCTCCTGGACTAATTCTAGTGTCATTCATTTCAATGCATTATATTCATAGTTTGACAAATATTTGACAATAAAATTCATATAATAGGACAAGAGCTAATGTGATGCTGTCCCAGTTACTTTTGGTGACGATGGTACCCCGAACGAGGGAAGCCTCATAAAACGTAATTCACAGAAATCGTAGTTAATTTAATTAACCATGTGGCCTTCGAAAAACCTAGAAGCGCATAAAATATTGATAATGAAAATCGCGACAGAAACATTTCACTAGCTGTCAACGAAAATCCTAGTGCATCGGTAAGAACTGTAGAATGTGAAATAATTGGTGTGCCAAAATCAACGGTACAGAGAGTGAAAAAGTTTTTTCCAAGTTATAATGCCGTGGTCTAGTAATACTCGTTCCGTCTATTGCTGCGGTAGTTATCTTCAAAGGCGGTGTGGTAGCGGAAGAAGTGTTCTCATCCGTGTTCCTCCGATGACTGCCATCTTGAAATATCGACTTACATTGAAATATCTAATGGCGGTGATTTGGTCAGTGTCGATTTTCGTGTACGATATACTTCCAAAAAGTTCTGCACGCACCTGGGTAGGTATTTTATGGATGAAATCAGCCGACAGCCATTTTTTTACAACTTGATTTCCCTTACTCCGTAGCTTCATAATCGTTGGCCAGACATTAACTTTACGAAGTGTAAGTTTTCGATGACACTCAAATCTTTTATCTACTTGTGACACATCACTAGACTGGAAATTCTATGCTTTTTCCAAAAATCGAAAAATTCAAGATGGCGGCCATAAGAAAAATGAAAGTTGAGACGAGTTGCGCGATAACAAAAGACGATTGAGACCTGTCATGCACGCTATCTCATTGGTCTTACAAAAGTGTCTGAATAATGTCACAATTTCACAACTGTCAAATTAACCGTTTCGGATTAACTGGCAAAAAACGAAATCCACCATTTTCGGGTTTTCGCCGATATTTCCAACTCTAATAGACTTATCTATTTTACCAGACAAAGAGGCAATAATACGAAAACTTCATTAGATAAAAAAAGACACAGAACGCTCATTGCGCAAGACGAGGCAAAACGTACCAAATTATGTTAGACTTACGTATAGCAATCCTTTCTTCTTATTTGCACGTGATAAAAAGGGAAGGAGAAAGACTGCATGTTGTGCAACGTATTTGTCAATGAAAATGTCAAACTATTTTTGCATGTCACTTTTCAAGTTTTGTCAAGTTGAATATCAACCGTACTTTTATTCTTGTCAGACCACGGGCAATGAACAAGGACAAGCAGATGTTCAGCATGTAAAACGAACACCTCTCACCTGTACTAGTTAGCCAATAGAAAGGCATTGCCTCGTGTTGCGCGCGCATGCCAGGTAAAAATAGATAGGTCTATTGAGCTATCGTGAAACTAAAGCCGATTATCGAATGCACTTGACTTCCTCTAGAACTTTCCCCATTTAACCTTTGCTGTGGGTAAACTAGGAGTCGAGATCCATAGAGAAGCGAATCTGGGACACACTGTAGCAAGTATAGGGTGTTCTATTAATCTGCTTTTCAAATCTTCAAATGCTTTTGTTTCAGGATATCCCCATTCCCACGAGATATTTTTTTCCCTTAATATAGTTAAGAGTTTTACAATTTCTGAGTAATTTTTGACGAATTCCCTAAAATATTCAGTTAAACCTAGAAACTGACGAACTTGTTGAACAGCTTTTGGTACAGGGAAATTCTAAACAGCCTCTATTTTTGCAGACCCAGAGGTCGTACCCCATGTTGGTCTATTTCAAATCTTAAATAATTATGATTTGCTTGGTAAAATTACGTCGTCAAGATAGAGTGCAGCTATGTCGCGATATGACCCTAATATTTAATTCATCATGCGCTGGAAGAGTGCTGGTGCGTTACTGAGTCCAAATGGCATTCGGTTAGTACTCGTATTGTCCTCAAGGTGTAACAAAAGATGTAAGGTGTTTACTATGTTCGGTTAATTGATATCTAGTGGTACTTATCCTGAGATAAGGTCTAAACTGGTGAATACTGAACATCCGCTCAATTTATCTATCTGGTCATCAATAGGAGGATCTATCTTTGATAATTTTGAGGTTAAGTTTTCTGTAATCCACACATATTCTGTCATTGCCATATGTTTCTTCTTAACTAAGAACGAACACAAGAGAAACATATTCGTGCATTATTTTGGCTCCTAGTAACTCAGAAACAATTATCCTCACTTTTTCTTTTTCCATTTCTGCCATTCTATAGGGTCTATAGTTGGTCTCAGTTGCCCAAAATGTTCAGATACAGTGCCGAATAGATCTCGAAATTCCTATCCATAAGTTTCTCCCAAAGTTGCCGGTCACTCGTACCAATTTTAGCATCTTTTTCTTCTATTTGGGGAAGTTTGTTAATTTCAAGTTGCAGTATACGTGAAGATTGGTCTCTAGTTTCGATTTTGCAGGAGAATGCTCTAGCTATAAGATCATCTCTATTGTTTAAAATGAGATCTTTGTTCGATACATTTATTATTGGGATTAGTCTGGTACGTTTTCTGGAGATAAACGAATAAGGATCCGAGGAATTTCATATTTCCTCCCCAGTTGGCATCTGAAACAGGCTTCAATGTAAAAGTCTCTCTGAACTGATGGTTTGCTAATAACACGAAGATTTCCAACATGATTTGGTGGAATAACAGTTGCTTCTTCTAACCATAACGTAATTTTATTATATTATGGTCTGGTTGTTGAAGTTCACCGAATCTCAGACTTGCTCTATTAATATTCAGGGGAGGATGGGACCGGGCCACCAGGCGAATGCCTGGTGGGCCGGACACCCAAATTGGGCCGCCTTCTGCCGACTTAATAAAAAAACTTTTTTATAAGTTCTTGTAAACCTTACATCAGAAATGTCAGTTCCAATAATATTATATCTTCTGAATAGTTATATCTTCGAGGATGGGAATCATTCCAGTTTACTTTTGTTGCTCAGCCGGGGACTCATTTAGTTTAGTTATATTCTTTTTTTTACTACTTACCTGAGAAATAGTCATTATTGAATCTATTTTTCTAGGAAAAAATTGAATTTCTCTCCCTAGGTGAATAATGAAAATAATGAAAAAGTCCCTAGGTCAATAATGAAAATGACGTCATGACGCAAGGATATTGTCATGTTTCTATTGGTCCAATTTCAATTTCATGCGACAATTTGAAACAAAATACAGGTTTCTGTAGGTACATAGGAAGTTATCATAAGCTGTTGATAGAGGGCAGCACTTTCAAGAGGGCGTTCAAAAAAAAATAATTAGAGCACAGATTTTAAGCAAATTTTTTATTTTCTACTAGCAGTAGTAAAAAAAATTCTATATATTCCTCGGTAGAGAAAGTCATTATATACCTCACGCATTATAAACCTCGGCGCTTTGCGCCTTGGTTTATAAAAGCGCTCGGTATATATAATGACCAACTTCTCTACCTAGGTATATAATATACTATTATCTTAAACTGGTACATAATTTGAACTTTATTGTCGTCAACACTCGACACAGAAGTGATCCATTATGTTCCTAGGACCATAAAATCTTTATGTTTGGGGTAATTTGTTCGGTTTTTTCTCGCTAGAAGCAGCAGCGTCAATTAGCGCTATGCGCTATTATGTTTTTGTAAGTATTTTTTTCGTATTCTTCTCGATAGATGGCAGCGTGAACAACCAAGTTCTACAGCGAGTTCTCAAAAGCAGAATTTATTCATAATTTCTACTAATTTGTTTTTGAACTTTAAACGGGTATTCGGGTTACATCTGTTTCGGATGTTAGATAGTTCAAATGTTCGAGAACTATCCAATGTTGATCCAATCTGTTCATACTCTGTGGTCGGGAGTAGTTGGGACGATTTTCGAACTATTAATTTTTGAATAAAAGGCAGGCAGTTTTCAACATATTTGGACTTTTTTTATTAATTTTTGTTCTGACGTTGAGGTTAGATTTATTCACAAATTTCATTTATTTTGCTTGTGTTTGTATTTTAAGTAGTTTTGTTATTATTATTTATAAGAAAAGAAATGCTCCGGACTAGTCCGGACACCAGGGCCGTGGCGCCATCTATTTAAATTATAGTCGTGAAAGGTGATATTGCAGCTTGAAGATAAAATGTGTGCCATTCGGCCCAGAAGGTCTATTTGGGCTTCGCTCTATTGTTTTTTTTTCGATACCGTGGGAAAATCTCTAGATTGGCGGCGCGTTTGATCTGAAATTACGTAGATTTGACCCGGGCCAACCAGTTAACCGTGAAACATAATACTCCTGTTTGTTCCCACATTAAACGTCGGCAGCGTGCTGATTCACGAATTTTTCTTTTTTACAACTACGGCATCCTGTAAAAGGACACAACGAACTTCACACTATGTACGATAGATGGCGCCACCGATAACATCATGACGTCGAAAAATTTGGGGTTGGCCCGGGTCAAATCCACGAAAGTTCAGTTTACAGGCGCCGCCGATCTAGAGATTTTCCCACGGTATCGAAAAATGTCTCAGGCTCAGGTGCTCCCGGTACTACTCCCACTTTTTGTCCTAATGACATAAATAGTTACTATTATCCCCTATCACTAATTTCACCTCTGGCGTCCAGAAATTTGAAACACTAGAAAGATATTTTTGGCCCTGAAAAAGGAACTTTTGGATTTGAAAAAGTTATTTTTGAGCGTGGCTACTAAAAAAAGTTTCGCCTGCTGCTCCGACTAGGGTTGCCACCTTGGCCTTTCTTCAAACAAATTGTGGCAGTCCTGTCATATCATTGCTTGTTTGCTAGCGCAAGCTTTGAAGGCTTCTATAAATGTTTTTGGGAGTGGCACCCGAATAAATCCGCGGTTTTTCGGCGAGCTTCCTTTAAGCCTAGCTCTCATGGAGCGGAAAATCGCGTCGCGGGTGCGGAATATCGCGTTCCGTAACTTTTGCCGGTTCACATGAAGCGAAATTCCGCAAGCGGACTTTTAAGTATATTTAGGGTATTTCACATTATATTTTAGCGATTTTTATCAAATGTCGTACCATATACATCTCACAGGTGACAGTAAAAAGTGACGGAGGATAAAAATTCGCGCAAAATAATTTAACTTTTTTACGATATCGCAATAAGTCGACATTTCCCCGCTGAGGGACAAATTTTAAAAATTCCGCGTTCGCCACGCGATTTTCCGCTGCATGAGAACTAGGCTTTGGCATACAATTTTCCTGCTTTCTACGGCTCAAAGGGCCGGTAGGCTTGAGAAATCCAGGGCCGGTCTGACCTACCCCATTCGCCCCTGTTAATATTGGAACCTCTTGTAGATTATCAGGAACCACAAGGCAATCTACAGATCTTTGGACACCATCAACTTTCAATGTGACTGTTACTTTTCCTAAGACCTGTATGTGGTTCATTCCATATACCTAACCTTCCAGGCTAACTTCACAGTCTGAGATGGGAATATGTTTTGCCTCAGATAAACGTATCAGATTGCAACTAGCACTGAAATCGATAAAGGGGGGGGGGGGGCAGTGTTGTCAGATGTCAAATTTAAAATTATCAGGATTTGAGAACGAAATTATCAGATTCCAAGCAAAAATTATCAGAAAAAGTTTCTGTCAACTTTTTTTACTTTTTATCTCTATTTTCATTTTTCGAGTTCTAGCTGGGACTCAGGCAATCGTAGCTCTCAATAACCTCTTCAAAAAAGGGTATTCAAAGCTTCGAGCCCCAAGGGCTTCGTTTTCCAGATACCCGGCTTTGAAGCTTTTGCAAAATTTGAGACAAAGTTTTAACTTTGAGCCTCAATATCTTCAAAAGTATTTAAGATATAAAATTGAATCTTATTTTATCTTAAAGATTATTTAATTTTAATTCAGAATATATAATTTTACATCATATTTGTTACAATAATAACCGAGTAATGAACAATTTTGTGAAAGAATGTCAGATTATTGAAATTTTTTTGAGGCCAAAAATTGCAAAAATCGTTTTTATTTTTTAACAAGGCTTTAAAACCTAAAAAGGAAAGATGCGAAAATGCTTTTCTACTAATTTTAACCTTTTCTTTCGATTGGTGAAGTCAAAAATTCGAAAAACTGAAAATTTAAAAATTCGAACTTTTCTAAAGGGGTATGCATAGAAATTTGATTTTCAAATATTTCAAAGGGCCATATTTTGGAAACCAGTGAAGCTATTGGCATGAATCTTTTGCTCAATTGTAGCTCTTGAGAAGGGCTATGAAGAAGGTTATTTAGGATTCCGAGCCCAAGGGCTTCGTTTTCGAGAAAATCAGCTTTGAGTCTTTTGTGAAATTTGAGAGAAAGTTTTGACTTTGAGCCTCAATATCTTCAAAAGTATTTGAGATAATGGATTGAATCTAATTTTATCTTGAAGATAATCTAATTCTGATTCAGAATATATAATTTTACATTTATTTGTTGCAATAATAACCGATTAATGAGCGATTTTGTGAGACAATGTCACATTATTGAAATTTTCTGAGCCCAAAATGTGGAAAAACAGTTTTTATTGTTTCACAAGCCCTAAAACCCAAAAAACAAAGTTGCGTAAATGCTTTTCCACTAATTTTCACCTCCTCTTTCGATTGGTAAAGTCAAAAATTGCAAAATCCAAAAATTTAAAAATTCGAATTTTTTCAAAGGGGTATGCATAGAAATTTGATTTTCAAATATTTCAAAGGGCCATATTTTGAAAACCAGTGAAGTTATTGGCATGAGTCTTTTGCCCAATTGTAGCTCTTAATAAGGGCTACAAAAAAGGTTATTTAAGACTCCGAGCTCAAGGGCTTCGTTATCAAGATAATCCGCCTGGAAGCTTTTGCAAAATTTTAGGTAAAGTTTCAACTTTGAGCCTCAATATCTTCATAAATATTTAAGATATAGAATTGAATCTTATTTTATCTTGAAGATAATTTAATTCTGATTCAGAATATATAATTTTACATTATATTTGTTACAATAATAATCGAGTAATGAGCGATTTTGTGAGACAATGTCACATTATTGAAATTTTCTGAGCCCAAAATGTGGAAAAAACGGTTTTTATTTTTTCACAAGCCCTAAAACCCAAAAATGAAAGTTGCGTAAATCCTCTTCCACTAATTTTCACCTCCTCTTTCGATTGGTAAAGTCAAAAATTGCAAAATCCAAAAATTTAAAAATTCGAATTTTTTCAAAGGGGTATGCATAGAAATTTGATTTTCAAATATTTCAAAGGGCCATATTTTGGAAACCAGTGAAGTTATTGGCATGAGTCTTTTGCCCAATTGTAGCTCTTAATAAGGGCTACAAAAAAGGTTATTTAAGTCTCTGAGCCCAAGGGCTTCGTTTTCAAGATAATCCGCCTGGAAGCTTTTGCAAAATTTTAGGTAAAGTTTCAACTTTGAGCCTCTATATCTTCACAAGTATTCAAGATATAGAATTGAATCTTAATTTATCTTGAAGATAATTTAATTCTGATTCAGAATATATAATTTTACATTATATTTGTTACAATAATAATCGAGTAATGAGCGATTTTGTGAGACAATGTCACATTATTGAAATTTTCTGAGCCCAAAATGTGGAAAAACGGTTTTTATTTTTTCACAAGCCCTAAAACCCAAAAATGAAAGTTGCGTAAATCCTCTTCCACTAATTTTCACCTCCTCTTTCGATTGGTAAAGTCAAAAATTGCAAAATCCAAAAATTTAAAAATTCGAATTTTTTCAAAGGGGTATGCATAGAAATTTGATTTTCAAATATTTCAAAGGGCCATATTTTGGAAACCAGTGAAGTTATTGGCATGAATCTTTTGCCTAATTGTAGCTCTTAATAAGGGCTACAAAAAAGGTTATTTAAGACTCCGAGCCCAAGGGCTTCGTTTTCAAGATAATCCGCCTGGAAGCTTTTGCAAAATTTGAGGTAAAGTTTCAACTTTGAGCCTCAATATCTTCATAAATATTTAAGATATAGAATTGAATCTTATTTTATCTTGAAGATAATTTAATTCTGATTCAGAATATATAATTTTACATTATATTTGTTACAATAATAATCGAGTAATGAGCGATTTTGTGAGACAATGTCACATTATTGAAATTTTCTGAGCCCAAAATGTGGAAAAACGGTTTTTATTTTTTCACAAGCCCTAAAACCCAAAAATGAAAGTTGCGTAAATCCTCTTCCACTAATTTTCACCTCCTCTTTCGATTGGTAAAGTCAAAAATTGCAAACTCCAAAAATTTAAAAATTCGAATTTTTTCAAAGGGGTATGCATAGAAATTTGATTTTCAAATATTTCAAAGGGCCATATTTTGGAAACCAGTGAAGTTATTGACATGAGTCTTTTGCCCAATTGTAGCTCTTAATAAGGGCTACAAAAAAGGTTATTTAAGACTCCGAGCCCAAGGGCTTCGTTTTCAAGATAATCCGCCTGGAAGCTTTTGCAAAATTTGAGGTAAAGTTTCAACTTTGAGCCTCAATATCTTCATAAATATTTAAGATATAGAATTGAATCTTATTTTATCTTGAAGATAATTTAATTCTGATTCAGAATATATAATTTTACATTATATTTGTTACAATAATAATCGAGTAATGAGCGATTTTGTGAGACAATGTCACATTATTGAAATTTTCTGAGCCCAAAATGTGGAAAAACGGTTTTTATTTTTTCACAAGCCCTAAAACCCAAAAATGAAAGTTGCGTAAATCCTCTTCCACTAATTTTCACCTCCTCTTTCGATTGGTAAAGTCAAAAATTGCAAAATCCAAAAATTTAAAAATTCGAATTTTTTCAAAGGGGTATGCATAGAAATTTGATTTTCAAATATTTCAAAGGGCCATATTTTGGAAACCAGTGAAGTTATTGGCATGAGTCTTTTGCCCAATTGTAGCTCTTAATAAGGGCTACAAAAAAGGTTATTTAAGTCTCTGAGCCCAAGGGCTTCGTTTTCAAGATAATCCGCCTGGAAGCTTTTGCAAAATTTTAGGTAAAGTTTCAACTTTGAGCCTCTATATCTTCACAAGTATTCAAGATATAGAATTGAATCTTAATTTATCTTGAAGATAATTTAATTCTGATTCAGAATATATAATTTTACATTATATTTGTTACAATAATAATCGAGTAATGAGCGATTTTGTGAGACAATGTCACATTATTGAAATTTTCTGAGCCCAAAATGTGGAAAAACGGTTTTTATTTTTTCACAAGCCCTAAAACCCAAAAATGAAAGTTGCGTAAATCCTCTTCCACTAATTTTCACCTCCTCTTTCGATTGGTAAAGTCAAAAATTGCAAACTCCAAAAATTTAAAAATTCGAATTTTTTCAAAGGGGTATGCATAGAAATTTGATTTTCAAATATTTCAAAGGGCCATATTTTGGAAACCAGTGAAGTTATTGACATGAGTCTTTTGCCCAATTGTAGCTCTTAATAAGGGCTACAAAAAAGGTTATTTAAGACTCCGAGCCCAAGGGCTTCGTTTTCAAGATAATCCGCCTGGAAGCTTTTGCAAAATTTGAGGTAAAGTTTCAACTTTGAGCCTCAATATCTTCATAAATATTTAAGATATAGAATTGAATCTTATTTTATCTTGAAGATAATTTAATTCTGATTCAGAATATATAATTGTACATTATATTTGTTACAATAATAATCGAGTAATGAGCGATTTTGTGAGACAATGTCACATTATTGAAATTTTCTGAGCCCAAAATGTGGAAAAACGGTTTTTATTTTTTCACAAGCCCTAAAACCCAAAAATGAAAGTTGCGTAAATCCTCTTCCACTAATTTTCACCTCCTCTTTCGATTGGTAAAGTCAAAAATTGCAAAATCCAAAAATTTAAAAATTCGAATTTTTTCAAAGGGGTATGCATAGAAATTTGATTTTCAAATATTTCAAAGGGCCATATTTTGGAAACCAGTGAAGTTATTGGCATGAGTCTTTTGCCCAATTGTAGCTCTTAATAAGGGCTACAAAAAAGGTTATTTAAGACTCCGAGCCCAAGGGCTTCGTTTTCAAGATAATCCGCCTGGAAGCTTTTGCAAAATTTTAGGTAAAGTTTCAACTTTGAGCCTCTATATCTTCACAAGTATTCAAGATATAGAATTGAATCTTATTTTATCTTGAAGATAATTTAATTCTGATTCAGAATATATAACTTTACATTATATTTGTTACAATAATAATCGAGTAATGAGCGATTTTGTGAGACAATGTCACATTATTGAAATTTTCTGAGCCCAAAATGTGGAAAAACGGGTTTTATTTTTTCACAAGCCCTAAAACCCAAAAATGAAAGTTGCGTAAATCCTTTTCCACTAATTTTCAACTCCTCTTTCGATTGGTAAAGTCAAAAATTGCAAAATCCAAAAATTTAAAAATTCGAATTTTTTCAAAGGGGTATGCATAGAAATTTGATTTTCAAATATTTCAAAGGGCCATATTTTGGAAACCAGTGAAGTTATTGGCATGAGTCTTTTGCCCAATTGTAGCTCTTAATAAGGGCTACAAAAAAGGTTATTTAAGTCTCCGAGCCCAAGGGCTTCGTTTTCAAGATAATCCGCCTGGAAGCTTTTGCAAAATTTGAGGTAAAGTTTCAAATTTGAGCCTCAATATCTTCACAAGTATTCAAGATATAGAATTGAATCTTATTTTATCTTGAAGATAATTTAATTCTGATTCAGAATATATAATTTTACATCATATTTGTTGCAATAATAACCAAGTAATAAGCAATTTTGTGAAAGAATGTCAGATTATTGAAATTTTTTTGAGCCCAAAAATTGCAAAAATCGTTTTTATTTTTTAACAAGGCTTTAAAACCCAAGAAGGAAAGTTGCGAAAATGCTTTTCTATTCATTTTAACCTCTTCTTTCGATTAATGAAGTCAAAAATTGCAAAATCCAAAAATTTAAAAATTCGAATTTTTCCAGAGGGGTATGTATGCATAGAAATTTGATTTTCAAATATTTCAAAGGGCCATATTTTGGAAACCAGTGAAGCTATTGGCATGAATCTTTTGCTCAATTGTAGCTCTTGAGACGGGCTATAAAGAAGGTTATTTGAGACTCCGAGCCCAAGGGCTTCGTTTTCGAGAAAATCAGCTTTGAATCTTTTGTGAAATTTGAGACAAAGTTTTGACTTTGAGCCTCAATATCTTCAAAAATATTTGAAATAAAGAATTGAATCTTATTTTATCTTAAAGATAATTTAATTCTGATTCAGAATATATAATTTTGCATGTATTTGTTGCAATAATAATCGAGTAGTGAGCTATTTTGTGAGACAATGTCACATTATTGAAATTTTCTGAGCCCAAAATGTGGAAAAACGGTATTTATTGTTTCACAAGCCCTAAAACCCAAAAAACAAAGTTGCGTATATGGTTTTCCAATAATTTTCACCTCCTCTTTTGATTAGTAAAGTCAAACATTGCAAAATCCGAAAATTTAAACATTCGAATTTTTCCAAAGGGGTATGCATGGGAATTTGATTTTCAAATATTTCAAAGGACCATATTTTGGAAACCAGTAAAGTTATTAGCATGAAACCTTGGCTCAATCTGGGACTAATATTTGGTGCTCGCACCAGTACCTCAAAACCAACAACCACCTTCAATTTTTTAATAAATTAAAGTATGTGATGTGATGTACCTATCACAGGTGGTTTTCAAAAAGGCCAACAATTGCGACTTTGATTAAGATTTTAACAATTTTTCATATTAGAAATTTACTAAAACTGATTTTCTTTATAGGAAACATGGTCAGAATCCCAACAAGAACGTCTAGAACTTCAAAGGGCTCGCGTCTTCGAAGTAAACAGACATTTGGCCGCCCTTACACAAAGCTGGGAACGAGGAGGTTTGCCTTTACACATGAATTTAGCCGTCCACCATTATCCACCACCTCAAGACTTGACCGACAGATTGAAACAACAAAACAGGATGCTATCTGAAGTAATTATTATTTAATTAATTATGCCTTTTTTTTATTAATCTATTTTTATTAGGAAATGAACAAAAAGAACGACAGGATTGCAAGTCTTGAACGTGAAAAGGCCAGTTTGATACAAGTCTTACAAATACGATCTCAGCCAACTAGGAATAGTGGTAACGAAGAAGCGGTATTTTGAGTTGCAGGCTTGAAATTTGAATTTTAAAAAACGAAATTTATATTTGAGAATTTACAGTTGTATTATTTTTGTGCCATTATGTTTTTTTTTTTTTGTATCTGTGCAATTATTATAAAAGAGAAATTTTATTATAATATAGTTTTTGGAAAAATTTGATTTTTCTAATAATCTGAAGAATCTTATGTCGTTCTGATCCTAAATCATTATTTTGTTAATAATTTCTTGTTTTTTCCAAAATATTCTAAGGGTTCTGACTGAATCGCAATATGACCCTAATATTTAATTCATCATGTGCTGGAAGACTACTAGTGCGTTACTGAGTCCAAATGGCATTCGATTGTACTCGTATCGTACTGAATCCTGAATTATTTCAATACTATGTAAATTTCCTGATTCTATGTATTTTCAGTTCTCGCGAAAAGTTTCAGGAGCTATAAACGATAAAATTTATTTAAAAAAAAAAAACATCAACAATTAACAACAGCATTGTTTAAGTACAATAAATGTAAATCAGAATATCGCAAAGAAAAATTAAAAACTAAGACTAGCATAATTAATTTTTCTTAATCTACATTGTCCAAATATTTGGATAGTACCAATAATCCAAAACTTAATATCGTATAAAGACTGCCTGGTATACTTGCTAAAAGTTGGTACCGTTCCTCTAAAAACAAGTCAAATCAAAATTATTTCAAATACAATTTAACAAAACTTTACCTGTCATGATTGCAGATTTTCTAGGCGACACCCATCCCAAAGACCTTTGCACAGCCATTTTCCATTTAGTATACCTTGTATCTCTCTCTAAAAATCTTCAATATTAATCATTTGAAATTGATACAAAAAATTCTTACCATCTTCAGTAGAAGTTGGCAAAAACGTATCAATAGGAACCAGTTCTCTTTCCTCAGAATTCATATCCCAAATTTCCACCCCTTTGGCCATACCGGCAGCCATTGCCACCCCTAAGGCCGTTATGTCTTGCGAGTGAGCTCTAATAACCGGAATACCACTTATATCAGCCTGGAATTTTCCAAATTTTTAAAAAAGATTGGCAATTAATCGGTATATACCTGGAGTTGCATTAATAAATTATTTGTAGTCATTATTCCATCAACGTGAAGCTTGGTCAAAGGTATTCCGCAATCTTGATTCATAGCCTCAAGAATGTCTCTAGTTTGGAAACAAACAGCTTCCAGAGCTGCCCTGATGATGTGCTGTTTAGTTGAAAATGCTGTCAAGCCACAAATAATTCTGAAATATTATTAGAGTTAAAATATACAAATTGAAGATTGTAAAGTTACCCTCGAGCATCTTTTCGCCAATAAGGGGCATAGAGACCTTTGAAGGCAGGCACAAAGTAAACGTCTCCTGTGCTGAAGACTTCTTTGGCCATTGATTCAGTTTCTTCGTCGATATTTTTTATAAAGCCCATATTGTCTCTGAGCCATTTCATTGCTGCACCTGCTACAGCCACACTACCTGAGAAGGAAAAAAGCCTCAGAATAAAGAATACAATGATTGAACTTGAGTCAAGGCAGTAGAATTATTGTCAATAATGAAACTGCAATTTCTGACTGTCTAAATTCAAAATTTAGTTATAAGAAAACCCTAAATTATATCTATTAAAATCATCACAAAAATTAATTAATGATTAGCGTCCAGGGTACTCTTAGGTCAACACCAAAGCATCGCCAGTGAGTCACCAGGAAACATAGGCTATTCATGTAGCGAAATTAAACTGAAGAAGTATGAAAATCCTATTCCAGGCTCACCTAAAGTTGAAATTTGAACTGGAAAAATTTAAAAAAAAAGACAATATTGAACCAAGATAAACAAACACGAGAAAATTTCTAACATTTTTTCCTAAATTCCAACCATTATTACCTTCAAGGGCATAAATAGCGGGATTTTCTCCAAGTTTGTAGGCCACAGTGGTCACTAATCCGTGCGAGGATTGCACTCGCTAAAAACTACTTTTGTTAGTACAGTTTTCCTTCCCCTTTAACTTCAATCTGGACTCACACTAGTGCCCGTATTGTAAAGCAAAAAGCAACCGCTCCTGTAAGTGTTTTTGGCCATGCCCTCTTTAAAACAACTCTGACCCAAAAGGGCCGACTGTTGATTGCCTAAAATCTACATGAAATTAATTTAAAAATTGTAGCTACAATTGCTACATACTCCTGAAATAGTTACATCAGTCAAGGGCCATCCTTGACTGACTTTGCCATAGATTTCTGAACTACTACGAATATCTGGCAGGATGTTTTGAGGTATTTTAAAAGTGCTGCAAAGCTGGGCGTCCCAATAAAGCGTTTCGATGTTCATCAGGAATGTTCTAGAGGCATTTGTAACATCAGTCAAGTGTTTACCATTATTTGAACCACCTGTAAGGTTCTAAAACAATATGTTGTAGAAGTAAGTTTTTTTTTAAAGGCTGAAAACTTTTTACCCAAAGTATCCAAGTATCGACAGTTCCAAAAAGGCATTTTTTGTCTTTGATAGCTTTGCGTACTGCAGGCACGTGGTGAATCAGCCATTTCAACTTGAAGGCGCTAAAATAAGGCGAAATTGGAAGACCGCAAATCGATTTGAAGTGGTTTTTATTGTTTTCGGGGATTTTGGCTAGGATTACGTCTACAGTTGAGTCGGTTCTAATATCATTCCAAACTGTAAAAAAATAGGTATCAGCAAGAAATCTTGATTCAAATTCAATTAGTTTACCAATTGCATTGTACAAAGGTTTAGCGGTCGTTTTGTCCCAAACTATTGTCGTTTCCCTTTGATTTGTTATGCCAATTGTACGGATTGTTTTTGCTGAAACAAAAATTTAGTTCAATGACAAATTTAATTATCTTGCAATAAGTATCGTGATGATTCAAAGTACAAGTGCAAACTGAATAATTATCACTGTAGAAATTGTTTTCCTACTAAACGAGCAATACATTTTGAGATGTATGATTTCCTGATGCTCCATTGAATCTTTCATAATTGCTTTTGTATTATAAATAATTAGGGATTGTAAATTATTAAGTTTTGTTGAATTATTTATATGGGTAAATTAATGGAACGCATACATTATGCAATACTCATCCACCTTTATCTAATCTTTACAACTATTAATCCCCATATTATCAAAGTACTTATACAGTCAATTACAATTCCTAATAAAACACATAATATTAATAGCTATTTATAATTTGTGGTTTTCACTTGTAATATTGAACTTTGCACACCTTGAAATATTTGTTTCTTGATACAATATTGACATTTTCCACTGATCGGGGTGTGACTTCAAATACAAATACTTGTATTGATAAAATTTAATGCATATTTAATTATGTGTTATTTTAACAATAATATTTGATGGTTTTTTATTTACTTAGATATTTTTAATTAATATTAATTAATAATTAACAATTTAAATTGTGGGACATTTTTGAGTTAATATATTGCTTTCTGATAATTTCTAGAACATGTCAAAGCATTAGACAACCAATTGGAAATTTAAGGAAGCAAGTTAGAACATTTTAAATCCAATTTTCAATCTTCCGGCGTTTGTTTGAAAATTGATGAACTTTCAAGATCATTGTAAAATGCTACAGAACAATTTTCAGTGAAAGTTTCAGCTTTCTATCTATAATAGAAAAAAAGTTATGACCTTTCAAAGTTTTCCAAAATCTAAATCATAAGGTAGGTATCTTCTTACTAAAACGATGAAATTTCAAATTTTTTTTTGTCGAGATTTTGTATCCTGATAGTCAACCAACATACCCCAAACTCCATATACTAAATTATTCTCAGATTTGAAGCCGAAATCTATGAAAATAGGCACTCAGAAAAATTGAAAATTTGATAAATCACCACAAATTGCTTAACACGATTTTATCTCAGAAACTATAAGAGCAAATGAGCTGAAATTTTCAGGGATTGTAGTCCCTGGAAAGGGATAAAATTCAGTGAAAGTTTCAGCTTTCTATCTATAATAGAAAAAAAGTTATGACCTTTTAAAGTTTTCCAAAATCTAAATCATAAGGTAGGTACCTTCTTACTAAAACGATGAAATTTCAAAAAAAAAAATTGTCGAGATTTTGTATCCTAATGGTCAATCAGCATACCCCAAACTCCATACACTAAATTATTCTCAGATTTGAAGCCGAAATCTATGAAAAAAGGCACTCAGAAAAATTGAAAAATTGATAAATCACCCCAAATTGCTTAACACGATTTTATCTCAGGAACTATAAGAGCAAATGCGGTGAAATTTTCAGGGATTGTAGTCCCTGGAAAGGGATAAAATTCAGTGAAAGTTTCAGCTTTCTATCTATAATAGAAAAAAAGTTATGACCTTTTAAAGTTTTCCAAAATCTAAATCATAAGGTAGGTACCTTCTTACTAAAACGATGAAATTTCAAATTTTTTTTTGTCGAGATTTTGTATCCTGATGGTCAACCAACATACCCCAAACTCCGTACACTAAATTATTCTCAGATTTGAAGCCGAAATCTATGAAAAAAGGCACTCAGAAAAATTGAAAAATTGATAAATCACCCCAAATTGCTTAACACGATTTTATCTCAGGAACTATAAGAGCAAATGCGGTGAAATTTTCAGGGATTGTAGTCCCTGGAAAGGGATAAAATTCAGTGAAAGTTTCAGCTTTCTATCTATAATAGAAAAAAAGTTATGACCTTTTAAAGTTTTCCAAAATCTAAATCATAAGGTAGGTACCTTCTTACTAAAACGATGAAATTTCAAATTTTTTTTTGTCGAGATTTTGTATCCTGATGGTCAACCAACATACCCCAAACTCCGTACACTAAATTATTCTCAGATTTGAAGCCGAAATCTATGAAAAAAGGCACTCAGAAAAATTGAAAAATTGATAAATCACCCCAAATTGCTTAACACGATTTTATCTCAGGAACTATAAGAGCAAATGAGCTGAAATTTTCAGGGATTGTAGTTCCTTGAAAGGGATAAAATTCAGTGAAAGTTTCAGCTTTCCATCTATAATAGAAAAAAAGTTATGACCTTTCAAAGTTTCCCAAAATCTAAATCATAAGGTAGGTACCTTCTTACTAAAACGATGAAATTTCAAAAAAAAAAAATTGTCGAGATTTTGTATCCTAATGGTCAATCAGCATACCCCAAACTCCGTACACTAAATTATTCTCAGATTTGAAGCCGAAATCTATGAAAAAAGGCACTCAGAAAAATTGAAAAATTGATAAATCACCCCAAATTGCTTAACACGATTTTATCTCAGAAACTGTAAGAGCAAATGAGCTGAAATTTTCAGGGATTGTAGTCCCTGGAAAGGGATAAAATTCAGTGAAAGTTTCAGCTTTCTATCTATAATAGAAAAAAAGTTATGACCTTTTAAAGTTTTCCAAAATCTAAATCATAAGGTAGGTACCTTCTTACTAAAACGATGAAATTTCAATTTTTTTTTTGTCGAGATTTTGTATCCTGATGGTCAACCAACATACCCCAAACTCCGTACACTAAATTATTCTCAGATTTGAAGCCGAAATCTATGAAAAAAGGCACTCAGAAAAATTGAAAAATTGATAAATCACCCCAAATTGCTTAACACGATTTTTATCTCAGAAACTGTAAGAGCAAATGAGCTGAAATTTTCAGGGATTGTAGTCCCTGGAAAGGGATAAAATTCAGTGAAAGTTTCAGCTTTCTATCTATAATAGAAAAAAAGTTATGACCTTTCAAAGTTTCCCAAAATCTAAATCATAAGGTAGGTACCTTCTTACTAAAACGATGAAATTTCAAATTTTTTTTTGTCGAGATTTTTTATCCTGATAGTCAACCAGCATACCCCAAACTCCGTACACTAAATTATTCTCAGATTTGAAGCCGAAATCTATGAAAAAAGGCACTCAGAAAAATTGAAAAATTGATAAATCACCCCAAATTGCTTAACACGATTTTATCTCAGGAACTATAAGAGCAAATGAGCTGAAATTTTCAGGGATTGTAGTTCCTTGAAAGGGATAAAATTCAGTGAAAGTTTCAGCTTTCTATCTATAATAGAAAAAAAGTTATGACCTTTCAAAGTTTTCCAAAATCTAAATCATAAGGTAGGTACCTTCTTACTAAAACGATGAAATTTCAAATTTTTTTTTGTCGAGATTTTTTATCCTGATAGTCAACCAACATACCCCAAACTCCGTACACTAAATTATTCTCAGATTTGAAGCCGAAATCTATGAAAAAAGGCACTCAGAAAAATTGAAAAATTGATAAATCACCCCAAATTGCTTAACACGATTTTATCTCAGGAACTATAAGAGCAAATGAGCTGAAATTTTCAGGGATTGTAGTTCCTTGAAAGGGATAAAATTCAGTGAAAGTTTCAGCTTTCCATCTATAATAGAAAAAAAGTTATGACCTTTCAAAGTTTCCCAAAATCTAAATCATAAGGTACCCACTGAACATGCAATGTTACGAAAGCCTAATGTAATATTACTCTGATATGCCCTGATCTTAGTTTCGCAACATTACAATGTAATATTGAATTATTTTTGACACAACATTACGTTAATAAATTACAAAATGGAATATCCTTGAAATTTTAACGCATATTAGAAATTATAACTTGTACGCAAATTAACATTGTAAATATGCATTTAAATTGAACTGGTATAATTTTTGCAATGTTATAATAACTACCAAATGTAAACTTGCTGCAAAATTGGAAATATAACTTGTAGGTAAGGTTACATCGCAAAGATGCCTTGAAGTTGTGTTGATATTATTTTGCAATGTTATAATTTAATATTGAATGTAAAATTGCTGCAATATAGCAGAAATAATATATTGGAAAATCGAAAGCTTTGCCGCCATTAATAACGATCGGAACGACATCGGGGATACGAACTAAACCGAAAGCAAATCGACGCCATCAAGTCGCTGTTTGTCGTTTGAGTTGAGTGCTGTGTCTGCTTGTTGAATGTTGTGCCTGTGATAAAGCGAATCTCGGCTACATTTTTGCTGTTTGTGTTGGGATTATGTATTGTTTCAGGTAGTGCTTTGCTTTTTGGTTATTTTTATTATTCAGTTTTTATTTTAGAACCTGTAGAAATGAAATAAATATACAGCGATTACAATGGATGAGGATTCAAATAAGGTGAGTAAGGTTTGCATAGTCAATAAATACTTTTTACAAAAATACTGCGGAATGGGGCCCCTTTTTTGTAAACCGTAACCTCTTTTTTTCATACCTACAAATCCCGTATTATTATTATATTACTTATTATGATTTTACGATAATTTTTAAGTTAGGATCAAAAATATCGTAAACCGTTTGGTAGGTAATGTCCAGAAAGAAAGTGGCTACGACGGGAAATAATTATTATAATAAAAATACAGAACTACTCCCTGATTTTGTTTTTGTTTCAGGTGACAATATATAAGTAGCAGCTGTGGTAGCAGCCAGTACCTACTTCGTCCTGGGTGTCAACCAATCTAAAATTTCGCTTTTTTTTTCTGTTTAGAATTTTTATTTATTTTGCTTTGAGATATTACTTTTTACGTTTTGTTTTTCACCTAAGTATATTTTTTTATTGTGAGTATTATAGATATACATAATATACCTACCAACCTTTTTATTTTGTTTTCCAAAAACTTGTACTTTTATTCATAATAAAATATCTACCTAATATATGATTATGGGTTTCAGGCACAAATTTTAACAGCTTGTTTTTAGAACAAGCTGTTAGAGTTTATGCACCTCAAATCAAATCTCTCTGTATAGGTACATAGCATTTACAGTTGCAACATTACTTTTTTATTGCAGTAAAGTTGCGAACCCAATATATTTGTAATAAAAATGCAATATTGCAGTAAACTTACTAATAAATTGCAAGTAACCCTAAGGTATATTTGAATTTGTAACTTTACACTCGTAAGTTTGCTGAAGTTTTGATCTAATATTCCAGTAATATTACTGAAAGGTTATCATTTATAAACCTTGCATTTGTAATATTACCCTAAGGTTGTTTCAGTACTTGCCGCAATACTGCGTCAACATTACAGTAAACTTCAATATAACATTACAAGTTTGCAGTGTAATGTTACCTCATTATTACTGTAATCTTATTTTGTTCAGTGGGTAGGTACCTTCTTACTAAAACGATGAAATTTCAAATTTTTTTTTGTCGAGATTTTTTATCCTGATAGTCAACCAACATACCCCAAACTCCGTACACTAAATTATTCTCAGATTTGAAGCCGAAATCTATGAAAAAAGGCACTCAGAAAAATTGAAAAATTGATAAATCACCCCAAATTGCTTAACACGATTTTATCTCAGGAACTATAAGAGCAAATGAGCTAAAATTTTCAGGGATTGTAGTTCCTTGAAAGGGATAAAATTCAGTGAAAGTTTCAGCTTTCTATCTATAATAGAAAAAAAGTTATGACCTTTTAAAGTTTTCCAAAATCTAAATCATAAGGTAGGTACCTTCTTACTAAAACGATGAAATTTCAAATTTTTTTTTATCGAGATTTTTTATCCTGATAGTCAACCAACATACCCCAAACTCCGTACACTAAATTATTCTCAGATTTGAAGCCGAAATCTATGAAAAAAGGCACTCAGAAAAATTGAAAAATTGATAAATCACCCCAAATTGCTTAACACGATTTTATCTCAGGAACTATAAGAGCAAATGAGCTGAAATTTTCAGGGATTGTAGTTCCTTGAAAGGGATAAAATTCAGTGAAAGTTTCAGCTTTCCATCTATAATAGAAAAAAAGTTATGACCTTTCAAAGTTTCCCAAAATCTAAATCATAAGGTAGGTACCTTCTTACTAAAACGATGAAATTTCAAATTTTTTTTTGTCGAGATTTTGTATCCTGATAGTCAACCAACTAACCCAAACTCCGTACACTAAATTATTCTCAGATTTGAAGCCGAAATCTATGAAAAAAGGCACTCAGAAAAATTGAAAAATTGATAAATCACCCCAAATTGCTTAACACGATTTTATCTCAGAAACTGTAAGAGCAAATGAGCTGAAATTTTCAGGGATTGTAGTTCCTTGAAAGGGATAAAATTCAGTGAAAGTTTCAGCTTTTCATCTATAATAGAAAAAAAGTTATGACCTTTCAAAGTTTCCCAAAATCTAAATCATAAGGTAGGTACCTTCTTACTAAAACGATGAAATTTCAAAATTTTTTTTGTCGAGATTTTTTATCCTGATAGTCAACCAACATACCCCAAACTCCGTACACTAAATTATTCTCAGATTTGAAGCCGAAATCTATGAAAAAAGGCACTCAGAAAAATTGATAAATCACCCCAAATTGCTTAAGACGATTTTATCTCAGGAACTATAAGAGCAAATGAGCTGAAATTTTCAGGGATTGTAGTTCCTTGAAAGAGATAAAATTCAGTGAAAGTTTCAGCTTTCCATCTATAATAGAAAAAAAGTTATGACCTTTCAAAGTTTTCCAAAATCTAAATCATAAGGTAGGTACCTTCTTACTAAAACGATGAAATTTCAAATTTTTTTTTGTCGAGATTTTTTATCCTGATAGTCAACCAACATACCCCAAACTCCGTACACTAAATTATTCTCAGATTTGAAGCCGAAATCTATGAAAAAAGGCACTCAGAAAAATTGATAAATCACCCCAAATTGCTTAAGACGATTTTATCTCAGGAACTATAAGAGCAAATGAGCTGAAATTTTCAGGGATTGTAGTTCCTTGAAAGAGATAAAATTCAGTGAAAGTTTCAGCTTTCCATCTATAATAGAAAAAAAGTTATGACCTTTCAAAGTTTTCCAAAATCTAAATCATAAGGTAGGTACCTTCTTACTAAAACGATGAAATTTCAAATTTTTTTTTGTCGAGATTTTTTATCCTGATAGTCAACCAACATACCCCAAACTCCGTACACTAAATTATTCTCAGATTTGAAGCCGAAATCTATGAAAAAAGGCACTCAGAAAAATTGAAAAATTGATAAATCACCCCATATTGCTTAACACGATTTTATCTCAGGAACTATAAGAGCAAATGAGCTGAAATTTTCAGGGATTGTAGTTCCTTGAAAGGGATAAAATTCAGTGAAAGTTTCAGCTTTCCATCTATAATAGAAAAAAAGTTATGACCTTTCAAAGTTTCCCAAAATCTAAATCATAAGGTAGGTACCTTCTTACTAAAACGATGAAATTTCAAATTTTTTTTTGTCGAGATTTTTTATCCTGATAGTCAACCAACATACCCCAAACTCCGTACACTAAATTATTCTCAGATTTGAAGCCGAAATCTATGAAAAAAGGCACTCAGAAAAATTGAAAAATTGATAAATCACCCCATATTGCTTAACACGATTTTATCTCAGGAACTATAAGAGCAAATGAGCTGAAATTTTCAGGGATTGTAGTTCCTTGAAAGGGATAAAATTCAGTGAAAGTTTCAGCTTTCCATCTATAATAGAAAAAAAGTTATGACCTTTCAAAGTTTCCCAAAATCTAAATCATAAGGTAGGTACCTTCTTACTAAAACGATGAAATTTCAAATTTTTTTTTGTCGAGATTTTTTATCCTGATAGTCAACCAACATACCCCAAACTCCGTACACTAAATTATTCTCAGATTTGAAGCCGAAATCTATGAAAAAAGGCACTCAGAAAAATTGATAAATCACCCCAAATTGCTTAACACGATTTTATCTCAGGAACTATAAGAGCAAATGAGCTGAAATTTTCAGGGATTGTAGTTCCTTGAAAGGGATAAAATTCAGTGAAAGTTTCAGCTTTCCATCTATAATAGAAAAAAAGTTATGACCTTTCAAAGTTTCCCAAAATCTAAATCATAAGGTAGGTACCTTCTTACTAAAACGATGAAATTTCAAAATTTTTTTTGTCGAGATTTTTTATCCTGATAGTCAACCAACATACCCCAAACTCCGTACACTAAATTATTCTCAGATTGGAAGCCGAAATCTATGAAAAAAGGCACTCAGAAAAATTGAAAAATTGATAAATCACCCCAAATTGCTTAACACGATTTTATCTCAGAAACTGTAAGAGCAAATGAGCTGAAATTTTCAGGGATTGTAGTTCCTTGAAAGGGATAAAATTCAGTGAAAGTTTCAGCTTTTCATCTATAATAGAAAAAAAGTTATGACCTTTCAAAGTTTCCCAAAATCTAAATCATAAGGTAGGTACCTTCTTACTAAAACGATGAAACTTCAAAATTTTTTTTGTCGAGATTTTTTATCCTGATAGTCAACCAACATACCCCAAACTCCGTACACTAAATTATTCTCAGATTTGAAGCCGAAATCTATGAAAAAAGGCACTCAGAAAAATTGATAAATCACCCCAAATTGCTTAACACGATTTTATCTCAGGAACTATAAGAGCAAATGAGCTGAAATTTTCAGGGATTGTAGTTCCTTGAAAGGGATAAAATTCAGTGAAAGTTTCAGCTTTCCATCTATAATAGAAAAAAAGTTATGACCTTTCAAAGTTTCCCAAAATCTAAATCATAAGGTAGGTACCTTCTTACTAAAACGATGAAATTTCAAATTTTTTTTTGTCGAGATTTTGTATCCTGATAGTCAACCAACTAACCCAAACTCCGTACACTAAATTATTCTCAGATTTGAAGCCGAAATCTATGAAAAAAGGCACTCAGAAAAATTGAAAAATTGATAAATCACCCCAAATTGCTTAACACGATTTTATCTCAGAAACTGTAAGAGCAAATGAGCTGAAATTTTCAGGGATTGTAGTTCCTTGAAAGGGATAAAATTCAGTGAAAGTTTCAGCTTTTCATCTATAATAGAAAAAAAGTTATGACCTTTCAAAGTTTCCCAAAATCTAAATCATAAGGTAGGTACCTTCTTACTAAAACGATGAAATTTCAAAATTTTTTTTGTCGAGATTTTTTATCCTGATAGTCAACCAACATACCCCAAACTCCGTACACTAAATTATTCTCAGATTTGAAGCCGAAATCTATGAAAAAAGGCACTCAGAAAAATTGAAAAATTGATAAATCACCCCAAATTGCTTAACACGATTTTATCTCAGGAACTATAAGAGCAAATGAGCTGAAATTTTCAGGGATTGTAGTTCCTCGAAAGGGATAAAATTCAGTGAAAGTTTCAGCTTTCCATCTATAATAGAAAAAAAGTTATGACCTTTCAAAGTTTCCCAAAATCTAAATCATAAGGTAGGTACCTTCTTACTAAAACGATGAAATTTCAAAATTTTTTTTGTCGAGATTTTTTATCCTGATAGTCAACCAACATACCCCAAACTCCGTACACTAAATTATTCTCAGATTGGAAGCCGAAATCTATGAAAAAAGGCACTCAGAAAAATTGAAAAATTGATAAATCACCCCAAATTGCTTAACACGATTTTATCTCAGAAACTGTAAGAGCAAATGAGCTGAAATTTTCAGGGATTGTAGTTCCTTGAAAGGGATAAAATTCAGTGAAAGTTTCAGCTTTCCATCTATAATAGAAAAAAAGTTATGACCTTTCAAAGTTTCCCAAAATCTAAATCATAAGGTAGGTACCTTCTTACTAAAACGATGAAATTTCAAAATTTTTTTTGTCGAGATTTTTTATCCTGATAGTCAACCAACATACCCCAAACTCCGTACACTAAATTATTCTCAGATTTGAAGCCGAAATCTATGAAAAAAGGCACTCAGAAAAATTGAAAAATTGATAAATCACCCCAAATTGCTTAACACGATTTTATCTCAGAAACTGTAAGAGCAAATGAGCTGAAATTTTCAGGGATTGTAGTTCCTTGAAAGGGATAAAATTCAGTGAAAGTTTCAGCTTTCCATCTATAATAGAAAAAAAGTTATGACCTTTCAAAGTTTCCCAAAATCTAAATCATAAGGTAGGTACCTTCTTACTAAAACGATGAAATTTCAAAATTTTTTTTGTCGAGATTTTTTATCCTGATAGTCAACCAACATACCCCAAACTCCGTACACTAAATTATTCTCAGATTTGAAGCCGAAATCTATGAAAAAAGGCACTCAGAAAAATTGAAAAATTGATAAATCACCCCAAATTGCTTAACACGATTTTATCTCAGAAACTGTAAGAGCAAATGAGCTGAAATTTTCAGGGATTGTAGTTCCTTGAAAGGGATAAAATTCAGTGAAAGTTTCAGCTTTCCATCTATAATAGAAAAAAAGTTATGACCTTTCAAAGTTTCCCAAAATCTAAATCATAAGGTAGGTACCTTCTTACTAAAACGATGAAATTTCAAAATTTTTTTTGTCGAGATTTTTTATCCTGATAGTCAACCAACATACCCCAAACTCCGTACACTAAATTATTCTCAGATTTGAAGCCGAAATCTATGAAAAAAGGCACTCAGAAAAATTGAAAAATTGATAAATCACCCCAAATTGCTTAACACGATTTTATCTCAGGAACTATAAGAGCAAATGAGCTGAAATTTTCAGGGATTGTATTGCTGTACTTGGATAAGAACTGCTGAGAATTTCAGCTTTCTATCTCTAATAGAAAAAAAGTTATAAGATAGTGAGATTCCCCCAAACCAAACTTTCAGGAACATTCAAGAAAGCTTGAGGTACTTTAAAGTTTCGGTTTAGATCCAAGTTATAGTTAAAATTTCCAGTACTTTGGGCTGCTCTAGAACACTCTACAAATCATATGGAAATTACCAAGGAAATGCATTATAAAAATCAAGAAAATATGCTTAAGGGGATATCTTATTATCTTTGTTCTAATTTTATATTTGATTACGTAAATTGATACAAAATTAAAATAATCAAGAAAAGCTGCTTAACAGGAACTTTATCTCTTTTTTACCTATTAACTTTATATTGTGTTCATAAAAAAGGTTTGTTCACACAGAAATCACAAACCAATCAGGAGCGAATTTCATTTCGAAAACAGTCTAGTTTCAACCAATGACATTGGTTCCAACCAATGAAATTCATTCTAATTCTGGTTTGTGATTTTTGTGCAAACAGACCTAAAAGTGAATCAAATAAAATAATTTATAAAATGATAAAATAGTATCGAAAATTGTTAACTAAAACAAAAAAATTACCCTTTTTTGGTCCTAAAATATCGACAACCTTGTGCATACACAATTTGACCGCTTCTAAGATTTTCAATGGATCTTGTTCTGACCATCCCTCCTGAGGCGTTATGGGTTCCAAATCAATAGCATACTCAGCAATTTCCTTATTGTGCTGACTAACAAAAACGCAAAACTTTACGGTTCTAGTACCGGCATCAATTACACCAACCAGCTGTTCTTCTTGGTTCATTTCAAAACTGGAATTTACTTAAAAAAAAAAAATCAATATAGGAGAAATTGAAAATAAAAATCAACTTACATCATTCACAAATACAATTTCCAAGGTGTATTGTTTGGTTTTTTTTCAAGGTAATAGATAAATCAATCGTCTATAGCACGGACAGTTTTATTAATAGACCGCATAAAAATATAAAAACAACAAAAGCACTTGCCTCTTTTCCGAAAGCTTGGCCTATAAAGAGGCTGGTCGACCGCACACCTCCGTTTTATTCATTTAAAAATAAACGACACGCTATCAGCTCGGTTTTATCGTAATCCGGCCATTCCCCGAGAGGTCGGAAAGTTCAAGATCAAAGCTTGAAATCCACCAATTTCCGATAAATAATTTATAAATATTCAAATTTATTTTATGTGACAACAAAACATAACCAGACATTTTTAAAGGGCTACGTTACATATTACAGGAATCTGTAAGACTTTAGTTGCAGATTTCTTTAAAATACATGGGTACTCAATTGAATCTATTCATAAAAGTAGTACTTTAAACAATTACTGTTTGGTTTTTTTACTATCTGGCTCGCCATCGTCGCTGTCGTCCTGTTGTACAGCTAAAACAGGTTTCGGTTGAGTTTTGGCATAAGCCGGTGCGATCCAGTATGGATTTTCTTCAGCATCTTTGGCAAACTTCAAGATAGCCTCTCTCGGATCTTGATCGTCATTGACTCGTTTGCTTAGCCCCAAATTTCTGATCACAAAACTGCTCAGAGTACCACCACTGGAAGCGACTCTGCCACCTAAAAAATTGCCTATTTTATTTGAGGTCTATATTAATAAGCCAAATTACCTTGTCCAGATGTAATGGGCAAATCTGGTCTTTTCGATTTGACCGGGTCCAATCTGTCTTTTTCCATTTGTTTTCTGCTGGTTTTTCTACGTTCTTGTCTGAATAAGGGCAAAGCGTGAGGCGTTATAACTTGCTGACTGCTGACTACTTCAGAATGTTGAGCCCTTCTATGGGACTATAAACAACTAATTATTTTTTATTCTAATTAGAATAATTGTTCCTACCTTCACCACACACAATGTCACCCCTCTTAGACTCTTATTTTCATCATAGAAACACTTGACAGCCCCATCTCCAGTACCGATAAATATCTGATTCAATTTAGGATGCCAATTGAGTTTAATTGTATGAGAAGAAGTCACTGGTAGTGATTTTATCAATTCAAAACTTTTAGTATCATAAAAGTTAACCTTCCCCAACTTTTCTCCTCTGTGTAGTGACATTGCAGTTGCTACAACTGCATCATTAGGGCTAAAAATAGCATCAGTTGTATCATATCTAGCAAATAAACCCCCTATTTCATTAACAGGTTGTTTAAAGCTTCTTAAATCCCATAATTTGAGGGTTTCATCTAAGCTTCTTGTCAACAAATGATCACCTACATGAGAATAAGCAATACTAGATATTTCAACAGGTTGATGGGCTTTTCTCAATTGCTTAGCTGGTGCTACAGAGCTCTTTCTAAAGTCCCAAAGTTGTATGGAACCATCAGCACAACCGCAAGCGATAACTTTGCCTTCCTTATTATAAGTGACAGCTGTAGGAGAAACTTTTAAACCATTTTGAGCTCTGCATTTGATTATTTGCTTATGCTGTTTACCAAATGAATAAAAATCCCAAGTCCTCACAGTCCCATCAGAACTTGTAGTCAAAAACTCCTCTTTAGCTAAAGGATTGAAGCTGCCAGCCAACAAAGCAGCAGTATGTCCTTTTGTTTGTGCCATATCAGTTATATACATGTCTCCTTTGACCGTTTCCAGTTTCTCAAAACCATCCCTGTCAATTACTTTGGCTTGACTGGCTCCTGATATTACCAAAAGCAAATCTCCTGTGCACGAGTAGTGTAGGGCTCTTATAGGGTGGTTGTCCGCTGGTTGGAGGGTTCTGAAGCTGCGCAGCCCAGAATCCATGCCGGCAAAATCCCAAAAGCTGACTTCGTAGTCTACAGAGCCTGAAGCTAATCTGGCCCCACTGGGATCTATTGTGAGGGCTGTGATTGCTTTGTTGCCATGCCTCATGGACGTTTCGTTTTTGATTGGCATAAAATGTTCATCTTCAGGGTCTTCTTCGCTGTCGCTATCGCTATCACTGTTTTTTTGGGTATTGAAGTTAGCTGGCAATGGGGGGCCGATTAAATCTTCGTCACTGCTTGAATCTTCTGGAGAGTCTTCTTCGGGCTTTTTCGTTATCTCTCTGGCGGTGGCTTTAACTTGTGACATCATTTCCTGTTGTTACAAAATACAATTTTAACAATAAAACTTATGAGTTTTTGTGAATTTTTACTTTTATGTCGAAAGTTTTTGCTTTTTTACCGAATCCCGTGATACCCATGACTTCTTTTACTTGCTGGGCCTCTGTGTCGTCTTGTAGGACTTCTATTTCTTTCGGGGGGCCAAAAGTGCCTATAATACCAGTCGGTGGGGTCGACGAGGAACTTTGGCCAATGTTGGCGCTTATTTTACCAAACGTTATTTTTTTCATTGTAAATTGTTTAATTAATTAACATTAATTGAATTTTCAATAAATTGTTTGTTTGTAAACAAAACAATTTGAAAAATTTGAGGTTATATTACTTAGTAGTAAGTAGGTTTCTTCTTTTTTGAAATTTGTGATGGCAAGTAATATTCAAAGTTGAGTTGGGTAGAGGGCGCTTCTGTACTTGGTACTTTTTAAATTTTGGCGCACTTTTTAATCTTTTGAACTGTTCGAACTGCTTTGACTGTTTTAATTCTGTTCCATTTGCACTAACTCGATTTAAATTACTCTAAAGCATGCCATTTGCATTATTTCTATTTGAATTCCTTCTATTGTTCGAGTTACTCTAATGGCGTTTCCGATTGGTAGATTCAGTGCGCACTGAGTGTATTAGGAATCCTTTTAATCGATCTGTAGAAGAAAAAGAGAAAAATAGAAAAAATTGCACTAGTTCTGCACTAAATCTAGTAAATCTACCAATCGAAAACGCCATAAATGTTCAAATTGCTTTAATCCCTGTTTACTACACTAAGAGCGGGTATTATAAAACTACTTTGAGAGTTAACAAAGGAGTTAACTTAAAGTTAACTTCTGGAATTACATGTAATTCAAAAATTTAACTTTAAGTTAACTGTCAGAACAGTTTTATAAATACCCACCCTAAAGCCTAGTACTCATAACTGCGAAATTCGCATTTTTTTGACATTGCTTCGACCTTTTGACGTTTGATACACGCATAAAACATCAAATTGTCAACGCAATGTCAAAAAAATGCGAATTTCGCAGTTATGAGTACTAGGCTTTAAGCTTTAAGCCTAGTACTCATAACTGCGAAATTCGCATTTTTTTGACATTGCGTTGACAATTTGACGTTTAATGCGTGTATCAAACGTCAAATTGTCGAAGCAATGTCAAAAAAATGCGAATTTCGCAGTTATGAGTACTAGGCTTTACACTAGTTGTATTCCTTTCACATGTAGGAGGAGCTCCGGAACAGCTCCGGGGCCTCACGCGCCTATTCCTTTCGAAAAGTTTTAGTTGCACCACGCATCTGTTCCCTGTAAATCGGGGGGCTACTAAGCACCGGAACGAGTAGCTCGAGTGTTTCAAACTCTTGAAAGGAATACAACTACTGTTTTACTTGCACTGCTCTGATTGTTACTATTCTAGCAACTCTAATATGTTACTAAACAATGATTTTATTCACATTGGTTGTATTCCTTTCACACCTAGAAGGACCTCCGGAACAGGTCCGTGACGTCACGGGCTCTAGTGTTCTTTACTCCTTGAAAGGAATGCAACTTATAAAGTAGACTGATTTGATAATTAATTTTGGGTTTTTAGTAATTCTACTCTGACTATTCCAAGTGCACTGATTCTTTCTGATCTGTACAACTGTCCGAACTAAAGTTTACTCAAAGCTATTGCACTGTTACGTCATATCATTCCATCTTTCTTTATGCACTGAACGTGTATGTCCTAAATTGGTCCGGCAACAAAATTATGGCACTTTCCATTTGTTAAACGGAAGTGTACTCAGGGAAATTTATATATTCCATTTGCACAGTTTCACAATTACGTCATTACTTCTCGGCACGAGAAAATTGGTTTAAAACTTGGATTGGATTGTATTTCGAAATGGTTTGAACCAATTTTGATGTGACGTCATGGATTCATCGCGAGAACATACAGTTTTGAACCAGTTTCAACAAATTGAACAAAGTTCGGTGTGCGTTTTTGACAGCACCAGAAAAATTCTCGTGCGCTCTAAGTGCTGCACTGAGACGACAAATGGGAAACCAAACGTGCTCCGGAATAAAAAATAGATTCAGAGTTTCAGAGACATCTCTTGGCTAGTGTAAGAAATTACTTTACGACTACTAAAGCTTAATTCTCACTTCCGCGAAATTCGCTTTTTTTTGACATTTCTTCAACAATTTGACGTTTAATACACGCGTCACATTGTTGAAGCCATGTCAAAAAAAGAGCGAATTTCGCGCGAAAAGAGCGAAATTCGCGCAAGTGAGAATGAGGCACAACTCTGAGTCACTTTCCAGTATGGGAGTGTGACGTTCGAAGCTACTCAGAGCGTTGAGCTCCTGAGCTATACGTACGGACAAACGTCACATGTCATGATACTGGAACGGTACAAATCTAGTGCATGGCGCTCCCGGGGTGCTCTGGAGCGCGCCAATGTGCATACTGGAAAGCAGCTCTGTTCTGTTTGCATTGATGCGATTCTTACTGTTCGAACGACTCTGATATGCTACTAAACAATAAATTTATTCACAAAAGGTCTGTTTCTATAAAAATCACAAACCAGTCAGAGTGAATTTCATTGCTTGAAACTAGCTTTCTGACTGGTTCTGTTTTTAACTGTTGTGATTTCTGCAGAAACAGAGCTTATACCTTATAACAGTAGGCTGATTTGAAAATCAATTTTTAGTGTTTAGTGCACTGACTCTTTCTGACAATGACATTATCACTTTGTTCCATTTGCACGGAGTCGTTTTAAATTACTCTGAAGCATTCCATTTGAATTCCTTCTATTGTTCGAGTTACTCCAAGTATTCCAATTGCTATAATTCCTGTTTCATCTGCACTAACTCTGTTCTGTTTGCACTGCTCTGATTGTTACTGTTAGAATTACTCTAATATGCTACTAAACAATGAATTTAAAATATTTACTAAATATATAGTATTTTCAAGACCCATTAAAAATAACCCCATATTTATTTATCCATCACAAATCAGATGAAACAAAACATATTCCAACAAAAACGAATGTCGATTGCTAATACGTATTTGTCTGCTCAAGAATCGACGTACGCTTAGTCACTAGAACGACTGGTACTTCTAAAAAGGTATTAAAAATTCTATAACATTAGGCTGATATGAAAATTAATTTTGGGTTTTTCGTAATTCTACTCTGACTGTTCTAAGAGCACTGACTCTTTTTGATCTGTTTAACTGCCCGAACTATTTTGACTGTTTTAATTTTGTCCCATTTGTACTAACTCAATTTAAATTACTCTCAGCATTTGATTTGCATTTAATTCCATTTAAATTCTTTCTATTGTTCGAGCTACTCCAAATGTACAAATTGCTTAAGTTTCTGTTCCATCTGCATTAACTCTGTTCTGTTTGCATTGCTCCGATTGTTACTGTTCGAACTACTCTAATATGCTACTAAACAATGAATTTATCCATATAACATCAGACCTAGTTGAAAATTAATTTTTGGTTTTTAGTGCACTGACTCTTTCTGACAATGACATTTTAATTTTGCTCCATTTGCACTCGATTTAAATTACTCTAAAGCATTCCCTTTGCATTAAACGCTGAATTACAGAAGCTCTACAACAGCAAGATACAATAATGCAGGACCTGCAAGTCTGACTTTCTGTATTATAGATGCAGAATGCATATATGCAAGTCGCCTGCAAATTTACGCGTGGCCAGACGGTTCTTGTAGTCATTTTGACAACTTTGACATTTCAAACTAGTAAATCAGTAGCGCCCAAACACTTTTCCGATAAATATCATGGAATATTGCAGATTTTTTTCTGTGATTTGCTTGTTCCTGCAAATAGAGCACATATGCAAGTCGGCCATATTTGCAGAAATGCAAATTTGCAAATATAGCGTAATTCAATACTAATCCCATTTGAATTGCTTCTATTGTTCCAGTTACTCTAAAGTGTACCAATTGCTATATAATTACGTGTGTTATCTGCACTAAGTCAATTCTGTTTGCACTGCTCCGAGTGTTACTGTTCGAACTACTTTAATAAGCTACTACTAAACAAGGAATTTATTCACTATAGGTAAGGCTGTTCATTTGTACTTGCTGGACAAGTGAACCTCGATCAGCTGCTGAGATCTGCTTAGCCGCTTTCCAGTATGGGAGTGTGACGCCCGGAGCTACTCGGGGCGTTGAGCCCCCGAGCTGTACGTACGCGTCAACCTATCAGCTGTCACATCTGTGGGTGGCTATTTATCTATTTATTTCTTGTTATATCTCAAGATTGAACATTTTAAAATATATAGTTTTGATTCTCTTTCATTTTTGATAAATAAAAAAACAAACTGCACAAACAGATAATTATTTTTAAAATTTGACATATTTGACACTAAGACAGGCGTCTCACGCCATGATACTGGAACGGTACAAATCTAGTGCGTGGAGCCCCCGAGGTGCTCTGGAGCGCGCCAATGTGCATACTGGAAAGCGACTCTTGAAGCAAGAAAAGTAGTACAAATGAACAGCCTATTTAACAGTAGGCTGATTTGAAAATTAATTTTGGGTTTTTAAATTCTACTCTGACTGTTCCAAGTGCATTGACTTTTTTTTATCTGTTCAACTGTTCGAACTACTTTGACTGTTTTAATTTTGTTCCGTTTGCACTAACTCGATTTAAATTATTCTAAGTATTCCATCTGCTTTTTTAAAGCCTAGTACTCATATCTGCGAAATTCGCATTTTTTTGACATTTCGTTGACAATTTGATGTTTTATGCGTGTATCAAACGTCAAATTGACGAAGCAATGTCAAAAAATGCGAATTTCGCAGTTATGAGTACTAGGCTTAATTCCTTCTATTGTTCGAGTTACTCAAAGTGTTCCAATTGCTTTGAATTCATGTTCCATTTGCACTAACTCTGTTCTGTTTGCACTGCTTTGATTGTTACTGTTCGAACAACTCTAATATTCAATGAACTGACTTACTTTACTTCTGCTTATAGGCTGATTTGAAAATTAATAAAGGCCGAAACTCACTAGCAACACGCACGTCATGCTTCGCCACGCCACGCCATGTGACGAAAATGTATGCGTATATTTTTCCATTTATTTATATGTGCCGCGTACACACTTGCCACACGCGATACCACGTCAAGGCACGCCACGCCATCCGTCCATTTACACACAAACTGTCCCACGTGAACCTGTGTCACATGGCGTAGTATGGCGTGGCGTGTTGCTAGTGGGTTTCGGCCTTAAGTTTGGCCAAGTACCGAAGCGCCCTCTAATAACTATTTCACACATATTGTAATCGAAAATCGAACTGCGTTTTGGTTTATTTAGAACTATAAGAACAATTCTGGGATTGTTCTAGAATGGTTCTCTCAGTTCTTGCTCTGAAGGAGGAACTGTTTTGGAATTTTTGTGATTTCAGCGACTTGTTTCGGTTTTTTTTGGTTCCGAATCGGTTCAGAATTTAGAACAGTCTTCCATTATTTTTTGGGCGCAAGCAGTTCTGCGCAATCCCAGAACCGTTCCAAATTTCGAACCTAAACAAAGCTAATAATAACCTCACTAATTTCAATCACAACAATCAAAAATGCAACTCCGACTAAAAATCTATCCGAAATCAATTCCGGACGCCTTAGTGACCGCATTTTTGTTCACAATAATCCCGATCATCTACTACTTCGAACTCTGGATAGTACTGCCAAAGTTCCACAAGCCCTGGCATCTGTCATACATTTTCCACTTTTGCACTGGAAATTTTATCCTTTTCAATTTGTGCTCAAATTTGATGGCAATTATGTTAATTGATACTAGTATAAGTGGTAAGATCTTGCCATCGGAAGGTGGTAAAAATTGGAGATTTTGTTCGGTCTGCGAAACTATGGCCCCCCCGAGGTCATGGCACTGCCCCACTTGCGATGTTTGCATCCTCAAGCGAGACCATCATTGTCTATTCACCAGTTGCTGCATTGGACATTATAATCATAGATATTTTTTAGTGTTTTTGTTGTACATTTTTCTAGCTACAATGTACTCTAGTTATTTCAATGTACAATTCATTTGGACTTTTATAAAACTAGACTCTTGGATCTCGTTTGTTAAAATAGTATTTCCTTTAGCTGTATTGTTTATGGAATGGACAGAAAATCAAGCTTATGTGTCCTTTATGATTATTGTATTGTTAGGGGGTGCTTTTACAGGGACCTTGTTGTGCTATCATATAAATTTGATTTTTAAAGGATTGGTAACACATGAAAGAAATCACAAATTGAGTGCTTATGATTATGGCATAATTGGGAATTTGAAAATAGTCTTGGGCGATAAATGGTACTTTGTATGGCTCAGCCCTTTTATAGAAAGCAAGTTGCCTTGTGATGGAATTGATTGGCATATGAGAGATAGTATCAAGGGCAAATAATAATAATGTGATATTTTTAATTCATATCAATGTTACAATAATTTTACTGTGCAATGTGCAAAAATAATTATTGTATTTTAATTATAAATTGTATTATTTAACTGTGTAGATGAAAAAGGTACTGAAGACTGAAATAGTGGAAGAGGTAGTTTGTTGTTATGTGGTTAGATGGCGCCAGTTTAGTGGAGAAGTTATTTCTCTTTCAAATTAAGCTTTATGTTAATTTATCCAATAATAATTATAAAACCATGCTAAGAGTTAGTTAATTATTTAATTTTTATTTATATTTATTATTCTACAATGAAAATTATTTTATAATAATTCTCATCTTGTGCATGTCTCAATCCAAGTAGGCTTTGTAAATCTCCAAACTGGCGGCCATCTTATCTACAATTTCAATATGGTGTTTCTCCTAGGTTTTTTTCAAAACTTTCTAGTTTTTCGGGCGATTTCATTGCGGAAAAGTGTTCCTCGGGGTGTTAAGTGTTTTGATTGGCACACTAGGCACAAAGCAATTAGAAAATATTACGTGTTTTTTGGACTTTGTGGGCTGCTCGGCTACTTGGGTCATGTAAATCGCAAGGTAGGCCTTTTTTGATACCAATTTATTCGATAATATGAGCTCTGTATAAAACTACACTTATTTTTAACTGAAATAAAACCTTTTAATCAAAAAAAAAAGAAAAATCTTGATAATTTAATTCACATAGAACAACTAGCGCCATCTATTATTATATCGTCAAACTAATGAATTTTGAAAATGGCCGGTAATTTTTGTTTGTTTACATATTTCAACATAACCTTACAAAAGTTTATTATTATTTCTTTATTTATTAATAATGTCCAAAAACGTTTTGTTTCAATGCAACAAAAGAACCCCCATAAATTTATTAAGTACCCAAAATCCTTCCCCATTAAATTCCCATAAAATCGGCGAACATTTTTACAACAACATTGAAATTACCGAAGACAATAAAGTTATAGTGCGTTTGATGCGTTCAAGATGGTTTTGTATTCAAGATGCAGTCTTAAACAACTTGAATATACCTTTGGAAGATTTGCAATCTTCTAGGGAGTTTATTAACGAAGCCTTTGCCGCTATTGTTTATAACAAGCTAAGTTTGCAAACATTGAAAACTTTTACCTCGACAATTGTTCCAATCGAACAGCTAAGTGATATTATTTTAAGAAAACTCATATTTTCAACCCAAGAATTATCCCCGTACTACATTTATTTGCACACTCTTTTGGAAATCAATTACTACATAACACTTTTATCACCTGATGAAAAACAGCTAGAATATTTATTCAAAAACATATTGCCCTTGTACAAAGCAACTTGTAATTGCATGCAACATTTCTGGCTATCGATTCAACTCCTAATTGAAAAATCAGACACTGAAAAATTTTGGAAAATATTCAATCAAACACTAGCAAATGAAGACCCATTCATTGCCCTCAGCCACCTAAAGGAACTGGCAACCATTCAAAAATTCCAAGATGTTGGACCAAAATCCAACCGAATACAACCAAATTATGATTTTCTAGAATTAAAATTCAAACAACTCCTTAATGGAGCCACTAGTGATCAACTAACAACAAGCTTCAAACTAATAGAGCCTCTAGTTTGCGAATTATGGCTAAAAGAAGGCAAACTAGACTTGTATCAAACGGTTTGGGATTTTTACAGCAAACGCCTCAATGTGTCCAATAAAAATTGCCAAAACTTAACTGCCTTAGGTTTTATTGAAACCCTGGATACAATCACATATAACCCCAAAGATTGTTTGGAGGATTTTGAAATATTTGTAGGGCTTTTGGTGTTTCATTTAAAAGAATTTCCAATACACTGGGGTAAAATGAAAGGCAGGATTTATTCACAATTGGGGCCTAATAAAGTTAAAGATTTGACTGAGATTGGGATAAGGCATGTGATGGTGTTGTTTCTGGCTTTGAGCAGTATTCAGTTTGAAGATGTTGAGAAGAAGATGTTGGGGTTTTTGGATGGTTTGCCAAAGGAGAAGAAGATGAGCGGGTTGATTTGGAATATGTACGCTGCTGTGGTGAGTAGTTGAGTTTTTGTTACAGTTGCACTATCATTCTCAGTCTGTAGTAAGTAGGGGTTTACAAACCCTAAAAATTTCATCCCATTTGGACTTATAAGTAAAGGGAAAATATCATGTTAAGCAGAGGGTTGCCAAGCCTCCTGATTTAGGTGGGAGTCTCCCGCTTTTTTACTAAACCTCCCTTTTTTTTTCAAAAATAGAAATTACATGAAATATAATTCTGAATTAGGTGCCCTATTTATTTTTACCGTAATTTTAATACTTCATTATAAATCTGTCAACCCAACGCAACTGGAGCAGCTTCGATTAACGTCGAGCGGCGGGCGCACTTTGATAATATTATTTGCATCTTTCTTCATCTCCCATTCCAAACGAAGACAGAACTACAGGCTCTGCCAGCTCTGCCAAACTCCACTTTATTTAAGCCAGGTTCGGTTTACACGGTCCAAATATGGAGTCTTGGACGCTGCGCACGCCTCACTTGGAAGCTACTTGGATCGTATCAACTGTTTATCCAAGTCCAGGATAAGTCCTAAGATCCAAGTAAGTGGGCTGGCTGCCAACTTACTTGGGTTAAATATAAGTTGTCTATGAGGGGTGGTAAACTGGTCAAAATCCGTGTACAAGTTGGTCAAAATCCCAGAAAATCTCATAAGATCTACTCGAAATCCCTAAAAATCTTTGAAATCCTTAAAAATTTAACAAAATCCCACAAAATCTCTTGAAATTGCATAAAATCCTTCAAAATCTATCATTAAAACCAAAAAAATCCTGCAAAATCTCATAAAATCATTAACATTATTGAAAAATATTTCCTTTGATATTCCCAAAAATCCTTTGGAATCCCCAAAAATCTGTTAAAGTCTCTCAGAATTCCATAATTTAGTGGAATTTCGAGGAATTTCGGTAGAATTATGTTATTCTGAAAAAGGAATTACATGTGAAATTTTTGCGGAGTTTCCATAGAATTCACATTAAATTTTAGTTCCTCTCGAATTGCATAAAATTTCGAACGAATTACACGAAATCCTAAATAAATTGCATGGAGGAATTCTAAACAATTATATGAAATTAGGTACAGCGAAATTCCCAACATGAAATTTCAGTTCTTACTGAATTTCAGTAAAATTTCAGAAAATTCCACAAGTGGAATACCAAGGAATTTCCGACTAAAAACATAGAATTTTGGTGATATTCCGAAAAATTCCCATGTAATGACATGAAATTTCAATATATTTCGGTGAATTTTCAAGAAATTACTTGAAGCTTCATTAATATTCCCAGAAATTCCTGGCTATTAAAAGAGAATTTCAGTGAAGTTCCGAAAAATTCTTATGAAAATAAATGAAATTTTGAAAAATTCCTTAAAGTTTCATTGGACGAGAAATATTCGGCTATGAATGTGGAATTTTAAAATATTCTCATAAAATTTTAGTGAATTCCGAGGAATTTTTGAGAAATTTCATGAAATTTCAATGAAATTCCGAAGAATTTTATAAAAATTATGTGAAATTCCAGGATATTTCAGTGGTGAAATTTTGGAGAATTATAGAATTTTGAAATTGAAATTTTGATGGAATTCTGAGGAATTTCTAAAAATCCTTATACTATAATTCCGAAAAAAATTTGTCTAAGAATCCCATAAAATCTTCTGGTTAAGGAATTTCTATGGAATTAGTTAATATTTTCGCGAAATTCCTAAGGAATAACTTGAGATTTTAGTGGAATTCCGAAGAATTTCATGAAATTTCATAGTGTAGGTAATTCCGAGGAATTTTTGTTCAAAAATTCCATTGAATTTTATTGTGGAATTTCATGAAATCTTACGGTGAAATTTGAAAAAATATTATGAAATCTTATAATTAGTAAAATTTTAGGAATTTCCGTTTTTTCGAGGAATTCCAGAAAGTCTTCTGGTGAAATTCTAAGGAATTTCTATGAAATTAACTAAAATTTTCACGAAATTCCCATGGTATAACTTAAAATTTTAATGGCATTCCGAAGAATTTCATGAAATCTCATAGTGTAATTCCGAGGAATTTTTCTGCTAGAATTCCATTAAATTTTATGGTGGAATTCCATAGAATCTTATGATGAAATTCGGAAAAGTATTATGAAATCCCATAGTAAAATTTCTAGGAATTTACGTGTTTCCATTCAAATTTATTACTTGAATGGAATTCCATAACATCTTCTGGTGAAATTCTAAGGAATTTCGATGGAATTGACTAAAATTTTCGCGGAATTCCTATGAAATAACTTGAAATTTTAGTGGAATTCCGAAGAATTTCATGAAATCTTACATTGTAAATCCGAAGAAAAAAAAAATCCAAGAATTCCATTCAATTTTACGGTGTGAAGTGTGACATGTGAAATTTTTGCGGAGTTTCCATAGAAATCACATTAAATTTTACTTCCTCTCGAATTACATGAAATTTCGAGAAATTACATGAAATTTCAGTGGAATTTCGATCGAATTACATGATATCCTGAGTGAGTTGCATGGAGGAATTCTAAACAATTACATTGAATTACACCAAAATTCACAACATGAAATTTCAGTGCTCGTTAAATTACATAGAGAATTTTAAAAAAGTTTCAAGAAATTACATGATTTCCAAGGAATTTTCGTCGAATTATATGGAGCTCCCGGGAAATTTAAGGAATTGTCAGGGAATTACATGAAATTTAAGTGGAATTTTGAACAACTCTTATCGTTTCGTAAGGAATTCCAGTGAAATTCCGAAAAATTCCCATCGAATTACTGAATTTTAGTAAAATTTAAAAAAAAATTCATAATTGGAATTCCCAGAAATTTTCGGCTAAAAACTTGGAATTTCGGTGAAATTTGGAAAAATTCCCATGTAATGATATGAAATTTCAATATAGTTCGGAGAAATTTCGGTGAATTTTCAAGAAATTACTTAGGTTTCATTAATATTCCCAGAAATTCCTGACTATTGAAAGAGAATTCAAATAAATGAAATTTTGACAAAACATTTAAAGTTTCATCGAAATTTCGAGAAATTTTCGACTAATAACGTGGAATTTTAGTGAAATTTGAAAAAATTCTCATAAAATTTTAGTGAAATTCCGAGGAATTTCTAAGAAATTACAGGAAATGTCAGTGAAATTTCGAAAAATTTTATGAAAATTTTGTGGAATTCCAGGATATTTCAGAGGTGAAGTTTTGGGGAATTTCAGTAAAGTTTTAAAAAAATTATGAAATTCGGAATTTCTTTAGAATTTTGGAGAAATTCAGTCTGATTTCAAAAAAAAAAAAAAAAAAAATTATGAAATATTCCCAGAATTTTCATCAAATTATATAAATTTCACTTTTTGTCGACTTACAGTAAAATTCCAAGGAATTCTCATCAAATTACATGGAATTCCTTGAAATCTTATTGTGGAATTCCAGTGAAATTACATAGAATCCGAAGAATTCCCTTGGAATTAAACAGAATTTTCGTGGTATTTCCATGGAACCACGAGAAATTTCGGCGAAGAATTGAATTAAACAATGAAATTCTGAGTAATTTCTGTTGAATTTCATAAAATTTTAGTGGAATTCCGAGAAATTTTATGAAATCTTTTACTGTAATTCCAAGGAATTTTTGTACAAGAATTTCATTGAATTTTATGGTGGAATTTCATGGAATCTTATGGTGAAATTCGGAAAAGTATTATGAAATCTTATGGTAAAATTTCTAGGACTTTCTGTTTTTCTATTCAAATTTGTCATTCGAATGGAATTTCGAGGAATTTTATAAAATTTAGCGAAATTCTAAGGAATTTCTATGGAATTAACAGAAATTTTCGCAGAATTCCCATGGAATAACTTGAAATTTTAGTGGAATGCCCAAGAATTTCATGAAATCTCATAAGTAGTGTAATTCCGAGGAATTTTTGACCAAGATACTGAATTTTATGGTGGAATTCCATAGAATCATATGATTAAATTCAGAGTGAAATTCGGAAAAGTATTATGAAATTCTAAAGTAAAATGTCTAGGAATTTCCGTTTTTCCATTCAAATTTGTCATTTGAATTTAGAATCTCTAAAAACCCCTAAAATGCTCCAGAATCACCCAACATTTTGAAAATCTGAAATCTTCTGAACTCTGTAAAATCGTGTAAAGATTTTCAAAATTTCCAAAATCGTTCAAAATCAATTAAGATTTAAAATATGTGTTCATTATTTTATAGAGTTATCTAAATCTCGGAGCGGTTGATTGGTCAAAATCTGTGTACAGGGTGGGCCAATTTGGACACTTTCTTATGGAAACATCCTTTATTTTTAGAGATAGAAAAAAATGAACCCCCCACTCTGAGGCTTAAATTTCATGAAATTTTGATTGGTGCAAACTGCATTTTGATATCTTCAACCGTTTAGCCGCTAGAGGGCGATTCTCTCCTCTTGTAAGAACTGAACTGCTGGACAATTGCTTTCGGAGGAAAATTTCGCTTCGATATGTTTGGAATCAAAATATTCACTTCTGGTTTCCATTATAGCAATTTTTTTCACAAAAAGTCAATCTGTCAGCCCGTGAAAACCGGAGGGCGATATTTTGTCTGGTTCCAAAAATATGTAGCTTGAAAGTTTTGTTGAAATTGCACCACTGGTTTCAGAGATAATGTACCGTCCCGTTACTTTTCGTACACTCTGTATAGTATATAATAAAATGTGACAAAATTAGGGCGTGGCACCTCAAAAAAATTATTTTTCCCTCCCATTCACTACCTCCTGCTTTTCAATTTCGCAAATCTGGCAACCTTAGTTAACCAATTTTGGGGTGAATAAAATCTACACAATAATTTGTTTCAGATTTTAAAATACGTCCGAGAAGATCACTCGGTTGAAAAACCGGCCCGCGCCATGCTCCCTCTCCTCCACGAAGCTTCCACCAACCAAAAACAATTTCACCTGATCAAAGACTTCGTCGTCAACCTGGAATCCATAATCACCAACAGCTCCAACATGCGATTGCACCAATGGCAACTATTCGGAGTTTGGCTGGGCAAATACCAGTCCACTTGCTACCATCCAGATTTGATTCACTCCTTGAAAGTGATCCAGTTGTTACTGGACAAGTGCAGCGATCCAGACTCGTGGCCTTGCTGGGAATGGTTTTTCAAGGACATTGTTTTTGGGAATTTGAAGCAATTAGCTTTAAAACCAAACGCTCCAGCGATTATAGGCAAACTAGCTGCACAGCTTACATTAAGCTATAGTAATTCAGCTAATAAGGCTTTTGAGTTTTTCAATGATGAAGCAATTTCGCCAAGTTTGTCTTCAATGTTTTTAAAAGTCATTTTGGATAGTTATCCGGATAAGCTTATTTTGACTTCCCAGCAAGAGAGGATTATAATGCAAAGCTGGATTAGGTTGTGTTTTTTGAATGTGGACGCTCAAATTGAATTAACTTTGAGTGTTATTAGGCTAGATATTTTTCCAAGGGGTTTGAAAAGCTGCCTTGAATCCACAAACAAAGAGCCTATAGAAGCTTTCATTGAATATTTAAATGAAAGTTTCTGCCAAGCAATTTCTATGCAAGGCAAAAACGATGCAATTGATTTATGTAATTTGGCTTTTGGAAACCTAAGTACTCTAGGCAAATTCTTATTAGTTGCACCAAATGAGCAAATTGTATTGAAAATTTACAAATATTGCTCTTTATTGTTTATAAATTGTGGCAAATTAATTTACAATCCGCATAAGGCTGATAATTTATTAACCAAATTAATTGACGTGCTTTTTTTGCCTATGGATTTTTCTTTGGGCAAAAGGGCTTTGCACAGTTACGTCCTCAATGCAATTAAATTTTATTTTACTACATTTTTCCAAGCCTTAATAAACTTGAGCAAACCAAATAAAGATCCTTATTTGGAACGCATTTTAAAGGCTTTAATTATCAATTATTTGCCTCAATTTCCCATTTTGAATTCGCCTATAGTTCAAGCATTGGATGATTCGTATATGGCCCCAATTGTCTTGGAAAAAATTTGTTTGGGCTTTTTCAAGCCTCCAATGAAAGAGTCTGATACACCGAATTTACTTAAGGCTTTGAAAATTGTTTCAGATGTAGCCAACAGCACAACATCCCTAGAATTATTCAAAAATTTAATAAATACAACTTTGTTTGGTTTATTTGAGGTAGTGATTTTTCATTCTCAAAGAAGCAGCGCTATTGGTGTAATCAAGCAAATCACCAATTCGCCTTTATTTCGCCAAGTGGGCCCTGAGTTTAGGCAACTAGTTTCAGAAGTGACTGCGAAACATATTGGTTTTAATACGATTAATTATTTTCAATTGATGATGTGTTTGGGTAGGTTTGTTCCGAGCGAGATTAGGGCTGTTTTGGGGGACGTTAAAAGTCAAATGGTGAAAGTCGAACGGCTCAGGGGAGTCGGGTACGATCAGACTCTGAGAGTGCAGCTGGACAAGTTGGAAAAATCGTTGCAGTGATTTATGTCCTGAAATAAGGAGAGTTGATTGAGGAGGAGGAAGTTTTCAAGCTATTTACAGTTTTTTATGCTTTATTTATCCAATTAATTATTATTTGTTTTATTTAGATTTTGTATTAAATTTTTTTACTTTTTTTTTTTGGTTATTTTATTTTTTCCAAGTTATTTTTTTTTTTCGGAGAAATTAATGGAGAGAGAAATTGAAGCAAAATTCTAGAGAAATTGATTGATAAGTAGGAATACGAGTATTTGGAAAGAAAATGAGACGCGTGAAAAAAAGTTAGTTTCACGAGAGTTTGTACTTACGTCATCATTTGCCTTTTTTTTTGAAAAAATAGGTTTTTTTATATATGCCTGTAATTTCAAACAAACATATAGTTCGTTGCACGGTACGAAGGTTTTTGCTTACGTCATTAATGACGTTATAACTTAGAGAAAAAGTTAAGTCATAGATTAATTCATAGAGCACCTTCGGAATTATTGTTTTGTAATACATTTTTTAATTTACAATAGAGTTTATTGAGTTATCCGAAAATATATTAATAAATTTCTCCTGGAGTGATTTTTTACTGGAAAAGTTTGAAATTTTACTCTAATGAGCTCCTCACTTTCCTCTTTCTCCTGTAAAAATTTCAAAATTTTCCCGTTGCCAGTTTTCCAGAAAAAAAATAAAATGTAAGAGGGTGAATTTTCCTTAATTTTGCTTAAATGAGTCAATTTTCTTTGAATTTTTCCTGAAGAGATTTTTCACTAGAAAATTTCGAAATTTTTCTATAATGAGCTCCTCACTTTTCTCTTTTTCCTAGAAATTCTTCAAAATTTTCCCTTTACCAGTTTTCAAAAAAAAAATTTAATTGTGAAAGAATGAATTTTGCTTAAAAAAGTCAACTTACCAGAACTTTCGTTTTCGACTTTTCTTGCGAGTAATTTTTCACTAGAAAATTTTGAAATTTTCTTATATTGAGTTCCTCACTTTCCAATTTTTGCTTTGCCAGTTTTGCATAAAAAAAATTGAAATGTGAAAGGATAAAATTTGCTTAAAAAAGTCAATTTATTTCCAGAACTTTCCTTGGAATGATTTTTCACTAGAAAATTTTGAAATTTTCCTATAATGAGCTCCTCATTTTCTTCTTTTTCCTGGAAAAATTCCACAAGTTTTGCTTCATTAGTTTTCCAGAAATAAATTGAAATGTGAGAGGATGAGTTTTTCTTGATTTTACTTGAAAAAGTCATTTTTTCAGAATTTTTCCTGGAGCGATTTTCCATTGGAAAATTTTGAAATTTTCTTATAATGAGCTCCTGACTTTCCTTTTTTTTCCTGTTTTTCCAGTTTTCCAGAAAAAAATTGAAACATGAGAGGATGATGAATTTTCCTTAATTTTACTTGAAAAAGTCAATTTTCCAAAATTTTCCCTGGAATGATTTCTCACTGGATAATGTCGAAATTTCTCTATAATGAGCTCCTCACTTTCCTCTTGTTCTTGGAAAAATTTCAAAATTTTCCCTCTGCCAGTTTTCCAGAAAAAAAATTAAAAAGTGAGAAGATGAATTTTCCTTAATTTTGCTTAAATAAGTCAATTTTCCAGAATTTTTTATGGAGTGATTTTTCATTCGAAAATTTTAAAATTTTGCTATAATGAGCTTTTTATTTTCCTCTTTTTTCTGGAAAATTTTCACAATTTTCCTTTTGTCGGTTTCCCAGAAAAAAATTAAAATGTAAGAGGGTGAATTTTGCCTAAAAAAGTCAATTTCCCAGAATTTTTCCTGGAGTGATTTTCCACTGGAAAATTTTGAAATTTTCCTATAATGAGTTCCTCATTTTTCTCTTTCTTCTGGAAAAATTTCACAATTTTCCCTTTGCCAGATTTCTAGAAAAAAATTAAAATGTAAGAGGGTGAATTTTTATTTTCCTCTTTTTTTTCTGGAAAACTTTCACAATTTTCCTTCTGCCAGATTTTCGGGGATAATATTACGAGAGCTTCAAAATTACCGATAATTTTTCACGATTGCGTGTTTTCTATAATTTCACGAGTCCGTAGGACGAGTGAAATTTGCAAAGAAAACACGCATGAGTGAAGAATTATCTGGTCCATTTTAAAGCTCGAGTAGTATTTAGAGGATTATTTCACGAATGAAAATGCGAAAAATATGGAAATAAATATATTTATTTGAACTTGAACAACTTAACAACTTATTATTAAATTAAACCAAAACTCAACTTAACTTATTAAGATTAATTTAAAAAAGAATTTATTTATTATTTATTGTGTAATAGAAATTACAGCTATGATAATTGTGGATAACATTTTGATGGTTTTCTGAAGACATAGACATTGAGGAGCTACTGGGAATATTCACTGCAGTTTCAGTTGATGTTTCACGCATTTTTTCTATTATGTTCTGATGGTGTTCTTCGTCCATTTGGATATAACTTGAAAGAGATTTTGGGTTTGAATGGCCAGTGATTTTAATCAAATTTTGTTCCGAGACACCACTTTTTGCTAGTTTAGAGACTGCAATGGCTCTCAATGAATGGTTTGATATGTTTTTATTATTTTTCAATCCAACTTGCGTTGCTTTACTTTTAGTCCATTTGGAAATCTCATTTGGTCCAACAGGGCTGTTCTTGTACCAGTTTCCACCTGATAGCCACAATGGATTTACTGTTAAAAAAAAGTCGTTCATTACTTGGGTTTCCACGCTTTTCTTTTAACTTTAAAAACAGACGCACAGGACAAATGCTTGGGTTTGAATTGTTCTTGACCAACCATTTTGAATCTGTACATTTCTTCTCGCCTCCCTGTGTTGTTTTCGTGAAGACTGGATTATACTCAATTCTTCTAGTTTTTGTACCGCTGATGTCAACTTCTTCTTTGAAAAAACTCATTTTAGCTCGTCCGCCTTCACCACCACGCCAAGCAAGTTCATAGGAAAGCGTGAAAAATACCTTCTTCTGCAATCTTCCAGGTGTTTCTTCATCACAGTTATCGATGAGTGCTTTCAGCTGATTATAAGTTAGAAAAGCTGCAGATTGCTTACGTTTATGTTCGAAACATTGTAGGTTTCTCCTTTTTGCTGTTCTTGCATCTCGTGCCGATTTAAATTCTATTTGTTCGAATGGGTTTATCTTGATTCTATACTCGTTATAATACTTTTCCTTAAATAATTTAGCTGTACTATTCCAAATCGTTTTAATTGTGAAATCTTTATATTCTTCGCCGTTCTGCTTACGCATGTTAAAAGCCCAGTCTTTTAAAATGAAGGAAAGTTGGGACACAGTAGTGTTTTCGGGGATAATACCACGAGAGCTTCAAAATTACCGATAATTTTTCACGATTGCGTGTTTTCTATAATTTCACGAGTCCGTAGGACGAGTGAAATTTGCAGAGAAAACACGCATGAGTGAAAAATTATCTGGTTCATTTTAAAGCTCAAGTGGTATTTAGAGGATTATTTCACGTATGAGAATGCAAAAAAATATGGAAATAAATATGTATTAAACGATGTAAACATCTTAACAATCAATACAAATAAATGGTTGCTATCAGGAACCGTTTGTTTGTATCAAAAATTAGCATGACAACCATGTATACAATAACATGGGAGAATTTTCGCTGTAATTCTCTCTAGTTAAACAAATGGAAAAGAGAATTTTCGCTGTAATTCTGAAAATCGTCACTTGTCTTATGGGATTTCTAACACATGAGTGGAATAATCAGAAAAATTTTAAAATGTTAGAGGATGAATTTTGCCTAAAAAATTCAATCTCCCAGAACTTTTCCTGAAGTGATTTTCCACTGGAAAATGTTGACATTTTTCTATAATGAATTCCTCGTTTTTCTCTTTCTTCTGGAAAAATTTCCCAATTTTCCCTTTGCCGGATTTCTAGAAAAAAATTAAAATGTAAGAGGATGAATTCTCCTTAATTTTGCTTAAAAAAGTTAGTTTTTCAAAATTTTTCCTGGAGTGATTTTCTACTGAAAAATTTTGAAATTTTCCTAAAATGAGCTCTCCATTTTCCTCTTATCAAAATTTTCCCTTTGCAAGTTTTCCAGAAAAAAATTAAAATGTAAGAGGGTGAATTTTTTAAAATTTTGTTTAAATAAGTCAATTTTTTAGAACATTTTCAGTCTTGAAAAAAAACAAAGAATCACCCTTTATTGTTTGTACATGATATTTAGGAACACCCTGTATAATACGCAGTTAATTAATTTATATATTTTGTGGTAAACTCACCCTATATTTAAGTTGATAGTACCGTTCTGTATACATTCCAATGCTTTTTATTATATTGTTTACATTAACCGTACCGTGAGTACCCAGAAATATATCATCTTCTCACTTACGATTCAGCAACGAAATAAGGCGTTTTATTTCTCCCGCAAATAATAAATTTTATAAATTAAATAAATTAAATAATTATAAATCAAGTCAAATTATTACACTGGCGCAGTCGGTAGGATTAAACAAGGGGCAATATTTTAGTAAAATTGATCTATCCCAGGCCTATGCCCAAATTGAACTGACAGACGAATCGAAGGCTCTGACAGTCTTGAACACACATAAGGGGCTTTTTCAAATGAACAGGCTTCCTTATGGGGTGGCTTCAAGTCCGGCTATTTTTCAGAGAATAATTGAAAGTATGTTTGCAGGTATGAATAACGTTGCCATTTTTTTGGATGATATTCTAATCACGGGAAAAAACTCTGAAGAGCACTTAGAAAACCTTTTTAAAGTATTCGAAAAATTGCGTGATTGTGGGTTGAGAATAAAAATTTCTAAATGTGCATTTTTTCAAAAAGAAATAAATTTTTTAGGCTATACCATAAATAAATTTGGTTTGAGTACATCATCTGATAAGGTAGAAGCTATATTAAAAGCCCCAATACCAACTGATATCACAACTTTAAAATCTTTTTTAGGTTTGGTTAACTTTTACGGTAAATTTATTCCAAATTTAAGTACCAAGTTGCATCCTTTACACACCCTTTTAAAAAAACACTCACATTGGAAATGGGGAAAATTGCAAGATCAGTGTTTTGATCAAATAAAAAAAGAATTAGCTTCTCCAAAATTGCTGGCACATTATGATCCTGATTTATCAATTTTTTTGGCTTGTGATGCGAGTTCATATGCTTTAGGAGGGGTGATATCGCATACCTACCAAAATGGAGACTCCCGTCCTATAGCATATGCCTCGCGCACTCTGACAGAAGCAGAAAAAGCTTACAGCCAATTAGATAAGGAGGGAGCAGCTATAATTTTTTGCTTAAAAAAATTCCATGATTATCTCTTTGGTAGATTTTTTACCCTTTTATGTGATAATAAAGTATTAGTAAATATATTTGGCCCTAAAAAGGGAATCCCAATTTATGCCGCCAGTAGATTGCAAAGATGGAGTGTTATTTTAGGTACCTACAATTACGAAATTAAATTTATCAAATCCGAAAAAAATATTGCAGATGCATTGTCACGTTTACCTTTAAAAACGAAAAAGGAAGAAAATTTCGATTATTCACATATTTTTTATTTAGAAGAAAACCTTCCAATCGATTATAAAAAAATTGCTTTGTATACAAAAAAGGATCCAATTTTAAATATTATTTTTGGCTATTGTTTACATGGTTGGCCAGAAAAAAACGAAATTTTGGATAGATTTTTAAATTTTTACCTTAAACGTGACCAAATGCATTTGGAACATGGCTGTATTTTATGGGGGTATAGGGTGGTGGTTCCCGAGAAATTGAAATCATTTTTATTGGAGGAAATTCACTTGAGTCATATGGGCATAAATAAATGTAAAGCTATGGCTCGATCGTACTTTTGGTGGCCTAATATCGACTTAGATATCGAAAAAATGTGCAAAGAATGTCCCACTTGTAATTCTGTAGCGATGGATCCACCAAAGGTACCCTTACACCCTTGGCCCTATGAAAACAAGCCTTGGAGTCGATTACATTTGGATTTCATGGGTCCCATATATGGTAATAAATATTTGATTGTTATCGATTCATTTAGTAAATGGCCTGCAGTTTTTAAAGCTAATCGTACTGATGCTAGGAATGTAATTAAAATGTTGACTCATTTGTTTTCAAACTTCGGGTTGCCAACAAAAGTGGTATCTGATAATGGCCCCCCCCTTCACTTCTTTTGATTTTCAGCAATATTTGAAATTAAATGGAATTAGACAATTATTTTCCACCCCCAAGCATGCTCAAAGCAACGGGCAAGCTGAAAATTCCGTAAAAATTTTTAAAATAGCCCTGAAAAAAGCAATGTTTGATAAAAAAGACCCCGATTTATTTTTGGAAAAATTTTTGTTTGACTACAGAAACACTCCACACTGTGTAACAGGGGTGAGCCCTGCCCAATTCATGTTCCAAAGAAATTTAAGAAATAAACTTGATTTAATTAGACCAGATTCGAGAAAAATTATTCAGGAAAACATTGAAAAACAAAAGAAATGTTTTGGAGGAACCAAGAGAGAGTTCAATATTGGTGATAATGTTTTTTTTAAGGATTTTCAGGGAAATCAGGGAAATTCAACTTGGTCAGAAGGGAAAGTAATAGGCCAGGAAGGCTCGGTTATATTTGATATAAAAAATAAAGAAGGAAGAGAGTATAGGCGTCATTCTAATCAACTTCGGAAATCGATTTCAAAAAATAATATGCCTAGTTCGGCGATGCCTGTCATTTTTCCAGATAATTCAACTCTGCACAATACAGAAGCCGAACCCATTTTTTCCGAAAAAGTTGTTTCGACTTCTTCTCAGTTAGATACTAATTCTACTCCGAGTGTTTTTAATTCTAGGTATAATTTACGATCTCAAAAAAAAAATACAAATACTGATTCTGAGGCTGTGAATGATAATTGAAGTTAAATATATATATTTTTTATGCAAATTCTATAAATAGGTATCCTTTGGTTGATTAGGTATCGATTGTTATTATTATAAATAGGTACAAAATAATGTTGTTTTCTTCTTAAGCTTAAACTGTATTAAAATAATATTTGGGAAAGTCTATTTTCAACTGGAATAAATAAATGTATTTAAATTAATTATAAGGATTTAGTATTAGCATTGTACTAAGTAATAATGTTGGGAATACATGATTTTATTTTATTTTGGTTTTGTATACACATAGGGGATTGTTTGTAAGTTGTTTTGTAACTTTGCCATTGAGGTAGGAAGGTGTGGTAAACTCACCCTATATTTAAGTTGATAGTACCGTTCTGTATACATTCCAATGCTTTTTATTATATTGTTTACATTAACCGTACCGTGAGTACCCAGAAATATATCATCTTCTCACTTACGATTCAGCAACGAAATAAGGCGTTTTATTTCTCCCGCAAATAATAAATTTTATAAATTAAATAAATTAAATAATTATAAATCAAGTCAAATTATTACATATTTGAGACTCCAATGATTTTTTAGGGGCCGGTATTTCAATGTCACCTTAAGGGCCAAATTATGGACCAACTGGTTGCGCCTATGTGAGGAAATCAAGGAAAATCTAAAGGAAATGAGGGGAAATCTTAAAAAAATCATGGAAAATCTTGAGTTATAATGCCGTGGTCGAGTAATATTTCTACCTAACGTTTTGTCTATTCAAAATACAATTTTGTAATTTTCTTCTTGAATTTTTTCCGGGGTTAGGAAGCCTCAAACGAAAAAATACCAAGAGGCATTTTTTGTTAAATTTGACCCCCTCTACTGAAAAAAAAATTTTGAAGTTAGATTTTTTCATTTAAAATCTGGAAAAGTCATGAAAAATCGGAAAATTAAGGGAAAAAAGGTATATTTAACGACCGCTGGCCGTTATTTTCGAGCGATATGTTAAATTAGATAGATAGTAATTTATAGTATTTACTATCTAAACAATTGATTAGAATCATCACGTGAGCTAACCCAGCTCCGGGCCTGTGTGCCAAAATCTCCGCGGGCCCATTACAGGTCCTCCTTTTGGGTGCCACGCCAAAATTTTGACCCAAAAGTCGTTCAAAAAACACTCCTAAATTTTTTTTAGGTATATTTTTCCTTAAACGTTAAATTGTGAATTCATTATTTTCGAAATTGGTATGAATAACTATGTATAGTATTTTTAATCCGACTTGAAACACTTGAAAAACCTCTAGTCGGGCGTCACATAATTTTTTTTTTTTAAATGGTGATAATCAATATTAAACAACACAACTAAATAATACGTGGAATAAAATAGCAAATAATATATAAATTGGGATGACACTGGTTATAGAAATCGCGTAGTCTAGTCAACAGTTGCACCTACATCGTTCCCGGGAAAACATAAGTTGCCCACCCCAATAATTGAACCTATAGGCATGTGCCGACTTAAATTATTAATTTGGGCAACTGTAACGATATTTCGTCGCTACTTATGTTTCATACCGGGTGATTGTCTATATTTTGCACCCATAACTATCTCACCTGTTTGAAGAGATACCCAGAAATGTCAAATGTTAAAGTTCTAAGTAATATCAGAAACTTTGCAATTAAAGTTAGTTACAAGTATACAGGGTGTATCACGAAAGTGTGGCGAAGCAAAGTTATACTTTTTCAAATGGAATACCCCGTATATTATTGACCTATCGGATTACCCTTTCAAACCTGATTCTAAATATACTAGGTTTTTAAGGTTTATTCCTCATAGTCCAACCTTTGAATTTCTCATTTTGAAGAAATGATATGGATTTTTAATTGAATGATTACCTACCTTTATATTTTGCTGGTGGTCTCTACTTCACCTTTTTCAATAAAAATGCAATTATTTCGCCCCTTTTTTTCTTATTTTCTCCCGGACTATTAGGAAATGAACCTGAAAAACCTAGTATATTTGGAATCAGGCTTGAAAAGCTAATCCAATGGGTCAATAATAAATGGGGGTATTCCATTTGAAAAAGTTCAACTTTGCTTTGCCACACTTTTGTGACTGTACATACTTTTAACTAACTTCATTGAAAATTTTCTGAAATCACCTACAACTTTCACACTTGACATTTCTGGGTATCTTCTTCAAACAGGTGAGATAGGTGTGGGTACAAAATATAGACAATCAACCGGTACATACAGGAGGGCAGGAAGGAAACTTACAGTAGATTTTCTATGAAATTAATAGAAGAAGAGCGATGTGATGCTGAAACATCCTTGTATAATGCAGTGTTTCAAGTCAGAATAAAAATACTATACCGCTGCCGGTATTTTTTTGCGCGTAGATAGAGATAGACTATTGCCTATACATTAATCATTATTATACCGGGTGGGGCACGAAAAACTTTCCACCCAGGTTTTCTCAGGTGTTAGGTGTTTAATCAAAAATCGCTCAGACACGTCAATTTTTGTTTTTTTGGGGGACACATTCTATTGGTATTTTCACCCCCTACCTGTGAACCCCTAAGTGGGGGTAACAGAGGTACCCACAAAATTTCAAATGAAAAGGGGGATCGAGTGATACGTCATTTGATAGCTATTTTCATTAAGATTATATCCCCGAAGTTTCAAGTTGCTACTATTTACCTTGTCGAAATAGCGACTTGTCAAAGTTGGGAAAAATCAATGGAAAAATGCTGTGTGGTTTTTACCTGTTACCTACGCATAGGTGTGACAGGTAAAAACTATACAGCTTAGATTATCGAAAAAAAAGCATTTATCCTAACTTTGACATGCCGCCATTTCTGCAGGGTTAATAGTAGCAACTTAAAACTTCGGAGATATAATCTCAATGAAAATAGCTACCAAATGATATATCACTCGACCCCTCTTTCCATTTGAAATTTTGGGAGGTACCTGTCACCCCCACTTAGGGGTCCACAGGTAGGGGGGGAAAATACCAATAAAATGTGTCCCCCCAAAAACAAAAATTGACATGTCTGAGCGATTTTTGATTAAACACCTAACACCTGAGAAAACCTGAGTGGAAAGTTTTTCGTGCCCCCACCCGGTATGTACAGGGTGTCCGAATTTGGATGATAGGGGGATAGGGGGATTTGGGGATAGGAAACATCAATTTCTGAGCAAGATACAAAAAAATGAACCCCCCACTCCGAGGCTCAAATTTCTTGGAATTTTGATTGGTGCAAACCGCATTTTGATATCTTCAACCGTTTAGGCCGCTAGAGGGCGATTCTCGATTTTGAACAATAATGTGAAACCATCATAACTTTTTTGTTTATGAAAATTATTGATTTCCGTAAAAACTTTCTAGAAGCACTTTTTAAAGCAGAATTCAGTGACGTTCTCAGTTTTTTTCTAGTTGGTCCCAACTCCGAGATATTGACCAAAGTCTGGTTTTTTTCAATAGGACACTCTATATATTAATAGCTTATTAGAAAGCTCGGCTTTTTCTGATTTCAATGATAAAAGTTCGATAGGTTTATCTCTAATAGTTTTCGAGAAAAAAAATTATTTCGGTTTTTGTCATAAGAAGCAATGTGTAAGAAAAGGACTTTATATCTGCAAGGAAACTGAGAAAGGTCTCTTTCTAACTCATTGTTTCTTATGACAAAAGCCGAAATATTTTTTTTCTCAAAGCTGTTAGAGATAAACCTACCGAAATTTGTATCATTGAAATCAGCAAAAGCAGAGCTTTCTAATGAACTATTAATATATAGGGTGTCCCATTGAAAAAAATCGTATTTTGGTCAATATCTTGAAATCGAGGCCGAATAGATAAAAACTGAAAACGTCACTGAATTCTGCTTGAAAAAGTGCTTCTAGGAGGTTTTTACGGAAATCAGTTATTTTCATAAACAAAAAAGTTATGAAGATTTCACAGTATTGCTCAAAATCGAGAATCGCCCTCTAGCGGCTAAACGGTTGGAAATATCAAAATGCGGTTTGCACCAATCAAAATTTCAAGAAATTTGAGCCTTGGAGTGGGGGGTTCATTTTTTTGTATCTTGCTCAGAAATTGATGTTTCCTATTAAAACCATCCAAATTCGGACACCCTGTACAAGCAAAAAAATAAAAAGACAATAATTTTAGGTCTTTTATCTTTTGAAACATTTTTTTGCGGTTTCGATATGGAGCTCACGGGCCCCTTTCGGAGCCGGGCCTGTGTGCTTCGCACACATGGCACACCGGTAGATACGCCACTGGTTTCCAATAAATATTTCTATCTTCAAATGATGAATTATATTTAACTTTTAATAAAAGATGACAAACAATAATGACTATCCACAATACATAACAAAAACAGAAATTCAAGAGCCGGGAATAGACAAAAATTGAGACTGGAAGAAATTGTTTTCCAAGTACCTAGGAATATAAAACATATCTTTATTCCAGGCTCTTGAAGTATGTTTATCCAAAGAAATTCAAAGAGCATAGAAATTCAAGAGCCAGGAATTAAGAAGAAATTGGTAAACGAGAAAAAAAATGTTGTAGAGTTTCTCTGGAAAATGGCTTGTTGCCTTTGAAGTCCTATTCCCTTAATAATGTTTCTCGGGATCTACAAATGAGAGTTTCTTTAATAGAGTTTTTCCAGTTCTGTAGGGTGTATGATTTTGGAAAATTCATTTAGAATTTACGTAGTTTAGTTTCTAGTATTGATTGGACAAAAATCAACGCCATCTTTTGTTTTCCAACAAACCATCCCGCGTTGAAACTTTCCAAATCCAGATGCCAGCACGTACAGGCCGGTTTCCTGGAAAACAATTCCAGAGGAAACCGTTCCCTCGGGGCCCTCCGAAGGGACGCCTCGTCGTCATGCCAACGAAAAGGGTCCTGACGCGCCGAAGTATCACACAGAGCGGATGCAAGAGCCAGCGAACAATTCAGTGAAAGCACGCCAGAGTGCCACGCCAGACACGACGATGCCGCCTTTTTGTCTCTTCACGAAGTCGCTACTCTGGTACCTGCTACAATGAATCCGTGGCGTGAAAGCACTTTTTTCCCCAGCAGTCGAGTCAGTGTCGTTGGAACTTGCAACCGGTCCAAACAATAATCGTACAATGTGAAAATGAGTACCATGGTAGACGGTTTGAATTCGCCCGGCGGCGGCGCCTTTTACGGTCGTACCGGTATTCTCGAGACGCACGTGCGCGGCCAATGGTACCGTGTCTTCGTCACGCTCGAAGACGATTTCCTGTGCATCACCTTGGACGAGTCGTACGAGAATACGACTACTTTGAATGGTACTTTGAACAATAACATCGAAACTCCGAGCGGTTTATGTGAAACCCCGGACGTACCTGACGGGGTACTGATCGGCCAGAAAAGGGCGGTACGAGTTGTTAAATCGGAAAACAACGGTTTGGGGATTTCGATTAAGGGCGGCATGGAAAACAAAATGCCAATTTTGATTAGTAAGATTTTCAAAGGGATGGCGGCCGATCAGACTGAGCTTCTTTACGTTGGGGATGCTATTTTGTCGGTCAACGGGGAAGATTTGAGGGAGGCTACGCACGACGAAGCAGTCAAGGCGTTGAAGAAAGCTGGAAAAATCGTCGAACTTGAAGGCAAGTCCAACAGTTTGGTTTGTATATGTAGTTTTGCCGTTACAAAACAACAGGTTGTTGTTTACACGTATTTGAATTTGATATTAGTTTCAAAGTTGGATTAAAGTCTTGTCAAACTTGTTTGATGCATTGATTAGTTGTGGAAGTTTTTAGTCTTGGTTGGTGTACTTACATATTTGCTTTTTCCAAAAACTCTCCGGTGCGGTATATTCACCTCACTTATATTGATTAAGCATATACCGGCGTAAACCAAGGGTTGCAAACTTAGGAGTTATTAGAAGTAGTTTGTTGACGCTCTTTGTGTTAGAGGTTTTTTTGAGATTCAGTCAGGTTGATGAATATTTTTCTTACATTTCAAAGTTGAATATTTCCAGTGGCGGCTCGTGACTATTTCAAGTGAGGAGGCTAGAAAATAATGTAAGGTTACCACTGCGCAGCAGGCAAAATTTGTTTTGGGGTGCCCATGCCCTCAATAATCCAGGGCCGTAGCTAGAATCAAATTTGTGATAGGGCATGACAAATTTGACATAGGGCATACACTACTTGCACTCCCCCCCTTAAATTATAAGTAAACAATCCGGTGGTAATGGCGCCGAAGGCAAATTTTTCAATAAATAATATTTTTGGCAAGTAAACAAAATGGCGCTGATTCTCGGGCCGCCTTGGACCATTCGCACCAAGGATAATACACACTAAAAGTGAAATCCATTGGTAAGTTCAGTACGCACTGAGTGCATTCGTGTCCTCTTCTACTAGCATGATGTAAAAGAAAGTGACAGAAATACATGTTTTTTTGCACTAATTTCACCAATGGTTTTCGCCATAACTACCAGTGGCGGCTCGTCAAAGGAGGCAGAGGACGCTGAACCTCCCCCAAAAAATTGAAAATTCAATCTCAATTTTTTATTCCTGATTTCTAATTAAAATAATAATTAACAAATTACACTTTCCAATTTTCGATATTTCAATGTAATTCAGAAAAGTCTGACAACATTATTTCAATCAATCCCGCGCCTCCACGACAAATATCTGTGAATCTGGGATACTCAGTAATACCGGCCCGAAGGGCCGGAGTTATATGCGAGCCCGAAGGGCCGGAGTTATATGCGAGCCCGAAGGGCCGGAGTTATATGCGAGCCCGAAGGGCCGGAGTTATATGCGAGCCCGAAGGGCCGGAGTAATATGCGAGCCCGAAGGGCCAGAGTTATATGCGAGCCCGAAGGGCCGGAGTTATATGCGAGCCTGAAGGGCCGGAGTAATACGAGCCCGAAAGGCTAGAGTTATTTTAATCACGGGGCCTAGTTTATAATTGACCTTTTCAATTTAGAAGCCTCTTTCTAACGTCCGATCAAAGAGTCAGGAATATTCAAAAACTTTAGTTTTATCAAATTGGCTTTGGAATGTTGGTTTTCTTAAGATTTCTAGTTTTTTCAGAAAACGGTGGTTTTTGCAAACATATACTACTTTATCATTGGTCGGGTTCATCAGGACATAGCGCTACAGTAGCGATCATCAACAGTGTTGCCAGTTTATTACAAATGAAGCAAATCCATTACATTTATCAAAGGTTAATTATTTACATTATTACATTTCCAATAAATTTATTATATTTTCACTTATTTAACCAAAAATTATTAAAATTAATGAGTTCCGCTTGAAACACTGAGCGCTCGGACCATTTTCCATCTTTTTTTCCTTTTGGTGAGAAGAACAGGGATAAAATTTGCCACAATTGTAATAGTTTGGCAACATTGCTGATGATCGCTATTGTAGCGCTACGTCCTGATGAACCCGACCATTGTCTTTGTCTTACTCACTATAATCAATAAGTAAACCTTTAAATGTCATTTTCATTGAAATTAAACTAAAAACAAGTTGCCTATAATTTATTTGGGGAATTTTAATTATTATAATCATTATTAATTAATTATTAAAATGAATTTTAAACAAAAAACCCTTTTAAAATGTTATTTTTGCTTTCCGAAATGAGATGTGGCAACGTTGCTTTTAGTTGGCCATTTTGAAGTGACGCCTTGTAATTTTTTGCCAGTTTTTCTTCGAATTTTTCACTTTTCCGGGGCTTTTCAATGGAAAAAGGCAATTTAACATACGAGGCTTTGAGTTTTCTTCATTTTCTAGCAAAAATGTCCCGTTTTAAAATGACATAAATAACAAAATCCCATTTAAAATATTTTTTTTTTGGAAGTTTTGATGTGGCAACACCGCTTGTACCAACTTCAAATAGGTTTTGTAATAAATGTCATTTGCCAGTTTTGACAGTTAGCAATTTTTAATTGACGTGTTTCCATTTCTATTCAGTTTTTCCTCGAATTTTCCACTTTTCCAAGCCGTTTTCAGTCAAGAAACCCAATTTGAAATACGATGCTTTGAATTTCCTACATTTTGTGCTAAAAATTCCCAGTTTTCCAATGGGGTAAGTGACAAAAACTCAAATTTCATTAAGTAGGCTTTGGAATGTCATTTTTAGAGGTTTTTCTTTGAATTTTTCTGTTTTTCCAGGGCTTTTCTGGTCGGAAAAACCGAGTTAAAGTACGAGACTTTGAGTTTTTTTCATTTTCCACCAAAAATTTCCAGTGTTTTAACGGGGTAAGTGAGAAAAATTTTAGTTTTATCAAGTAGGTTTTGGAATATCATTTTCGTTGCTTTTTTGAATTTTTATTTAAGGTTTTTGGGGTCCGGGGATCGTTTTCTATCACTTTTTTTCTCGAAATTCGCAAAATAAAAAAAAAATTATTTTTCGACGTTGACAGCTGTCAATTTTTTTTTGACACAAATTTATAGTTGGCGTCGCGAAACTGCCTTGTACCGTGGTTTGGTTTTCGTAGCTTTTATAGTAGAGCGGGAAAAAAGTCGAACATGTGTCAAATTTGACAGGTGACATATGTTAATATTGCCAAAGTGTCGTGCGACAAAAGTTTTATCCGAACGAACCCGTTCATTGTTAACTGTTTTTTAATACTCCGGCCCTTCGGGCCGTAATCTTTGAAACAAAAAGACGTCATTTTGTATCGATTGTCAAAAAAACCCAAGGTTTGAAATTTCAATTTTTTGACGTTTGTTGTATCATGAGCAGCGTTGCCATATATTTTTATCAAATCTCGATTTATAGGTTATTTTAAACCCAATCATTGACATTTCTGAAAAATATTTCCTTTAAAATTCCCAAATATCCTTTGGAATCTCCAAAAATCTATTAAAATCTCAGAATTCCATAATTTAGTGGAATTTCGGTAGAATAATTATGTTATTCTGAAAAAAGAATTAAATGTGAAATTTTTGCGGAGTTTCCATAGAATTCACATTAAATTTTAATTCCTCTCGAATTACTTGAAATTTTAGTGAAATTCCGATCGAATTACACGAAATCCTAAATGAATTACATGTAGGAAATTTAAACAATTACATGAAATTACACCGAAATTCCCAACATGAAGTTTCAGTTTTTACTGAATTTTAGTAATGCCGAGGAATTTCCAGCTAAATACATGGAATTTCGATCATATTCCGAAAAATTACCATGTAATAACATGAAATTTAAATATATTTCGATGAATTTTTAAGAAATTACTTGAAACTTCATTAATATTCCCAGAAATTCCTGGCTATTAAAAGAGAATTTCAGTGTAATTCCGAAAAATTCTTATGAAAATAAATTAAATTTTGAAAATTCTTTGAAGTTTCATTAGACTTTCGAGAAATTTTCGGTTATGAACGTGGATATTCTTATAAAATTTTAGTAAATTCCGAGAAATTTTTAAGAAATTACATGAAATTCCAAAAAAATTTATGAAAATTTTGTGGAATTCCAGGATATTTTAGTGGTAAAATTTTGAGGAATTTTAATAAAGTTAAAAAAAATATATGGAATTTTGAAATTGAAATCTTAGGTGGAATTTCGAGGAATTTCATGAAATCCTATACTGTAATTACAGGGCCGTAGCTAGAGTCAAATTTGTGATAGGGCATGACAAATTTGACATAGGGCATACACTACTTGCCTCCCCCCTCGTAATTTTTTTACAGGTACCTTAACAAAATGGGGGTAATGGAAGTAAGGCAAATTTTCCAATAGATAACATCTCCGGGGTTCTCTGGTAAAAATTCAAAATGGGGCTGATTCTTTCGCCGTCTTTGACTATTCGTACCAAGGATAATATACATTAAGTACTACTACAGAATAGCTTATCCTAATAGGGCCAAAAAACCAGTGATGACGTAGGCAGCGTGTCGTTTCTCACCTTGACGTAGGGTGCTTGCACCACAGGTTATGATTCTGCGCCTATTATGCTAATCAAAATAAGTAACATCAGTGTAGTATCTAGTGTGTATTATCCTTGCGCTCACACTCTTTCGAAACGAAAAACTTTCTCTGTAAACGTCGAACGTCAAACATTGTTGCATACATTTAGGCGTTTTCGGAAACACTTATCCTCCCACTTACTCAATTTCAGGCCTATTCCTTATCTACTCCTAAATTTCGTAGAGAAACCTTGACGCATGTTGTGTTTTAAAGGCAGGGCATGATCATTTGAAAGATAGAGCATTGCCCCCAAATGCCCCCCCTGCCTACGGCCTTGTTTTTTGGCCACATGAGAGTGATTTTTTGAGGTCGCTTCACGACACGATTTATAAAATTTTCGTCTCGCAAGTGAGATGAAGCATATTATGATGAATATGAGGGAGAGAGAGTAAGTATTCACTTCTATCACGTGTACTGTGCTGCACGCGACTTTTTGACATCCGATATAAAATGGCGTCTTTTTGTTTCAAAGATTACGGTCCGAAAAGCCGAAGTATTAAAATCAGTTGACAATGAATGGGTTCGTATAACTCCGGTCCTTCGGGCACATAATTAAAATAACTCCGGCCCTTCGGGTTTGCATGACTCCGGCCCTTCGGACTCGTTTAACCTCGGCTCTTTGAGCTCATAATAGGAATGTTCACAAAATAAAAAAATCCTCTTTAACAATCATCAAACTATTGAGCATCGTTTCATGAGTAAATCTACAAATTTTTTTGAAAATCAGGAAAAATGCAGACGAAATATTAACATTCGTTTAAACGCACGAAACGCTCTCTGACGTCACAATGCGTAACGAGTTAGCGCGCGCAAGTACAGTGGCGCTACTAGCACCGTTTGCGTGTGAAAAGTACGAGTTTTTCGCACCTCGTAGAAAAACACGTACGTAGGTACCACTTTTTTCGACTCGGTTTAACTTTGTTTGAGTTTCCTATAATTATACAAACACAGATAATTAGAGTGAATAAAGCTTCTTAGGATAAAGCAACAGTCAGCAACACAATAAATTCAATATAAACTTGTAAACAAATCTCGCCAACGCGCCAGCTGATTTTTCGTTCCGCACAGTGACGTCACAAGCACTACTCTCGCCGCAGGGGGTCATGTTGCTAGCCTCGCTACTTTTGGTTTTTTGTTTTCGATTTATCAGAAAAAATAAAGGGTTTCTAGATGTTTTAACGCTTAATACGTGTTTTGTGGACCTAGAAACACCACTTTTTATTACAATTGAAAAATAGTGAACATTCCTATTGAGATAACCTCAGCCTTCCATAGAATCGAGATTTGAGAAAAAACATATGGCAACACTGCTTATAATACTAGGTGTGTTTCTGCAGAAATCACAAACCAGTCAAAGTGAATTTCATTGGTTGAAACTAGTTTGTTGACTGTTTTCAACCAGAAACAGACCTACAACAAACGTCAAAAAATTAGCCGGTCCCCTGTTTATAGCTACTTCCTACTTATTCGCCGAGGCTAAATCTATAAGTTTTTTTTTTTTAATTTTGCGATTTTCAAGAAAAAAAGTGGTGGAAAACGATCCCCGGACCCCAAAAACCCTAAATAAAAATTCCAAAAAAAAACAACGAAAATGACATTCCAAAACCTACTTGATAAAACTAAAGTTTTTCTCACTTACCCCCTTGAAAAACTGGAAATTTTTGGTGGAAAATGAAGAAAACTCAAAGTCCCGACTGAAAAAGCCCCGAAAAAGTGAAAAATTCGAAGAAAAACTGAATAAAAATGTAAACACATCAATTGAAAATGGCCGACTGTCAAAAATGCTTCCTTAATTGAAGTTAGCCACAAGCAATGTTGCCACATCAAAAGCATTTTAAATGGGATTTTGCTAATTATGGCATTTGAAACTAGAAATTTTCCCTAAAAAATGAAGAAAACTCAAAACCTCGTATGTTAAATCGTTTTTTTCCATTGAAAAACCCCGGAAAAGTCGAAAATTCGAAAAAAACTGGCAAAAAATCATAAGACGTCACTTCAAAATGGCCAACTAAAAGCAACGTTGCCACATCTCATCTCGGAAAACAAAAATAACATTTTAAAAGGGTTTTTTGTTTAAAATTCAATTTAATGATTAATTAATAATGCTTATAATAATTAAAATTCCTCAAATAAATCATGTTTTTAGTTCAATTTCAATGAAAATGACATTATAAGGTTTACTCTCGGGTTTACTTATTGATTAAAGTGAGTAAGACAAAGACAACGATAAAGTAGTATATGTTTGCAAAAACCACCGTTTTCTGAAAAAAGAAAATCTTAAAAAAACTTCATAGAAAACCAAGATTCCAAAGTCAATTTGATAAAACTAAAGTTTTCGAATATTCTCGGTTCTTTGATTGGACGCTAAAAATCGCATTTTAAATACTCCCGGTTTTTAATTGGCTTCAAATTATCTGCTGACCAATGGAATTTTAGACTGATCCTCGTGATTAAAATAACTCTGGCCCTTCGGGCTCGCGTATAACTCCGGCCCTTCGGGCTCGTGGAGGCGCGGGATTGATTGAAATAATGTTGCCAAATTTTTCTAAATTACATTGAAATATCAAAATTTGTAAATTATTATTTCAATTAGGAATCAGGAATAAAAAATTGAGATTGAATTTTCAATTTTTTGAGGGAGGCTTAGCCTCCTCTGCCTCCTCCGACGAGTCGCCACTGAATATTTCTCAAGAAAGAAATCCAATCTTCCATACATTTTTTAAGAGTTATATGATATTAGATTGGTCAACTTATACACTAATTAAGCCTCTCAAGGAACTATAGGGCCGCGAAATACTTAAAATTCGTTGGATGAGACTTTGGGTTTCAAATTGTTGCCCTTTGATAACACGCCAAATTTCCAACTAAAGTATTCAGTTTAAACACTTGAGTCTTTTAACATTATCCGGAAATCTACTTTAATCCTGAATAACTCCTTCATACAAAGGTAAATCCGCCACTGATACGAATCTAAAAAGCTGCAAAAAGACTCAATTAAAAACGGAGGAAGTACAAAAAATAAAATGAGCTTTGGAAGAGTGAAATTTTTGCTCAAAAGAACAGTTAAGTTTCTATGTCTCTATGTCTGCCCGTGAATGACATGATAATTAAATTTTCAAAAGAAAAGCAATGAAGGGAAAATAACTGTTTTCCCATTTGTGTAGGTACAGTTTAGTTTCATTGTTTTTTTTTTTAAATTAATTAAGATTATTAAGTTTTCAATCAAAAGACAAATTAAAAGTTTGATTATTCCTGGCTCTTGATTGGGTTAATTTTGTACCTTAGAGACCCTTCGACCAATCAAGAGCCTGGAATAACCAAAAATTGTTTACATTAAAACTTTGAATCATGTAAGGTAACCTAGGACAAAGAAGGGTTTCATTAATGGCCCTAAAGAAAGACCTTTTCGGTATAGTTATTTGTTCAAAATGAAAGGTATATCTTAAGTGCTTTTCCATTAGAGCTAATTGAAAATATTTGTTTGTATAGTCAGCTAATATATAAAACCTCCAATATAGAGACATTAAACCTAAACGAGATTATCGAAAAACACTTTATTATAACGCTCTTTGTTTCGTAGATTAATAAAGCTCGCTAGTTCTTAGGCTCTGAGTTTAATGCAAAATCTATTGAATTTAGAGCGAAATTTACGCTTACATAAGCACAGCGAATTGAGAATAGGAGGTAAATTGGTGCTTTGGCCATCACGAATTCAATTCAAGAAATTTGTTAGTGGAAACACGTAAGTATTTGCCATTTTAAATTATCCAATAAATAAATGTCATTGTTTCTCTGCTTGTTGGGCTCTAAATGTTTCCAAAGCTCCTCTTGCCGGAACAAACCTAATAAAAATTCCTGCAAAGAGAAATCGTCTGTCCCGGCTTTTACTTGATGGCTCGCTATATATTCAACCGTCAACTTTTCCGCTTGTCCGTGTTTGTTTCAGCTCGCAATGTTATTTGTACACGTTCCGGAAACTTTTGCTTTATTTTGATGAAAATTCATCGGAAAATGACTCACAACATTATTATTTTTGTATATGTGTAAGATAAATTTGAATGTACCTACCTCAATAAACGTCCTCTCTCAGGGGCATGAAATAAACTTCTTTTCCTGGGGTTTGAGACTCTTTTTTATGGCAAAATTATGACGATAAGAATTTTGTAAATAAACTGCTCAATTCTTAAATAATATACTATATAAAAAATTCCTAGATGTCACCGTCCTACAGTTATTCAATTTATCACCCGCTCCATAAAACGAAACACTATTAATCACTCAATATTATATGGCCCTAAATCATGGCACCTTAAAAACGCCGGTTTGGAGCAGGACAAAAACTGGCAATTTCCGTCTCCCAAGAGAAGACGCGGCACCCTCTATCGAGCTAGGACACCAGAACAAAAGTTTTAATTTACGGGGGCGAAACAAGTTTTTAAAACTCCTACATCAGGAAAAATGGAAAGGTGAACAGAGCAAGAGGGTTGAAAAGGAGCTTGTGTAATTTATTGCCTCAAAGGAGAAACGCACAATGATCTTTTGACCCTTTTTTTTTTTTGTCGAGGCACATATACATTGTATTATTAATGTTTTACTTAATGAGATTCTGCGTTTTTTTAAATGTCCTGAGGTTGATTTCTGAAGATTTCTTTGACCATCAACTTTTTTTCCAAGCTCTAAGTTCACTTTATTTGGCTTTATGAAGAAGATTTCAGGGCAAATTCAACAGAGACATTTATCTTCTTCTTATGAGCTTGTTCTCATTCAGTTTCTTCCAGAAATCTTCTTCATTTTGCCACAGTAATAATGACGAGGGTTCAGTCGATGACCAGTCAATTTATTTCCTATAGGTTAAAGTTTCTCCAAAGTTTCTCTTTTTTTTTTTTGGTGGGGAGTCGTCTGATCAAACTCCGAGTAGCACTGCAGTCGGAGACTTATTGTGCTGAATCTTCCTGTTTACTGCACCCATTCCAAAACCCTGGTTCCCTGCAGTAGGCGAAGTAGGTCTGTTGGATGTTTGCCGTAACTCAAAAACTGTACATGCAATCATTTTTGCGCAATGATAACTTTCAATCAGAATATTGAAATCTACCCGGCTCCAAAAATTCAGCCAATTTGACAAAAAGCCACTTTCCATAAGGTTTGTGGGTCTATGGTTTTTATATGTCTATGGCTACGGCTTTTATATAATCACTACAAGGACCAATACCCTTTTGAGAAAAAATATGCCTTTAATTGAATTTTATCTTTATTAAACTTTACATTAAATTTTCTAGCTCGATCCAAAACAAGTTTCAAATTTTGGTCATGTTCCGATGATGATATCATCGAAATAAATTTCAACCCCTCTAATATCGCCAAATAGCTCATAATTTAATTTTTGGAAAACCTCAGGGGCTGAGCTTATGCCAAATGGCATGCGAAAAAATTAATACTTCCTAAATGGAGTTGCAAATGCACAGTAATCTGATGATTGTTTATCTAACATGACCTGAAAATATCCGTCCTTCATGTCCAACACCGTAAAGTATTTTTTATTACTTTACTTGCTTGCAATCTCATCTGCAGTGGGAATAGAAAATGGTTCTTGTAAGGCCATTTTTTTCCTCCACTATCACAAGAGGGTTGAGCCAGTGTGTAGGCTTTTCGACCTTTTGAATAACATTCGATGCCTGAAGTTCATCTAGTTTGTTTTAAAGCTTATCATGAATGGTCTGTGGCACACGCCTTTTAAGGGCTGTATATGTGGCATTACATTTTCTTTCAAAATGATCCTATATTTTCTCGGAAATTGAACCAAACCAGAAAAAACTTCAGGATACTCAGAAACTATTAATGTTATCAAATGACAACTTTATATTATATCAACACGCTGCACAATATTTAGTTTGATACATACACTCAAGCCTAAGAGAGCCATTTGATTTTTACCATCAACTACTGAAAAGTCAATTACAGCCACTTGTTTTTTAACTGAACACTCGAGTGATATTTTTTCCAATACACTTAATCCTGGGTGTTTGTGCGCATTCGCATCACATCCCATTATGAGTTGCGATCCTTTTGCTCTGCAATTCATTACCAGGTTAGTATCTCCCTGGATGGTAGCTCTTGAGGATCATCTCCTAGAAGGTAGGCAGATCCGAGTACTAGCTCGTAGTTTCTCTTGCTCTCTCAGCGATTCTCAAACAACTTATCGACTCAACAGACATTTTTCCATTTTTGAGAAAGAGAAAGTACCAAAAAATCCTACAGAGAATCATGTACCACCTGCTATGCATGGTGCGTGACCATGAAACATTTGGGGTTGGGGCATTGATTTTCAAGGCTGCGCAAAGGGCAGCGGATGAGCTCCAAATAAACTGCTGGACAAATGAAACGGAACAAGCAAATTTTTAGTTTAGATTTGGATTCCAATATTACGCGAACTAAAGAGGATATCAATGAGTGATTTGCGTAATTTAGAAGTTGATTTTCGCAAATCGTTCATTGATTTCTTTTTTTAGTTCGCGTAATATTGGAATCCCAATACAAACTAAAAATTCGCGTGTTCCGTTTCATTTGTCCAGCAGTTTAGTTTTCGACAAGAGTCGGCAGCAGGAAAACTCTATTACAGAGTTTACCAGCCAAAGACTTAAAACCACCTTAAAGAGTGTAGAGGTAGACCATTTAGTACGTCTACATAAAGATAAGCCATTGCACAGTGTTTTCTTTAAAACCATTGAAAACACTGGCTTATCCAAAAAGCTAAGCTTTGCATTCTTGAGGTCTGGTGCATTAAAGTCGGAAACTGAGGGGTTTATTATTGCTTGCCAAGATGGAGTCATCAACACTTTGGAACACCGGAGTCGCGTGATGGGTATACCAGGTTCCTAACACAAGTTGTAGGGCCTGCCATAGGGCGCCGGAGACCTTATATCATCTGCTGTCTGCTTGCGGACGGTATGCGGTCTCGGCGTATATCTATCGACATAATGCGGCATTTCGGGTGGCACTCGTACGGTGTTGATGACACTCCAGTGCTGCCATATGTCCTCTCTGATGTTCCGTCCGTAGTGGAGAATGACAGAGCCAGAATATACTGGAATTTCGCATTCCCCACTCTCCGGCTTGTAAAAGCTAACAAGCCGGATATAGTACTCCTTGACAAAAATGACAGAATTATGTATGTCATTTGAGTTCTCGGCTCCTGCCGAGACGAACATTATTGCCAAGGAGGAAGACAAACAGACGAAATATCAGGATCTTCTCTTTGACCTTCGCCGAATGTACCAGGGCTATACCGTCAAGGTAGTGGTTTTGGTGATTGGGGCTTTTGGAGGTGCACGACAAACACTGCTCTCGGCTCTCAGGACCTTGCCAGTGTGTCGTGATACAGCGGAACACCTTGCTGGCACGATGCAGAAAGCGGTAATCCTGAGATCATTGCGTCTACTCAGAGCACACGATGCGGAACACCGTTTCTACTAACCTTGCGGTTGGTGGGGAGTAGAACGGTGGATGGAACGCCTACTTGCACCCGTGTAAGTGTCGGAGCCGCGGGACTGTAAGTAAGGCCAACCCAAAAAAAACAAAAAAAATTATAATAAATATTACAAAAGACATGTAGGTTTACAATTTTTTATAAGATAAGATAAAAATAGAACAATATCAGTAAATAACATCAAGATCAAAAGTCTTTGTTTTTGAAGCTTACACTACCTAAATTTTTCAAGTTGCCTGTTATTTGGTTAAACACTTTTGAGGCCTGGTAGGAAACTCCCTTTTTGAACAACTCAAAATGGTGAATTCTTGTTTGTTGTGCGATTGTCCAAGTTGTAAGGGGTATGGTTCTGAACGCAATTGTACTTTGTCATATAAATATTTGGGCTGTTTAGTTTTAATTAGTTTATGTATAAGGCAACACAAGTGTAGCCATCTTGTTTGCCGCATGTTTAGCCAACCGATGTTCTGCAAATATGGAGATATGTATATGTTCTTTTTTTGGAACGTGACAGAAGTATCGAACACAGGAATTCTGAATTTTTTGTTATCTTTGCGTGTCTTTACCTCTTAGGCAAGGTCCATATCGTTTCAGTTTCGCCTCCTTTGGCAGAAAGTCTTTAATTCTGTACAGGCACTTCAGTGTGCCAAATGCCAACTTATTGATGTGTTTGACCTGATGTGCGTAGTTCAACTTCTGGTCCATTATTCGCAGGCCGAGGTTTTTGACACATCAGGTGTTATTTAATTTAACGGAATTCATTATTATTTCATCTTGTGAGGTCTTGGGCTTTTTTACCAAAGATCATTGCTTCTGTTTTTGTCGCATTGATCTTTAGACCATTGTGTCCACTCAAGTATTGCTTGTAGGCAGAGCCGTAACTAGACCTGTTTGCGCCTGTAGCAGGTTATTAATTTGCGCCCCATCCATATCCACATACATGCTGATTTTTTAAAAAATTTATATTCAAACAAGAAAAGTAGGTAACTGATATAAAAATGCCTGTTTCATTTGAGATTAATAAAATGAAAAACTCAAAATGTAAAGTATCACTGACACTCGATAACATAACATAGGTGGTCCTAAAGTGGAACTAGAATATGATACATTGACTATACAAACAAAACCAGACTACTAGACACATAGGGTTCAATGAGACTAATTTACTGATATCCTGATACCCACGTCACTGCATGGCAAGCTGCATGTTATTAAAACTTGTTCAGCTTGGCACCTCGGCTAAACTTCGCTTCTACAGCTCGGCAATACTCGGCTTCGGTAGCACCGCCTCGATTCGCTGAGACCGGGTCTACAAGCTGATTCGTCTTATTATTCCCTTTGTGTCTAGTGTGGTAATCCCATTAATCCAGTCTGTATTAGCTAAAACTTAGCTAGCAAAGGAACGCTGACACGTACAGTAGTTACTGGAAATAAATGAAATATTCTCAAAGCTGTTCGTATGTTAAGATAAATATTTTCAAGAGTACATATTTACAGGGGTGGGCATTAGTCACCAGGGCTGGAACTAGGTAACAGATAGAGATCGTTATCCCTATCGCTATGGCATCTGCTGTCTTCTTCTCTCATGTCGAAATCAGCCCTGGCAGCCATCAAGCTGAAATGCGTTTGGCAAACATACTGAATATGCATACTAACTTGTGACCAACCGGGAGCGTTGGTAGTTGACTTACGTGACGGCGTGACCTATGCCCACCCCTGTACTTTGCTACATTTTTTAAGGTCCCATTTCGATAAAATTATCAAGCAGTGGTTTTGAAATTTTGAAAATTCTATCTCTGCATTAAACTCAAAGACAAACGCATTCAAATCTTCTGGATTTTTATTTGCCAAATCTGTAGGTTTTTTTTAACCTTCTAGAGTCGTTTCCTCGTTAGCACGACCACTGAGAAAACCAAAATCAGCTGTCACAGTATCTGTGTTATAATTGGTAGGTTTGTTCCAGCAGGCTATCAGAAATGTTGGCAGCAGCTTGTGACATGTGCAATGATAAATTTTTGTTCCAGCAAAGAAATGTTAGTGACAATTTGCAAATGTTAGCTGTTTCAGCAGATGTTTGAAACATTTATAACGTGTTGGCAACTGTTTAAAATGCTTGTCGATTTTCTTCAAACATTTTAATTCCTAACCCAACCTTGACCTTCACCATTCTATGCCTTTACCTTTGATTAACCTTTATCTACTAAATAATTAGGTAGGTGCTGTCCAGGATTTGTTTTCTGTTTAGTTTTTTCTCAACCAAATCTTGAAGGTTATTGTCTGCTATTCAAGGTATCAACACAATGACTTGGATCCATGCTTAGATTAGGGAAGAGAGTGGATACCGCGCATCCTATAGGCGCACTAAATCGATTCTGTTACCACGCCGCCATTGTTTATGTGGCAGACAAAGCGAATGCAGTGTTTGGTATTTTTCGTGTATTTTCCAGTGAAAATCAGCAATGAATTGAAAAATAATGAATTTTACGATGGTGAATTGTTCAGCCTATGGATTCAAAAGTCGCAGCGAGAAAAAGGAAGCAGGATATTTTTGTATTAATAAATTTTATTTAAAAAAATCCTGTCTTGTCATGTTTTATTTTAAATATCAAATTGTCCGGAAAAATAATTAAAAATGCAGAAAACTATTTAAATAGCACCTCATAAGGTATTTTTAATAATCTGTAAAATTAACTTTCTTATTATTAATACCCTAAAATAAAAATAAATCGAAAATTGATAATTATCGGATATGTGGCAGGTGGTAACAAATGCCCTTGAGTTGTTACGCATCCACTCTCTTTCCTAATCTAAGGATCCATGCAACCTTTTATGTGGAGAGACTTTTTGGTTTTTTAATATGGATTTCATCAGATTTTTTCTCTCAATCCATGAAGCTTTACGAAGTACAGACAAATCGTGTTTTCCGTTGAAAACCTGTGTTTTATATCTGCAGGAACTGCATAAAACAAGATTTTGTCGCGATTACAATGACTCCTATAACTAAGTAGGTACCTACAATACATAACGTAGGCATTTTTCAAAAAATCAACACTCTATTACTTTACAGACTTTACACAAATCAAAAATCGCATAAACAAACACCCCACAGATTACAGACGCTTGGCATTGGTCTCCATATTGAACTTTTTTTTTTGACAGCTCGTTGGATTTTCTTATCGGGAAATTGTGTCGGGAAATGTCAAACATTTTCGTTCCAGCAGAAATTTGTTGCCAACTTGAAAACATCTGTCCCCAACAAATTCACCTGTTAGGTTAATGTCAGCAACATGTTTCCAACTTTTTGCTGAAACAAACCATGATGACTTGCAAGAGTTCAATTTCCAAATGTGTTTTGGAATCGAAAAGATGAACCTCGCCGTTTGCTTCCTCAACAGGCATATTCGGTGTCTTTTTTTCTTCTGCTGAGTTGCTCTTAGTATACCATGTCAATATCTATTTCCCTGTATAAAGCCTAATACTCATAACTGCGAAATTCGCATTTTTTTGACATTGCGTTGACGTTTTATGCGTGTATCAAACGTCAAATTGTCGAAGCAATGTCAAAAAAATGTAAATTTCGCAGTTATGAATAGGTATTAAGCTTAAGTATAACATGCGGAAAGCGCTCTTCAAAGTTTGGGTGCGTTTCGCAAAAGGCGCTTTCCGCTCAACAATGACTCACAGATTGCGCCCTTTTGAAGCTCGCGCGCGCCGTGTCAAATGCTACCTGCTACCTTTGCCACGCCCTAGTTACGGCACTGCTTGTAGGTCATAGTTTATCCTCTTTACTGCAGTATGGCTATTCTTCGGGTGGAAACTTAACATGATTTGTATATCATCAGTAATGGAAACTGCTGAATTTGATGCTATACTTTGAAGGTCTACCAGGAATAGATTGAATAGGAATTGTCCCTTGAGTTACACCCTTCTCCACTATTTGTAAGCATGAGGTTTTAGAGATGCCCTTTAATTCGACATGTTGTCGCCTCTGTGATTGAACTCTGTTTGAACCATTCTACTGATATCATGGTGATATAGTTTGCCTAGTATAGTAAGTCATGGTCTATGCTATCGAAGGCCTTTGACATGTCCAACAATACCATTATGGTGGTCATTCCTCAGTCTTGGTCTTAACTAGTGTAGTTTCAGTGCCATGTAGTCTTCGAAAACGTCATTGCACTGAGTGAAGGATGTTGTGAACTTCGATATACTGCACTATTTGATTGTGCACGACTTTTTTAATAAATTTTGATATTGTTGGTAGGATGCTTATAGGCCGAAGGTTCGTAATAGCCCTGTCGTGTTGGTATATTTTTTTGATGGCAAAATTTTAGATGTTTTCCATATGGTGGGAATATTTCCTGTATACATTGATGTATTGATAATATGACATAGTTCCCTCTTTCAATATGGGAAGCAAGTTTAAGCATAGGTAGATTAATATTATCTAATCCCATAGCGTAGGTTTTAATAGTACTAAAAATCCGTTGGAGGTCACTATTTGTGTCCACTAGTTGAAATGCAAATGATATGATGTATAGAAGACATTTGGTAGAGCGGCGTCGCTGCTAATGTCACTTTCACAGTTAATAAAAAAAGTATGTAATTATTCCATCAACACTGTGGTTGGGTTATCTTTGTCTTTTCTTGATGTCACGAAACCCCATTGTTTGCCAGAGCGATTTGGTATCCTTTAGTCTTCTCATTGCTGAGAATTCGTAGTATGCTTTTTTTTCCACCGCTTTGTTAACGTAGTTTCTAATATCACAGAAGGAGCCTCTGTCGTGAGCAGTCTTGGTTCACATGTATATTTTGGGCGGTATGATTAAAAAGAGTATTTGCTTGAACTTCTAGTAAGAGCTTTTACTTCCTAGTAATTTGTGGAGTATATTCTTTTACATAAAGTAAATTCTTTTATGGGAAGTGTTTTTTTAGGTTAGAAGTATAAACTAGTAGTAAATACTAATAGGAAGACTAGGAAGTGTTGAACCAAGTGCTGAGAATACTGAAAATGTAGAAGACATAGATTTTTAGATGGCATTTGTAATTTTGTTAGAAGATTGTAAGCTACTTTTCGACAAGCGGACAACTTCAACAGTCAAAGCAGAAAAAGAGAAAGCAGCTAAATCACTCGTTAAGCGTAGACCAAGAATACCGAAAAAGTAGTGAATTTAAAACAGGTTATGAAAAAATTGAACAATATGAAAACCAAAATTAAAGAACCCACATACCTTAAAAAGCCTGGTAACGTAACAAGAATCCCAACAACATCTCATAGCAAATACACTCGATCATTATTTCAACGAAAAAACGCATTTCTCCAAACTCTGCTGTCATGTACGCTTCCTGGCCATGATGCTTCAACAGACGTGAAAATTCTTCCAGAACTACATGTAGCCTGAACATTGATACTACAAAATCCTTTACGGTTGAAATATTTTTCCCCGTGAATTTTTGGCTTCATTATTCTTATGTGGCTACAATCTATCGCTCCTATTGCCCCAGGTATCATCCACCCATCTTTAGTTAACTCGGACATTTTGAGGAAAAGAAATCCAATCATTTTACTTTAACACGTTTTTTTTTTTTTGTGAAACTTCCTACTTTTGACACGGTTGTTTGATGTACTCCGACATTTACACCAAATCCTTGTTGAAACCCAGAATCACTTAAAAATATCTCCATTTTCGTTACATTTGATAAAGCTGATCCCCACATCTCAATATGGTTTCCTAATAACTCATTAGCCATTCATTTAACATTGTTTGCATTGAAGCTAAAAGAACCATGCTTGATAGTAGAAAGCTACCTAAAATAATTGATTTACCGAAATAATTTTCTATATTGTACCTCCCCATACGCTCACATATTTCCTTCCTTTTCCTACCATTTTTGACACCTTTTGAATCGAACCACCTGATGTGAAGTTACTCTTTAGTAGCTTCTTAAAAACTACACCAAACACTCCCAAATATAGGAAATACTAGACAACATTAGTAATTTCTGCAGTATAAACTTCTATATACCGAAGTAAATAAAGCAAAGTATAAAGTAATTGCTTCTAGTACCGTCAAACGGGGTGACTCTGGACTACGGGTTGACTTGGGACACTTGGGCGCGCGCTTCCATAAAAATTGGCAACAGGGGTGAGCAAGGTGGGAGGTCAACATAAATATTCTGGGGATTAGCATACACTTTGAGGTCTTTAATACACCTAATGCGGGCGGCACCGGGTGAGTCTTTACAGCGACAAAAAATTTGTTTTCAAAGTATAGAGAATCGGTGTTTTTTCAAACCGCTACAATTGTTGTCTGTAAATATATCAAGGTAAGTGATGACATGTATGTTTTATTTATTTTTTTGTCCGCTAATATGTTGTTAAAGATGTAATAAGGTCGTTTTTGCTCAGAAATTTTTATTTATTTTTTTGTGATAGAAAATCTGATTGAATGCACTTTTTAGGGTGACTCGGGACATGCCTCGTAAATATGTTAGGAGGCTTGGCGCAAGGCCATATCAAAATTACGACAAAAAAAGACTTGAAATGGCCGTTAGGGAAAGGTTAGCGAAACAAACAAGTTATAGAGAGTTAGAGGAACGGTATGGGGTATCCAGAAATACCATTAATCAGCATGTCATCAAACAAAATTTAAAAAAACCTGGGGGTCAATTGGCCTTAGCTGAAGCAGACGAAAAAAAAATAGTGAATTCTTTGTTGTGTGTTGCCGATTGGGGATTTCCCTTAGAACCAATGGATATACGGATTTTGGTAAAACAATACTATGACAGAATGGGTGTAAACATAAAAAGATTTACAAATAATATGCCAGGGCCGGACTGGATGAAATCATTTTTATTGCGCCACAAAAATAATTTGGCTTTAAGACTTTCCGAAAACATTAAACGAGCAAGGGCTGCAGTTGACAGGCAAGCAATAAATGTCTATTTTGATGAACTAAACTTATCTCTAGAAAACATTCCTCTTGCGAACATCGTGAACTATGATGAGACAAACTTCACGGACGATCCGGGCCGTCAGCGTGTCGTTATTCGCAGAAGCAACAAACATGCAGACCGTATTCTTGATTCCAGTAAAACATCAACATCAGTCATGTTTGCAATTAGTGGATCTGGTGTAATGTTGCCGCCATACGTGGTGTTCAAATCAGAACATCTCTATGAAAACTGGATAAGAAATGGACCACAGGGTTCTAGATATGGAAATACAAAAAGTGGATGGTTCGATTCAAATCAATTTGAACAGTGGTTTTTGACTATAGCATTAGGCTACTTCCGAAGACTTGAGGGGCCTAAGGTTGTAATAGGCGATAACCTGAGTAGCCACATCTCCCAAAATGTCATCATGGAATGTCAAAAAAATAATATCAGATTCGTTTTGCTACCTCCCAATAGCACCCACCTTACACAACCTCTGGATACAGCATTTTTTAAACCACTCAAGCAATCGTGGAGAAAAATTTTGTTAGAGTGGAAGAAAAAAAATAAAGGAGTACTCCCAAAACCTGAGTTTCCAGGCTTATTAAACAAAGCTTTGGATAATATTGGAGACAAGCTAGAAGACAACATAAAGGCTGGATTTCGTTGTTGTGGTCTTATTCCACTCGACAGGGATCAGGTCTTGAAACGTCTACCCCCAGAGCCTGTTCGAGAAGATGAGGGCCAACTAGCTTGGACCGAAACGCTCACAGACTTTTTAAAGAACCAGCGAACTCCAACAAACCCAGCAAAGAAAGGTAAAGGAAAGAAAATTCTAGTAACACCCGGTAGAAGTGTGACATGTGAAAGAAGTTCTGACTCCGATTCTGACAATAGTGAAATGGAGATGGAATTAAATAGAAGTGAATCTGATGATAATGGGAGCATACAAGACATAGAGTCTGAGGGAGAAGAAAGAAATCAAAATGAAGATGTGGAAAACCTGGAAGAAGAGCCAGAGGAAGTGACTGATTTGCACATTGAAGATTTTGCAATTGTAAAATTTACAGACGGAAAGTTTTCGAAAAATTTTGTGGGAAAAATTTTAGACAAATCTGGTGACCAAATAAGAATCACTTTTTTAAGAGAACATTCGAAAATAGAAAATGGCTTTGCTTTTCCAATAGTTCCCGATGAATCCACAGTAAACATTTCCCAGGTTTTGAAAATACTTCCAAGACCTGTGGAACTGCGAAGAGGTGCAGTTAAATTTCCATTCCAAATAAATTTGAAAAATTAGGTAGACCCATTATTGTTATCGAAAGAAATGACCTTTTTTTTTATAATTTCTTGTGTAGAAATTTTTTTATTTTGTTCAAAAATCAATAAAAATAATGTTTACTTTTTTAAAAATTTCTATTTTTGTCCCGTCTCACTCCAGAAACGCCTTACAATGGTTTCTAGTGCTAAATAAGTGCTTGTCCCTAGTCACCCCGAAAACGGGGTGAAACGGGACAATTTTCAAAATTTAAAAAAAAATATTTAAGATTTTCGAAAAAATATTATTTTTAGCATACGTGTTCCCAAAATATGTAGAAACATGTAGCCACCTTAAAATTGCCATTTACTAATTCTGGTCATGAAATATTCACAAAAAAGTGTCAAATCCGTCCTTAGTCACCCCGTTTGACGGTACTTATTTTAAGAATTATGTGGAGTAAATGCTATAATTTTTTGAAGTGAAAACTACAAAATGAAGCATTTACTTGAAGTAAGAGCAAATTGCATAGCCGTATCATCTGCTTTAGGTTGTATGTCATCCACGGGGCCAGGTCTCTCTTCAGATTAACAGCAGGGTGCATGGAGATCAAATAATGCAAGAATACATCCGTTTAAGTAGGTTAGTTTATCATCAATGTTTTCTAGGTAGTAGACATGTTGCCAGTTTACTAGTTGTGCATATTGTGAGAATTGCTGCATGTCAATATGTTTATATAGTTTCTCAATCTCATCATGTATCTAGTTTGGTTTTCACAATAGTTGTTTTCGACCAGGATATTTACAGATATAGCTTTATATGGTCAGATAGGTCAACATCAATGGTTCCACTGTTTTCGATTGCCCTTTCAGACGTAACGCAAATGATGTCCAGAAAGCTGCCTGTGTCATAATGTGCTATACGTGTGGGATTTTCTATTATCTGGCTTAAATTGTAAGCATCTATTAATAAATTTAGCTGTTCTGTGTTTTGATTGGCTTCAAACAGGTTTATGTTCAGATCACCTGGGAGAATGACAGATAAGTTGTATTTTATCCCTCAAACTGTTTTCAAGGTTATTCAGTGGAAAATGTCTATAGGGTCTATATACTACACCAATTGCATAATATGTATATTTTTCCCGTTCAAATTGCAGCCAGAGTTGTTCCAGACCGTCTGTGTTATTACTAAGGAATATGTCTACATTTCAGTTTCTTTTTGGTGAAAAACAGTAGGTACTTTTCCCCCTTTACTTTGCGTTCTATCTTGCCTGATAATATCCTAGTTTTAATATCAGATTCGTTAGCTACCAAATTATTATATTTGATGATTTTGTTTACAAGTTCTTCATCACTATCTTCTCGACTCACCTCCTCATTATCAATATTAGCAATCTTCAACTTTGGATTTTTCAGTGCAGATATTTCGACATGATATTCATTACCTATTTCTGCAGTTATCTGTTCTTTTAATGCCTTAATATCCTCGTTGTTATATCAGTTCCATTATTAGCCTGTTTAAACTTTGATATATTGAAATTATCTGGATTCACCTTTTCCCTTATATCCATCTTGGTCTTGGTTTGTTTGCTTGACTGTTCTGCTTTTGGTTTAATCACCATTACTGATTCAGGTCTACCTCTAACCGCAGCTGCGTAGTAGTGCAACGGTTCTGTTACTATTAATTTCTTCCCTTGGATGACTAGTCTAACCTATCGTTTTTAGCCTGTTGTATTACGACAACATTTAAAAGTCAACTCATCATCCGCTTTCTCATTGCCCATTTTGGCAACAATGTGTGGACAATGCGGTGAGACTTCTCCGATTTCACATTCTATTCTAACTACGTTCGACGTTGCCAATCCCACATCTCAAAACATCTCTTGTTTCTTCTTAGCGATTCTCAAAAAACGAAAAACAGCTCACCAGTTTCTAGTTTATTTTAACCTCATAAAATCTCTAAAAAAGTGGTACCTACTAATTTGGGAAATTTTTCACAGGTTCCTGAAGCCAATTCCAGGGAAATTTCTGATTTTTCTTATAACAATAACGATTCTCATCTCCTATTCGTTGCGAAGCGGTTTATCTGTTATTTTCCTCCTGTTCTCTTGTTGCGTTTAAGTGTCTGGCTTTAAAAAAAAAAGGACGAAATCTCCATAATCCTGAAGGACCGAGGGTTATCGCCAAAAAGGCTCTCGAGATTTTTGGATTAAAGGTTTTGAAACAAAACAATGTTTATTTTTGAATGATATTTTATACCCATATTGGCAAGGGTTTTTGGAATCACGATTGTGGGTACAAGAAAGCAAATTCGTAGAAATACGCATTGTAATAAACAGTTAAACAAGACAAAATTATCAGGTTTACATCAATGTGATATAAACATGACATTATGCGTTACACTTAAGTTAAATTTTACCTTATTGTGACTTGAAAAATTGTTCCAATATGTTGTACATCAAGGCAAATGTTAAAAAAATTCCTAGCGGCTTTATCCTATATCAAAAAAACCGTGCACGTCCTTTTAATATTAATCGGGAAGACGTTGAATGTTCCAGATAACACGTCCCAAGCCTGGGCGAAAAAAAAAACGACGTGAAACATGACCAAAAAGACGATATGAGAGCGTCGCGACGCTATGCGATGTAAGATGGCTACGTAAATGGTGTGTAAAGATTATATTTTATGTGACTGGAAGTTATATTTTAAAGGGATGGCCGAAAATGTTCAGCCAGAAAGAATCATTGACTATTACACCTCAACAAATTCCGTAAGTGAAATATAAGGCCTAATCCCTTCATGAGAAACTTTAACCTATAGGGAATAAATTGGCCCTTTGCAGGTCAACTGGTCATCGACTGAACCCTCATCATTATTACTCTGTATGGCAAATTGAAAATTAGGGTTGCAATTTCTTTGGCTATAATCACGCTGATTTATACTCAAATACCAACCAGCCAAAAATGGATCAAACCCATTTCTAATCTATAGTTTTTTTTTTTGTATCTTGTCAGTTTGCAAACAAAGTTTCACCTTTTGCCTAGTCCCTGTACGTGAGTTTGTGTCGTGGAAAAGGACCGAAATAATAAATATGCATAAGGGATTTACATAAAACGAACTTGTTGTCAGAAGGCTGGTTGCGTTCTCAGCATTTTCCAGATAAGTCGTATTGTTGTGGGTGTTGGTGGTAGTAAAAATGCGAATCCTCTTGCTCGGAGTGAGAAAATGATTTGCGTACATTTTATATGCAAAACCTATCGGCCTAAAAGGATTGGGTTTCGCTTTGACCTTTTATCTGCTGGGGAAAATATCGGAATGAAAAAGGAAACTTGGGTTGGTTGATGGAAAAATAATAAAGTAATCGAGGGATGATTACAATTTGTAGAAATTTAATTTTTCTAGTACAATACCAAGGTTTTATCTCAAAAACCGATAATGATAAAAATTTGAAATTTTGTGACTCTATAGGAAGGTTAGGAGTATCTTATACCAAAATCCCAAGTGGGTTAATCCAGAAGTATGTTAAAATCTACATATTTTCAGATAAAAGCAAGAAAAGTAGGTATCTAAAGTTGCAAATTCTTACACTGTAAGTCATTGATAAAACGTTTTTCATTGACCATCTCAAGATTTGAGAAATCAACAATTTTATCCTAAAGGTATAACCAGGGTAAAGCACAGTGGCGGCTCGTGACTATTTCAAGTGAGGAGGCTAAAAGATTTTAGAGATTTTCAGTGATTTTGAGTAGATCTTACAAGTTTTTCTGGGATTTTGACCAACTTGTATACAAATTTTCATCAATTAACCGCTTGAAGTTTAGTTAACTCCATAAAATGTGTACATAATTGAATCTTTATTGATTTTGTAGGATTTTAAGGATTTTTAAAAAACTTCACGTAATTTTAAAAGATTTTAGATTTATGAAATTTAGGATCATTTTAGGGAATTTAGAAACGGTTTTTATGGCGTTTTTACCAACTAATTTAGGGGAGCCTTAACGATAAATATTCCATGGGAATTCTGCGAAAATTTTTGTTAATTCCATAGAAATTCCTTAGAATTTCACTAAAAGATTTTATGGAAATCCTCGAAATTCCATTCAAATAACAAATTTGAATAGAAAAACAGAAAGTCCTCGAAATTTTATCATAAGATTTCATAACACTTTTCCACCATAAAATTCAATGGAATTCTTATGCAAAAATTCCTCGGAATTACAGTAGAAGATTTCATGAAATTTCGACAGAAATTACTCAGAATTTCACTAAAATTTAATTCAAGTTTTCAGAATTGCGGCGAAATTTTTCGTGATTCCATGAAAATTCCACGAAAATTCTGTTTAATTCCGAGGGAATTTTTCGGTTTCGATATAATTTCACTGGAATTCCACAATAAGATTTCAAGGAATTCCATGTAGGTGTAATTCGACGAGAATTCCTTAAAATTTGACCAACATCGAACACAATCCTGCAAATTCCCCAAACATTTTTCCAAATTCCCTATAAATTCCCCAAGTTTTTAACAAAGAATTCCAAGGTGGTTTTGCCTCTTGGAAAATACTGTCTCACACTTTCAAAGTTTTCCTGAAAAACTAATTGGAGGAAAAGTTGAAACTTTTTGCATATAAAGAGGAAGATAAGAAGCTTATTTTCTCAAAATTTCAAATTTTTTCCGGTAGAAAATAACAACATAAAGAATCTTGGAAATCAAAGTCTCACATAATTCAAAGTTTTCCTCGAAAACTAGTAAAGGCAAAAATTTGAAATTTTTTGTATGTGAGGAGAAAGGTTAAACGCTGATTTTCCCAAAATTTCAAATTTTTCCAGTGAAAAATAACAACATGGAGAATCTTAGAAATTAACCTGCCATAACTGAATTATTTGGAAATACAGTCTCACACATTTTAACGTTTTCTTGGAAAACTAGTGAACGGAAAAATTTGAAACTTTTTGCATGTGAAGAGGAAAGTTAGAAATTCATTTTCCCATATTTTCAAATTTTTCCATTGGGAAATACCAACATAAGGAATCTTGGAAATCAACTTACAAAAGCTGAAATAATTGTTAATACAGTCTCACGCAATTCAAAGTTTTCCTGGAAAACTCGAGAGAAAAATAATTGAGGGAAAATTTTGAAACTTTTTGCATGTAAAGATAAAGGTCAGAGGCTTATTTTCCCAAAATTTCAATTTTTTCTAGTGGACACATGAAGAATCTTGGAAATCAACCTCCAATAAATGAACTAATTGAAAATACAGTCTCACACATTTCAAAGTTTTCCTAAAAAGCTAGTGAGGAAAAAATTTTGAAACTTTTTGCAGTAAAGAGAAAGGTGGGAAGCTCATTTTCCCAAAATTTCAAATTTTTTTTAGTGGAAAATAAGATTTCGGAAAGATTTCGAGGGATTATTCACTGTGACAAGATGTCAGATTTAGAGCAATTTTGAGGGATTTCGGTTGATTTCGAAGAATTTTGGGTGATTTCGGGTGATTTCGAAGGATTTTCGGAGAATTTCAGGTGATTTCGCAAATATTTTAATTTAATTTCAGGCTGTTACTTATCTTATAAGTATATTCAAAAGTGTATCAGTATAAACTGAAAAACGGCCGCGTTGGCCGATTTATGAATTTTGAGCCAATTGCGAGGTATTTTTGGGTTTACGGAAAGATTTCTGAAAGATTCCGAAGGGATTTCGGAGTGATTTCGTGGATTTCGGACGAATTTGTGACACGATTTCGGGGAGTGATTAACCTCTCGAAGTTCTTTGGAATTCCATTAAAATTTTAAGTTATTCCATAGGAATTCCGCGAAAATTTTAAGTAATTCCATAGAAATACCTTAACATTTCATTAGAAGATTTTATGGAATTCTTGGACACATTTTTTCGGAATTACAGTATAGGATTTCATGAAATTCCTCGGAATTCCACTAAGATTTCAATTTCAAAATTCCATATTTTTTTTTTTTAACTTTACTAAAATTCCTCAAAATTTTACCACTGAAATATCCTGGAATTTTTCGGAATTTCATTGACATTTCATGAAATTTCTTAAAAATTCTTCGGAATTCACTAAAATTTTATGAGAATATCTACGTTCATAGCCGAAAATTTCTCGAAAGTCCAATGAAACTTCAAGGAATTTTTCAAAATTTAATTTATTTTCATAAGGATTTTTCGGAATTTCACTGAAATCAGTGATGGTAACATTTTTTTCACGATTTCCCTTTTTAGACGAACAAAATTCTCTAATTTTCCCTACCAACCAAAAGAAAAAATCCCTTCAATTTCCCGTTTTATTTTACATTAGGTTGGTACATCTTTACACGTTATTCGTTTTCCTGTTTCAAGTTAGGACATCCAAAAAAAAAAAGAGAAGTATTTTGCCGAGATGTAGGTAGCCCAAATGCAAACGTAAACATATAAAGTAGAGATGTCTCCTAGTCACAGTCCACAGATCAGTCAGTAGGGCCTGCAAGTGACGTCACCACTATTAGCAGCTTATAGTGGTGACGTCACCCGCAGGCCTCGATGGGATGTTTGCGATTTAGGTTGTGCTTGTTTTTTCTTCGATTCCAAATGTAGACAAGGCGATATTAACAAAATTATAACTCTAAGGAAGATTTTTTTTACCTATATGTACTCGGGTAATTTTTTAGATTGGTATAGCAGTCCAATTAGGGTAAAGTTTATCGATAATCGGATTTCTTCGTTCTTTATTTTACAATATACGACCAATCTCCGAATTTCCCTACATTTTTCGAATTTCTGTCCCTCTTCCCTACACCAGAAAAAAATATCAATTTTTCCCTTCATGTAGGGAAATTTCCTACGTGTTACCATCACTGACTGAAATTCTCTTTTAATAGCCAGGAATTTCTGCGAATATTAATAAAGTTTCAAGTAATTTCTTGAAAATTCACCGAAATATATTGAAATTTCATGTCATTACATGGGAATTTTTCGGAATATCACCGAAATTCTATATTTTTAGCTGGAAATTTCTCGGCATTACTGAAATTCAGTAAACACTGAAATTTCATGTTGGGAATTTCGGTGTAATTTCATGTAATTGTTTAAAATTCCTCCATGTAATTTATTTAGGATTTCGTGTAGTTCGATCGGAATTTCACTAAAATTTCAAGTAATTCGAGAGGAATTAAAATTTAATGTAAATTCTATGGAAACTCCGCAAAAATTTCACATCTAATTCCTTTTTCAGAATAACATAATTATTCTATCGAAATTCCATTAAATTATGGAATTCTGAGACTTTAACAGATTTTTGGGTATTCCAAAGGATATTTGGGAATTTTAAAGGAAATATTTTTCAGAAATGTCAATGATTGGGTTTAAAATAACCTATAAATCGAGATTTGATAAAAACATATGGCAACGCTGCTCATGATACAACAAACGTCAAAAAATTGAAATATCAAAGTAGGCCTTGGTTTTTTTGACAGTCGATATAAAATGGCGTCTTTTTGTTTCAAAGATTACGATCCGAAGGGCCGAAGTATTAAAATCAGTTGACAATGAACGGGTTCGTATAACTCCGGCCCTTCGGGCTCATGATTAAAATAACTCCGGCCTGTCGGGCTCGTATAACTCCGGCTCTTCGGGATAGCATGATTCCGGCCCTTCGGACTCGTATAACCTCGGCCCTTTGAGCTCATAATTGAGATAACTCCAGCCTTCCAGAATCGAGATTCGAAAAAAAACATATGGCAGCACTGCTTATAATACGTCAAAAAATTGGCCGGTCCCCTGTTTGGCTACTTTCTACGTATTCGCCGAGGCTAAATCTATATGCCCATGTGGGTTTTTTTTTTAAATTTTGACAACTGTCAATGTCAAAAATTTTTACCTCAAAAAACAAATGTCAGAAAACGATCCCCAGGCTCCGAAAACCCTAAAATAAGAAGTTTCATCAATATAGGTATGTCAAAAACCAACCGCCTGGCAACGCCGAACGTCTTTTTTGACATATGTTAAAAAAAAAATTGGTACTTCCTACTCCTACGTATTCGCCGAAGCTAAATCTATATACCCTTGTAGGTTTTTTCAAATTTTGACAGCTGTCAATCTCAAAAAAAAATCTTTTGTTTTTTCCAAAAAACAAAGGTTAGAAAACAAGTCGTTTTTTAGTGGGTTTTAGGGTGAGATTTATGTAACAACATGTAGCAATAGTTGGTACAAAAAATTCAATTTCCCGTCGGGTTTGGAATTCGAATTTTCCCGGTTCCTGATTGGTTTGGGGATTTGAATTTTGATTATTCCCGGCTCTTGATTGGCTTTAAATTATGAATATTCTCGGCTCTTGATTGGCTTTAAAATAACCTATAATCTCGGCCCTTCGAGCTTGAGATTTGAAAAAAAAAAACATATGGCAACACTGCTCATGATACAACAAACGTCAAAAAATTGAAATTTCAAAGTAGACCTTGGTTTTTTTGACAATCGATACAAAATGACGTCTTTTTTTTTCAGAGATTACGGCCCGAAGGGCCGGAGTATTAAAATCAGTTAACAATGAACGGGTTCGTTCGGATAAAACCTTTGTTGCACGACACTTTGGCAATATCGACAGATGTCACCTGTCAAATTTGACACATGTTCGACTTTTTCCCCGCTCTACTATAAAAGCTACGAAAATCAAACCCCGGTACAAGGCAGTTTCACGAATCCAACTATCGATTTGAGTCAAAAAAATTTGACAGTTGTCAAAGTCAAAAAATGACATTCCAATACCTACTTGATAAAACTAAAGTTTTTCTCACTTATCCTGTTAAAACACTGGAAATTTTTGGTGGAAAATAAAGAAAACTCAAAGCCTCGTACTTTAAATCAGTTTTCCCGACTGAAAAAGCCCCGGAAAAGTGAAAATTCGAAGAAAAACTGAATAAAAATGTAAACACGTTAATTGAAAATGGCCGACTGTCAAAAATTCTTCCTTGATTGAAATTAGTTACAAGCGATGTTGCCACATCAAAAGCATTTTAAATGGGATTTTGCTAATTATGGCATTTATGGCCGGTATTATAAAACACTGAATCGATGATTGAGTTTCAACCTTGGGTTGACTCCATGCAAATTGACAGGATTCAACCGAAGGTTGGAACTCTACCATCGGTTCAGTGTTTTATAATACCGGCCCTTAAAACTAGAAATTTTTACTAAAAAATGAAGAAAACTCAAAACCTCGTATGTTAAATCGCTTTTTTCCAATAAAAAACTCCGGAACAGTCGAAAATTCGAGAAAAAAACTGGCAAAAAATTACAAGACGACCAAGACGTCACTTCAAAATGGCCAACTACAAGCAACGACGTTGCCACATCTCTTTTCGGAAAACAAAAATAACATTTTAAAAGGGTTTTTTGTTTAAAATTCAATTTAATAATTAATTAATAATGATTATAATAATTAAAATTCTCCAAATAAATCATAGGAAACTTGTTTTTAATTTAATTTCAATGAAAATGACATTACAAGGTTTCCTTATTGATTATAGTGAGTAAGACAAAGACAACGATAAAGTAGTATATGTTTGCAAAAACCACCGTTTTCTGAAAAAAGTAAAAATCTTAACAAAGCCCCATAGAAAATCAACATTCCAAAGTAAATTTGATAAAACTAAAGTTTTTGAATATTCCCGACTCTTTGATCGGACGCTAAAAATCGCATTTTTAATACTCCCGGTTTTTAATTGGCTCTAAATTATCCGCTGACCAATAGAATTATAGACTGAGCCCCGTGATTAAAATAACTGTAGCCGCATATAACTCTAGCCCTTCGGGCTCGTATTACTCCGGCCCTTCGGGCCGGTATTACTGAGATTCACAGATTTTTGTCGTGGAGGCGCGGGATTGATTGAAACAATGTTGTCAGATTTTTCTAAATTACATGAAAATTGGAATTCTGTTGTGTAATTTGTGAATTATTATTTTGATTAGAAATCAGGAATAAAAAATTGAGATTGAATTTTCAATTTTTTGGGGGAGACTTAGCCTCCCTTGCCTCCTCTGACGAGCCGCCACTGGTAAAGCATGATCCTGGAACAAAGTGATATAAATTTGAAGCATGTCTTTGCAGGAAACATGCTTGGAAGATCAGAATCTACCATTGATTATTTTCTGAGTTTGTGGAAATAAAATTAAGCTTCAGACACAACGCTCAGAAGCATCAAAAATCACCTGAAAGTGAAACATTCTAGAAGCAAGCAACATTTAAATCAACTCAATTTGATTTTTGTAGAGTTCAATCAATATAGTAGATAAGAAAAACAAATTCAAGCAACAAGATCCCTTTTTAAATTATCAACATTGTCGATTTGTATCCCAGTTTAAAGTGTCTTTATGAACCGGAGAGAGGCTTTATATGAAAATCCTTACTTGAGACACGTTATTGAGGCTTTTGAAAAGAAAAATCATTGACACAGTATAGTGGAGCTCAAGGAGGTCAAGTGAATATTTTAGTGTTTTTTTTTTTTTACAAAGCAGAATTGTTAACTACAACTACCTACCTACTATTAAAAATCAAGGTCTTATTTTAATTGCTTGAAAACATCATTAGAATATTATGCAATATGGAGATTATTTTTTTGTTGTTTTATAACCGCGAGCAAATTAAACTGGGACCATTAACATGGCCATAGATCAAGCCTCCGAGATTCGAGAAGTTTGAAAATTAGTCGTTAACTTGGCTTAGCGGTCAGCACATGCACCAAACTGCAGTTTCACCGAATAAAGTTCGAAACTATGAAGAGAAATTGCCCAGTTTCAACTGGGCAATTAAATTGAAGTTGACCGAAACTTTGTTTTATTAATATAATGAAAAAATAGAGGCTTACATAAAGAAGAATCATTCAAGTATCTTAATTGCCTCAATTTGTCTGGGGTTAGGATGATTCATTATATAATTTCTCTCGCTGGCTGTTTGTTGTAAAATTTAAAATAGAAAACTACTAGGTAATTTAACATGGTTGATTAGTAAAGGGCACGATTTTTTCACTTGCCTTGAACTATTAAAAATTTTCTTTCGTCACGTTATGGCACATCAACAGGTGGTTGCAACGCCTAAATAGTTTCCGGGAATTTGGTAAAATTTCTTCAAATTGCCCGATATCGTGTCTGTACAGTAAAAAAAATGCAAACTTTATGTGTGTACGAACTATTAATAGTCTTTTACACGAACAGGGCGATTTGAATTACAAATTACCTCCGGTATAAAGGGTATGTGGAATTTTTGGCAAGAAGCATTGAATTTTTGATGTGTAAATCATTTCAATTCAAAATCAATTGAAAGTTTATTCAGCGACACCTCGATAAAATGTTTTCCCCCAACAACAATATCGATTGTGTTTGTTTAGAGACCGTAGGTAGAGACAGATTTCCGCTCTGAAACAATATAAAGAAAAGAGCCCCCTCGTCAATATAAACTGGGCAACAAATTAGTCTCCATCAGACAAAGAGACAATTAAAAATAAAACAGTAACAACCGTTTGATTAAAATTCGATATTTTTTAATTGATTGTTTTTGGGCGTCCAACCACGAATTAAAACATTTAAAATTGGATTTGTAGACGATAATTGAATTGTTGTTTGTTTGAAAACAATTTTTGAAATTTGTGTATAGAGTTTTAAAATCTGGCAATTTCATTATACATTTGTGACATTTACGTATAGTTTATATAAATTTGAGATCATTTATTTAAAATTTACTGCACCAGAAAATCAGGAAATCAGACAAGCTAGCATTTCATTAAATTGTACATGTAGCTTGAAATTGAGACAATTAAAATTACAACTTTGAGGCTCAATATCTTGAAAACTATTTAAGATAAATAATACAATTTTGTTTTATCTTGAAGAGCGTTTAATTGTGATTCAGAAAATATAAATATGCATTGAAATTTATGAGATATCAATTGAGTAATGAGCCGTTTCTCTGATGGCATTTTTGAAATTTTTAGAACCAAATATGTTGGAGACGACTCAAGCAAATATAGACAAACTATATATTTTTTGGAATCGGGAAATTGAGCTATTCAAAAAGGAGAAAGCAAAAGTAAATTTCAAATCTTTGTCCAAAATTTCGATCTTTCCTCCATCCACTTGCAAAAATTTCAATCTACTCCCTTATACCATTTACTCCAAAGACCAAAAAACTTCTTTCAAAGTCATTTATTGGAAATTTGAGATTTTTCAAAATGACATCAATGTACAATTTCCCTTACAACTTTGTTAATTTCAATCCGATCTTAATGTAGTTAGGCTTCAATTGAAGACAATTAAATTCTATAGAAATCTGTGAATTATTTCAATCCAACTTCAATAGTTATGCAGCTCCAAAGCAAAGCTGCCAATTCAACATTCAAATGTAATTAGACTCAATATTCATTAATAAAAACCAAGTCAATAACCTCTAATAGACAAAAATTGAAATAAAATAAGGCTGAAAATTTCGAATTTTCAATTTTGAAGTCTGGAACGTGTAAAAAGCCCATTAATTACTCAAAAATACAACTTCCATAGCCAGAATAGATCAAAAAAGCTTTAGAAGCTCTGATATTAGGTATGTTTGTTATCCTCCACTAGTGCACAATAATTTACACTTTTCTGCACTAAGGTGTTTGTTATACGTTTAGTGCAAGTAGTGTTAGGCGTTTGTTATTTCAGTGTAAGGTGCCCAATCTTGCACTACCTACACCTGCTCAAGAGGAGGTGTAACAAATGCAGAATGGGGAGGGGGCAATAGTATTTAAAAACTGCTTCAATGAAGCTGTCTTCAGGGTTGGAAGATAGGGAATCGCCATCTTCCTCTATAATTTCCGACAATAAAACCTTGTAAATTTTGTTTTTTTCACTAATATTACACATTTTTTTCTCGGTTAGTTTCCACTTTAAACTACTTGAATAATATTATTTTGGAGTTAGAGAATTATCCGCTCTATCGCTGCACGAACTGCACTAAGGCGTTTGGTAGTTTTCCCTTAACCTGGTGCCCATCATCAGCTACACCTAGCTGCACCCACTGACCTATCCTACACTTGAATAACAAACAGACCTGTTGTTTTGAGATATTTCTTTCTCGAAAAAATGAACCCAAACTTAAAACATTGAAAAGCAATTTTTCCCAATTTGAATTTGGAAATTGAATTGGCTCTTGATTCCAGCGTTCAAAATGAAAAAAACTAGACAACAAACAGTAAAATCTTACCATGGTTTTTTTGAAGTTCCTACCATAACTTCACATACCTAATTTGGATTCTCAGTGTCTTTTCCAGCTTTTTTCCTCAAAAATCTTGCAGAATTAGGATTAAACTCTTGGGTATTAGTGCGGCCCTGTAACAAAAAGTTTTTTTTCAAGTGCTTTCCCCGTTAGGCTTAATGCATTTTGAAATTACACTTGTACAGCAAAAACCGCCAACTATCCATTAATTCAACCTTCACTCGTCAGCTAGGAAGGCACCACTGTAAACACTTACCATAATTACGGTGTATATTAGTGCAACAAATGAGGTCCAGGATAACTATGGCATAATAGGCTCCCTCGAGGCTTCCCTGCCTTGAAGATTCAGTTAAATCATGAACTGTTTTTTTGAGAATTGACACATATGTGATTTCACCTGGAAGAGAAAGTTTGGATTCATGGCCATGCATTGTTAGTCAGTTGTGGCTACGTCTACCATTACCCAATGTCTACCATTTTCAGTTATTTGTGCCATGTCCAAAGTGACAACCAGTTTGCAAGAAAGACTGTCTAATAACCAAAACAATGATGACCTAACTGGAAAAGATGTTAAGACAAAATGAACATAGAGAAGAGAAACCTGGAATGTTGGATAAATGTATTATTATTATTATTATTATTATTAACCACTCTTTTTAAAGTGATCCATAAAGCCTCTGTTGGTCCACTTGTACCATATCTAGAGTCAATATCCAACTGTATAAAGACATCACTGAAAAAGGACAAACTGGGATTTAGGGACCTGGAAACATTTGGACAATAAAGGTGATCATTTGTGCCATATCCAGCTAGCATTCTGGTACAATTTGGAAAATAACTTTATGTTAGTGGAAATTCAATGTTTCATATGTAAAATTACCTATATTTATTCAGCTTCCAATATCCAACCATCCTGAAAAAAAAAAGTATCCAACAGTGTCCAAGGTTTTCTACCCCAGAAAGCATAAAATCCTCATAAAGATACCATTTTCTGAAAAGCATGAAAATCAAAACAACACTGTCTAGGAACAGGGAGAGGGAATCTTTTTTTTTTAAATGTATCCAATATTCTGGGAGTAACTTATGTTCAAAAAGCTGCCTTGTTGATGATGTTGTCTTCATCTGAATCATACAAAACAAATAAATTATTCAGCTGTTGATAATCTGGAAACAACTTATGTCCAAGAAGCTGCATTGCTGATGTTGAATTTGTCTTCATCTAGAACACACAAATCAGAATTATCCAATAGAATAGCATTCACTGGCAAAGCGAAATTCAAACGAAAAGGCAATCTAAAGGATCACGATCACATTTCAACACACTCGGATATTTATCCTTTTGCATGTGATACTTGCAAAGCCAAATTTAAACGAAAAACCAATTTAACGGATCACATTTCGACACATTTGGATATTTATCCTTTTGAATGTGACACTTGTAAAGCGAAATTTAGGCGAAAAGGCGTTTTGAAGAATCACATATCAACCCACTCTGATATTCATCCTTTTGAATGTGACACTTGTAAAGCAAAATTTAAACGTATAATCCAGGCCCCCCAGGTCTCACGGGCCCCGGGAATTTGTCCCGTCTACCCCTCCCCTCTTGTCGGGCCTGGTTATTCCTGAGATACCGGCCCAAATGTGTGAAAATGTAATGACGAATTCGCTATTGTGAATAAAGTCGTGTGGGAGTTATTATTTTTAAAACACAATTGTTATTAGTTGGTCTTTCGAATAGAATGAAAACATTTTGGCAACGCAGCAATGTCTGGGTTTTATTTCATTTCAAAATACTAAAGCACTAAATGTAGGTACAGTAGAACCCCGGTTATCGAGGTAACGTGGGAGGGTATCCACCTTGGTTAACTGAAAACTCGGATGTATATGAAGAGTGTAGGTATTCGTGACTGGCCAGTTATAAAAAGAAGGTATTTTCTGGACTGGGGTATCAGTCTAAGGGTTAAATAGGTCTCAGAACTTTGTGCTACGCCTATATATGTATGTATATTCTAGAAACTCGGTTAATACGGAGTATGGACGTGCGTACTGAAGATTTTTGGGTCTTTAGACTGGCTCGATTAATCCAGAAATTGCGACTCGGATAATCGGGATTCTACTGTATATGTGAAAAATTTACTATTACCTTGCATTTACACACCTCAATTAGGATTTTTACCAGAAATAATCTACTTGATTGGGCTCAGAAGATTCTGGACTTTGTTGGGTAACGTTAGAAGAAGGCTTACCTAAGAAATAGAAGGCACAATTTTTATGGATATCAATGAAATGCACTCTTATACAATGTAATTTTTTTCTGGAAAACTATACTGAAGGGAAAATTGTGAAACTTTCAGGAAAGTTATATAGGAGCTCATTATACTAAAATTTCAAACTTTTCTAGTGAAACTTAACAAAATGGGCAATTAATGAATTAGTAAGTACTTACCTATACTTGTCAAAAATCCATCTATAGAAGAAGGTTCTTTTATAGACTCTTTAAGAGTCATCCGACGACTTCTGGATTCTATTTGCTTACAGGGAGGCTCACCTGAAAAAAAAAAAACATAGCGGCAGAAAAAATTGTTCACGTATATACAGGGTGATTAACGTAACCCATGCATTGGATTGCAGGCACCATTTCTACTAATCCACCTGCAATTTGGAAAATTTCTAAAGCGGCGTTTACATATTTGGAAAATTTCTAAAGCGGCGTTTACATTGGTATATTAAATGAGTTAGTTACTTGTACCAGTAACCTGTAAGATAGTGTTAGTTTCTAGTATTAGTACTTGTACCAGTGTGCTGACTAGGAAAGTAGATAGCTCTCTGGGCTTTTTACTAGCCTACTCGGTAAAATCTACTATCCGCGCTACTGAATGTAAACAGGTTTGATTGAGCTAGGGCCAGTTTCCAGCGATTGTTTAGTATAAGTACATGGAAATATCAAAATACATTTTTATTTTTGCGTATTGAGTATCAGAACGTTGAATTCTAGGTGATACCATAGCTAACAGACTCAAATTGATTAGGAGTTAATCTATATTCTTCGGAATCCTCTATGAATAGTTCTTTCAAAAGTAGGGCAGATGCTCCTTCTACTAATCCACTTTCTAACCTACATTTTTTTTCTTGTGCATTGTACGAAGGCGAAGAGCCATATTGAAAGCTACTAGTGATACTAGTATTGGCAAAAAATATATTATGTATAAACGCCTACTATCCTGGACGTTTGGTTAGCTCATGGTAGGCTAGTTACTCGTACTAGTAGGTGGTACAAGTAAGTATACCAATGTAAACGCGGCTTTAATGCACGGGCTACGTAAATCACGGTGTATTTGTTTTAGTAGTCAAATCAAACAAAAGTTGATAAAGTAACATGAAAAGCGCATTTATATGAAACATCAAGTGAGTCTGAATTTAAAAACACTGGAGAGGAAATTAGAACCAAGATTTTAAAATAAAATGACTTGGATATAACACTCAATTTATAGTGGACCACCCTATACCTAATTACAAGTTGAGGCATCATAATCCCGCATTTGAAAGTTATGTTTTTCTTAATAAATGTGAAGAAAATGCTCATATAAACATAAAGAACAAGTCAAAACAAAGTTTCAGATTTTTACAAACGAATCTTGAGAAAGTGTCTAGATTTCTCCAGATAATTAACTCGGCTCCTGGACTATTAAGCTTACTAGTGACCAAAATTCTCATAAATCCTTTAACACATTGCATGTCACGTGTATATTGGGAAAATATCCCGGGTTACGCGTCTTTTTCTCTTAATCTTTTTTAAAAAATGGCTGAAATGATAGATTATATTGTTACCATTGACCTCTTTGGATTTTTGGAAAAGATTAAGTAGTATAATACAATGTTTGATTTAAAACCCCTCAAGAAAAAAAAAGTAAATAGTCAAAGGACCCTGCCCAAAGTATACGGAGCTTGTGTCAGAATTGGCTGAATTTTGTATATAATGTAGATTACGCCTTCCCGATTAAAAGTTTCCACTGCACCAATCCTGAAAACTGATTCCTTTTTGAGAAAATTAATTTCATAGGTAGCAAGTAAAATGTTTGAACATTGTAATGAACGTATGTACAAATAAGTGGATTATTGCGGAACTTATGGGTCGACCTCTGCGGGACGAGCGCAGCGAGTTCCGCAGCCATCTACTCACCAAAATACTGTTGAACTATTCAAATAAGACACTCACCTGAATCTTGTAGTTTTTGAATTAATGAGAATAACTGACATTTGAATGAGTCAGGTTAGTATCGTACTTGAACAACGTAGGTATTAATGAATAGATGACTTTAACAATTAAACAACATATTGATGAATAGATGGCTGCGGAACTCGCTGCGCTCGTCCCGCAGAGGTCCACCCATAAATTCCGCAACAATCCACTCTTTTGTACTTGAATAACTTGTCACATTATGTTACTAGTTTGGTAAAGTAACATTACTAATTCCTGTTAAAAGGTCAATTGACAAAAAGTGGATAATCTTATAAATTCTGATTTTATATAAGTTATTGTTCAAGTACATACAATGTAACACAAATAGGTAAGCTTGTGGCGCAGTGGTGTGCTACGTATAGTAATTTTTCAGGATTGGTGCAATGGTAACTTTTAATCAGAAAAGCGTGATCTACATTACATACAAAATTCAGCCAATTCTGACATAAACAAAATTTCCGTATACTTTGGGCAGGGTCCTTTGCTCAAACCAAGTATGCCGATATGTTAAAGTGAAAAGTAGCAATCGGGAATATTTCTTAGACAAAAAATACTATTAGGAATATCTTCAATATGTACCCTGTTGGATTATTAATACAACAAAAATAAATCCTATTGCATATTGTAAAATAGGTACCTACCTAGATACTTCTTTAGTAAACACATACATTCAAAATAGAGTCTCCAGGGAGACAATAAATAAATAAATTATGTAGATAAGTTTATAGACAGTCTACTTAGAAAAAACTTTTAAAATTATTATATCCCTCTTAGGTAGAAAAGATGGTTTGAAAGGGATTTACCTATCATATTTTGTTTGGTGTTAATATCTATTCTCCTTAGAACTTTAGTTGGTGTATCACGTTATACCCTCCTGTTTTGGAGGCTTTTCCCCCTAAAGATTTTTCCAAAATGAAAAAACACCCCATGTTAAACCTTCTTCGAAGGTGTGACCATTTCATTTCAATTACAATACATAGAACATGATCATTTGACTCTTCATTTGGAAAACACAAAAACAATTTTGCCTGGCCAAAGTTGAAGAGCAAGAGCCCTATTAGACTGAATTCACTTGAAACCACGTTGTGCAGCTGACATCCAACACCAAATTATAATTCAACCATTTCTCGCCGGTATTCGGTAGTGCCCCACTGCTACACTTACCGTAAATAGTATATTCAATGCAACAAATGGGATCCTAACCTATTATGGTGGACGGCCTCCCCAGGGGACACCAATTACCAAAAAGACATAATCAAATCCTAATTTGTTGCTCTGGATAATCAGTGAAACGCAACTTCAATAATTGTTATTAAGAACATTTACAGCAAAATGCTTAAAGTCTAATACCAAACATTATATTCCTAACTAGAAGTAGCTCAAGGATGATTAGGTATACATGTTTCGCGACATGTCTGAGATTTATATCCATGCTGTATAAACAGGATAGTTTCTATTTTTTCTCCTCAGCCATTATAGCCAATGGCAACAAAACCATTAAATGTCACACCTAAACAGTCAGGATTTATCCATAGGGCTAATTTCTTGTAAGAACAATTCTTGGAAGGACCACTTGGCCTATAGCCAAGAAAGGAGTAGAAACAGAACACTTACACTTATTCATTAATAATAATAAATTTTGTACAAACTTTGCAATTCACAAAAGGGACAAATGTCTAAAAATCAGTGATTGCAAAAAAAAAGCACAATCTTCTTTTCTTAGAGACCAGAACAAACTTGTCGCTAGAGCAGGTACTTGATTGAAGACTTCAAAGAAAAATATATCTAATATAGAAGTCAGAGAACTATAAGAATGTGAGTAAAAGCCTGGAACAATTCTCCAGAGGCTCAACCGAGGGATTAACACTCAGGCAACTGGCAACTTTGTACCACGATCATGTCAATACCTTGTACCTTTAGGCTACTGCGTTGTTTGGAGAATTTTAATTTTTTTTTTATTTTCCGAGAATAATTTTAATTTTAATAGGGATTTGAAATAAGTGATTTCCAAACACAAATGTAATTTCAAATCCTCCTACCTACACGTTGAGATGAGCTCAGAAAACATTAGTTCAGTCACAAGTTCAGTTCAATCAACATAGATAATATTATTTATATAAATTCAAAATTCATGATCTTCCATGTTGGAAACAACACTGTCTATATTATTTAATACTGATACTGATACAGACAACTACGCAATGAGATTTGTATCAAGATACTGATACTTGAAACATGAGTCGATACGTGAATGGGGCGCTTGCTGAAATGCACAAAACACCAATTTCAAATTGTTACGAAAATGTGATGAAAAACCTTTTGAGAATTATCATTATTCGAGTGGCCAAAACTACTTAGTGCAAAACAATTATTTTTATTTAGGTCCCCACTGTATACTTATTATGCATAATATATGTTATTACATAAATAAAACCCCATAACTGTAAATAAAGGTCTCAGGCCCATTTCGATACTGAACCCTCCCCTTCCTTCCACCATAAATGGTAGTTGCTACATGAATTGTAATCATGTAAAAAATTAAAAATCATTAATGTAAATAAAGACTAAGCTCCACTACGAAAGCTAATTAGGTATCGTAAGAATTTCATTATAATACTCTTTTTGAGTAAATATATCCTTATGTGATAAAATAGCATAATGTCAATATTCTCAATTACTACTTTTCAAATTGTCACCCTGTCTGTATGTCCGACATGGCCTAAATGGAAACATCACTGTCAGGCAGTTCTGCCCGACGCGACATGCAATGTACGGTAATGACTGGCTTTCCAAGAGTGCACTCAACACCTCCATGGAGTGTCTCAAAAAAAATTGAAAACTTTCAATAATTGCCTTTTTGAAAAATATAGCTACAACTAGATGGAGCTATACCTTCTATCTCTATATAGCAATCTGCTCAAGAGTATTTTTGTGTAGATGTTTGTATCATTTTTAAAATAGCTAAAAATGTTTAGTGGACTATACCATCAGCAATATGGGTTAGTTGTGTTGGGTTAGTTGGGTTGTTGCTAGTGGTAGTGGCTTAAAATTTGCAATAATTAAGACTTATTTTGAGACACTTTCAAGACATTTTGGAGCATTATACAAGAACATTTTTGGATGATTTCCAGTCCAGTGGCTTAAACAAACATTCAATTGAAAACTGGACAAAAATAAATTTTTTTGGGACACTCCAGCATTCTATTACAACAGTACTTACATTCATCAGCATTCTCTATTCCAACAGTACCTAGTTCAGATCCAGAATCCAACATTCTATCTCACAACCAGTCTACATCTGGATCATTCATCCCTCACACAACTCATCTATACTTTCTTCATTAACGCACTTTTGGAAAGCTAAGGCAAAAAAACATTTATGATGAAAATATAGGCGCGAAAGATTTTTTGGAAAATTTCAATACATAGTTCTAATGTCTCGACATCCTGTAAAATTTAATAATTGCCTAGTTATGGATAGAGAATGAAATAAAAAACAACATAAATAAAAAAGTTCCCAGACTTAGACATTAGAAAAATCAAGTGTTCATTCAAATTAAAGAAATCCCAATTACGAAATAATAATTGTTAGTAACCTACTATACTTACGAAAATCCAGTAGTTATTGGTACACTAGGCACACCACACAATAATTGGAAAATGGCAGTTAAAAAAATCTTAACGACTGGCGGTAGTTTACCTATCGGCAACAGATACTCGACTGAATATTAATCCCTTTATTGTTTTGGACAAAAAAGAAATCCGAATTTCAACTCCCCAAAAAAAAAAGGTAAACAGATAAGTGAGAGAGGCAAAAAAAACTAACTACGTAATAGTAGTACCCGACCCGACGGCAAATGTAAATCCCTTATTGTTTTTAGTTAGTACAGGGCCGAATTAGTATTAAATTTTTTTAAAAAGTTTTAGTTTTGTTCCAACAAGGCAACAACAAAGCATTAAACCGTACAAGTACAGGGCCGGCTCCAGACATTTCGACGCCCTGTGCAAAAGGTATTTTTGCCGCCCCTCTTACCGATTACTTTTCTACTTTGTAGTTCCAGTACTACCCTCGGTACTACCTATTTGCTAAACTTACTTTTGATTTAAATTTTGTCCAGTGTTCTTAATACTATATTTTCATTATTTTATAGTTATTTATGATATAAGTGTTAAAAGTACATTTTTAAGGCACGCATGTGAAAGTTTGCAGAATGAGCGAAGCGAATTCTGCAATTCACATAAGTGCCTTAAAAATACTTTTAACACAAATATCATACAATATTTTTTCTACAAACGGCAATAAAAAGCAATAACCATTGGATTTTTTAATGAATGCTAAATTGGAAGCATCTTTCCTACATAAAATTATTGAATTTGACATTTGTCAAAAAGTTCAAACAACCAGCACCTTGTTTTACAGGTAATGAAATGTCTTGTCAGTTTCTTGAAAGACTGTCGTGGTTAGTAATGCTTTTTGCTTAAAATGCAACAAAATACAGAAGAAAAAGAGGGTTGCATCGATCCCTTGAAAAATATAGATGAGGCGGCCAATCGGGCTACCTCAGTTGTTCAAATTTCACCATTAATATCAATGTAAATAACTAAAAATACAAACTTTTTTTGACGTTCGCTCTCAAAATTTGATGTTTCATTTTTAACACTAGTGCTATAAAGACTTTATGGCACTAGTGCGATAAAGTAACATTTTTAATGCTTCGGGGGGGTGTTAAAAATTGCATTTTTAACACGTTTGTAGAAAAAAGTTATTACATACTATACTATTTTATTGCAACCACAGATTGCAACCTACATAACTAGGCATTCCAACGGCCTGTCAAAACTATTCCAAAATGGCGTCGGGGGCGGAAGTTCATTATCCCGTATTTAGAGTACAGAATTTAAAGCTTTTCAAAACGCATTGTGTGGTTGTTTGGTGACTGGACTGTATTTATTTTTTTATCTTATTGACTTCATAAATGTTTTTTCCAATTAAAAATGCCACAAAGGTGTCTTGTAGTTGATTGTGGATGTTGCTGTTGCTGTTTTCAGTACCCACCGTTTTAAACTTTTCCAATTAAAACGGGAAAATTATTTGGTATCACTGTCCCTGCATCTAAAATAAAGCCATACTCGAAATACTTCTAAGAATCCAAGCTTTTGTAGGCCTTCATTTGGTGATTGCTGTAAAAACTGTAGGTCAAAATGTAAACATAATATCAACTAGACATGTTTCCAAACTTACCGTTCGCCCACATCTCAATTTTCCTACATTAAAGCCTTTAAATATCTACTCTGCATCCCGAAAAGTATATTATAACAAAGTGAACTGTAATTAACTCGAAAATATTCCAAATAAACTGAAGATAAACAAAAAGACGTAAAATTTCCCTCAAACGCCATATTGAATAATCACGTGGTTTGGAGAGCCTAATTAGGCATTTTAACGACCTGTCAAAATTATTCCAAAATGGCGACGGGGGCGAAAATTCATTATCCCGTATATGAGAGCACAGAATTTGAAGCTTTTTAAAGTGCATTGTGTGGTTGTTTTGTGACTGAACTGTATTTATTTTTTTATTTTCTTATATAAGTGTTTTTTCCAATCAAAAATGCCACAAAGATGTCTTGTAGTTGATTATGTGGGTTGTCAGGTGTTTTTCAGTGCTCATATACCACTGTCCCTAGTGTCCCTGAATCTAAAATAAAGCCATACTCGAAATACTTGTGACTCTATACCATTTCCAAATCCAAGTGGCAGTAAATGACATTAAATAACCTAAAATTGTCAACAAACACAGCCCTTTCTATTGGTTGAAACGCCCTAATGGACCAGTGCGCATGCACGGAGGACCTTTGATAGGTTGTAATGAAAATGACCAGTTTGTCATTTACTGCCGCTTGGATTTGGTCCAATCATAGGTCAAAATGTAAACAAATGTCAACTAGACATTTTTTCAAACTTACCGTTCGCCCACATCCCGATCTTCCTGCATGTCTTTAAATATTCACTCTGGATCTCGAAAAGTATATTATTAACAAAATAAACTGTAATTAGCTTGAAAATATTCGGAATAGTCTCAAGATAAATAAAAAAACGTCAAATTTTCCACAGCTGCCATATTGAAGCAAATCGCTAGCGGACCCGTGCAACTAGGCTAGTGATAGGTGTTTTCGGGTTCTCGTTTTTCGAACTGTTCGCGAACCATCCTGGAACTACGCAGAGCTAGTTACGTACTTATTTAGTTCTTATAATTGTGCTCAGATCGTTTGGAATTGATCAGAGTTTGAAAAAACCCGAACCTGTTTTATTTTTTAACAGAGCAGACGCCATAATTGATGATGAAATAAATCATGAAGCTATTGTAATTTGTAGTGTGGTTTTTTTTACCCAACAATTCTTCCCGAGATTTTTGCCGCCCTTCGATTTTGCCGCCCCGTGCAGGGGCACAGGCTGCACGGGTCCTGGAGCCGGCCCTGTACAAGTACCGTCAAGATTCTGCGCAAAACCAAAAAATTCGTATACAGAGTGGCTCCGAAACAGTTCTTGGGATGGTTTTTGGAACAGAACAGACCTTGATTTAACTATTCAAAGCTCTGTGATTTTTAAATTGTTCAAAATGTCGCTGGAAAATGTTCTAAATGGCTTATTTAAATTTTAAAGTGTTCTAACTTCGCTTGAAGAGTTCTGGAGCATTCTAGAAGTTTTTCAGTGATTTTTAAATTGTTCTGACTGATTTTTAAGTAATTAAGAGCCCTATTGAAGCTCCAATAAGTGTTCTAAGTTGGTTCATAAGAGCTCTGAAAGGTTTCCAGTTCTAAATTGAATCCTAATATTGTTCTAGAATAACTCTGAAGTTTCTCAATTGCAAATCTTGACACGCTCATGAATAATTGCTTATATCTTCGATTATTATTGAGCAAATTAGTAACTATGATTAGTAATAACTATACAGGGTGTCCCACGACGTTTTTCCCAGGTAATAACTTCGGAACGCGTTATCCAATATAATTGAAATTTTGAGGATCTGGTAACTTTTTGTGCCGCTTTTACCAATGTCATCCAATTTCGCCACTTTCCCTTCAATTTCGATCAAGTGACGTCAACTTTAGAATCTTAAATGTAACTCATGATATATTATATGACATTTTTCGTTAGAAAATTAAATTACAAAATCGGCAATGCCATATTTGTTAAAGCTTTGTTAAAGAAAATGATAAAAAATTATACAGTGGAACATACGAGGATGCGTTCTGGAGTTATAATTTTGGAAAAACCTCGTGGGACACCCTGTATATCATTGGAAAGAGTATTATATTCTATATTATAGAAGAGAAAAATCACGGATATGCTTTTCTACTAAATTTGACTCCCTCTTTCGATTAGTGAAGACAAAAATTGAAAAATCTCCAAAAATTGGAATTTGGACTTTTTTTCCTTATAATAAAATGTCTCAGCTATTACAAATTCTTATACATAATTATGTAAAAGCTGGAGGACAAAATTGCTTCAAAAATGCTGAAATTATTAATATTCTCGCAGAAACAACAAACGTAGGAAAATTATTACAAATTTCAATACACTCTCTGAAACTTGTTAGGAAAAAAGGATTTTTTCCGCAAACGTCAAAAAATGACGACTTTTTTAACCTCAAATCTTAATGTTGAAGTTTGACTTCACAGACGTCATTTTTTTGGTTACTTTTTTGTCCGCACGTTCTGTGAGCGTACAAAAAAGTACTTTTTTGTACGCTCACGGCCGGACAAAAAAGTGACGTCACAGAAATTTCCTAGATTCCATCGCTTTGAACACCGTTTGCGGAAAAAATCGCATGTTTTATTCGGAGAAAAGAACTTTTTGTGGCTCGTCTAAAATTGTCAAACATTTAGTCTCGCCACAAAAAGTATCACTTTTACTCCTAATAAAACAATGTACTATTATCATTTAAAGAAGAGAGCAAAATGTACCCACTAAAAAAATCTATTTTTTCTCTATTCAGATCTACAAAACGATTCTTCGGTACGGGGTGGCGAAAAAAAATTGCTGACAATGCTGACGACGAGCGAGTAAATGGAAAAGCGCTGTAAGGAAAAAAAGGATCGAGGAAATTAAGTTAAATATGCTCCAAATTACCAATTAAGTTTCCTTGAGATGTTCTTTTCGCTTGTCATAAAAGAGAGAAAATGAGAATGGGGCCTCGGTTGTATGAGGAGGAGTGAAATTAGATTAAACGCCAGGGCTTTCGCTTTGTTGAATGAAAATTGACGAGAAAACATTGCAAATTGAAAATATCATACATGAACGAGTCTTGTTAACCATGGGGAATTGCATATTCTGATAACAATATTTGAATGATACTGACAAAGACAAAGCAAAATTTTCATGGGTAATTTTTAGCTCAAACTGCAACAAATCTAGTTTTCATTTAACTAAAATAAACTCTTTGTTAAATAATGATTTCCCAAAAAAATCGCCATCTTTATAAATTTTCTCCAAGAATACACACAAGGGATTCTCTCGGCTGGAAGAGTTTTATAAAATACAATTTCCGGGCGAGTTTGGCCTGAACATTTTTATAAAGCTCAGGATTTTATTTAAATAATCTATTGCAAAGCAAAAGTACAGGTCCTCAAAACCTAAAATGATGCTAATAATTTCTAATTTATTCGGGCAAGACTAATTTCAAACAGCGTGTTGAATCGTAATTAATGTAGAGCGAGGCTTAAACTTTCAACCGAAAACTCTATGTTTATTATGCATTTTGGGGCAAACATTTTCCGCGAGCGATTTTTTTTTATTTTTGTGCCTTTTAATTAAAGCCAGTTTGTTTATTTTTCCAATGTTTAAACGCGTATAGGCGACCGAAATATGGTGTAATAATGCTCGTATGAATTTTAACAATACCCTCCAAAATCGAAATTGCGTGCGGAAAAATGATCAGCTATAGGAATTATAAATTAGCTGTTATGAAAGGGTTTTATTATAAACATAAATGGATTGCATCCATAATAATCCACAGTTACAAGCAAGCTGATTTTAAATTTATAATCCATAGGAAGCTTCTATAAACATAAAGTCGCTTTTCTTAATTCAAATGAATATCAGCTCTATTTTCTTTAGAGTAGCAATAATATAGAGAACTTCTTGATTGGATGCTAGAAATTTCGAATCCATTCCTGGAACAATTTTGGATAAAGTTTGAGTTAGTTCGTCAAACAAACTCGTTCAAGCGAGGAATCAACTTCGGAAAATTTTAATAAAGTTCTCGAACAAACAATCTTTTTCCAATTAAAATTATCGCCGGTAAATATTTGAGGTTGGCACTCTTATAATAGCTCTAACAAATTATATATGTAATAGAGAACGACACGGGAATAGAGAATACGGAACAGGTGTTTCTAACATTTGAGCGCGCCGTAAAATCAAGTTATCTGTGGAAGTACGTTTAGGGGGTGGCTCAAAGGGAGGGTCGCTTAATCTGCAAATGTACGAGACTTTTCACCTGTTCGAGCTCAAAAAGCCCGGGGCGCGGTATAAAATGGGACTTCAAGGGTTTTTTAAGTTGAGCTTAAGCCACAAAGAAATTTAAACGTCATCAAGGCGGCGAATGATTTTATCATTAGATTGATTTATCTGGAAGAAGAATTCTTATCAATTTAAAGTTTCCAAATCCGATTTTGATTATGTTTGGTTTGTTTTTACATGTAAATACACCACTATGGAGGATACCTACCGGCCTTTTAAAAAGGGGGGCAGTTTAAGTTAAAGTAAGCCAGATTGTTTGGGTTAATTTTGGCAGCGCATTGTGCAAGATAGGTACGGTTTTTCTATAAGGAATAGCCCCTAAAAATATGGGAATGGGAGAACTATTTAGGAGAATAAGGTGATTTTAAATAGGTAGGTACAAGGTGTTTTTTATGTTTTGACACCCCATCTACAGTCTACAGCCTTTACCTTTACAGGTAAAAGAAAAGTGTATATAGACAACAAAAACAAAATTTAAATATCAGTGAAATTTTGCATGCTTCCAGCTTTTTGGGATGCCCTATATTTCATTCTATATTCTTGAAGAGCACAATGCCCTGATTCCAAAAATATATAGTTTGCCTATATTTGATTGAACAATCTCTCATATATTCGGTTCGAAAAATTGTAAAAATGTAGGTGAAAGCTGCAGATAAAATTTGAGGTAGGTACTTGGTTTCTCTGATAGTATTTTTAAAATTTTTAGAACCAAATATGGAGACGGCTCAACCAAATATAGACAAACTATATACTTTTGGAATCGGAAAATTGTGTTCTTCAAGAATATTGAACCAAATATAGCGAATCTCATTTGAAAAAAGCGGAAAACATGCAATATTTCACATTTCTGACATTTACTTTTTGTTTCTGACCATGGATTTTAAAAATTTAGCCAATACTGTACAACTTTTGTATTTACACCTTTCATGTTCTTGTAAAGGTGAAGGCTGTAGGTGGAGTGTCAACATATAAAAAAACACCCTGTACTTGAACAATAACTTATTATGTAAAGTCAGAATTTTTGAGATTATCCACTTTTTGTCAATTTCCCTTTTAACAGGAATTAGTAATGTTACTTTACCAAACTAGTAACATAATGTGACAAGTTATTCAAGTACAAATGAGTGAATTGTTGCGGAACTTATGAGTGGACCACTGCGGGACGAGCGCAGCGAGTTCCGCAGCCATCTATTCATCAATATGTTGTTTAACTGCGATACTAACCTGACTCACTCAAATGTGAGTTATTCTCATTAGTTTAAAAACTACACGTTTTAGGTGAATGTCTTACTTGAACAGTTCAACAGTATATTGGTGAGTAGATGGCTGCGGAACTCGCTGCGTTCGTCCCGCGAAGGTCTACCCATAAATTCCGCAATAATCCACTTATTTGTAATTCTATTCTATATTCTTGAAGAGCATAATGCCCCGATCTATATTTGATTGAGCAATCTCTCATACATTCGGCCATCTATTCATCAATTTGTTGTTTAATTACGATACTAAACTGACTCACTCAAATGTGCGTCATTCTCATTAATTTAAAAATTACTCGTTTCAGAAGAATATGTCTTACTTGTACAGTATATTGGTAATTAGATGGCTGCGGAACTCGCTGCGCTCGTCCCGCAGAGGTCCACCCATAAGTTCCGCAACAATCTACTTATTTGTATTTGAACAATAACTTATTATACAAAGTTAGAATTTGTAAGATTATTCACTTTTTGTCAATTGGCTTTTTAACAGGAATTAGTAATGTTACTTTACCAAACTAGTAATATATTGTGACAAGTTATTCAAGTACAAGCGAGTGGATTGTTGTGAAACTTATGGGTGGACCCAGTCATCTTTCACCAATATGTTGTTCAAGTATAATACTAGCCAGAGCTGTCAGTACTTCAAGTAAATTACTTGGAAAATATATTTCAATAACTTTTTAGTATTTGAAATACTATAATTCAAATAATTTCGTTTTTGGATATTTGTACTTGATTCTGCAAATACTTTAAATAAAGTATTTGTATTTGGTACTTGGAGTTACAAAAAAAAGTATTTCAAATACTGTGCATATGTACTCAAAATACTTCAAATATTTCAAATACTCCAGAAAGCAAAAAGTAATTGAAATACCACAGAAAGTAATTCAAATACTTTACCAAATGTGAAATTAACATGTCCTAAGGGTCCTAACCAGTATAGATATAAAATCCTTGGATAGGTTTCCTGTCATAAAAGAAGTTTTTCATAGGTACAATAAGTATTCATCAGCCAGTGGCGACGCGTGACTTGCAGTCTAGGGGGGGGGGGTAATGGGAAGATGCGACGCCCCGCTAACGCGCCGCAGGCGAATTTTTTTTGTCAATTTCAAGGTTCATTCACTTTTCCAGAACAATAATTTCCTTTGTGAGGAAAATAAAACAAACAAAAAATGTATTTTCTTTAATATTATTATGTATTTTCTTTTGGGCATCGTGATTTTTCCCTTGAATTTTGGATTCTGGGGGGGGGGGGTAATTACCCCCATTACCCCCCCCTGACGCGACGCCCCTGTCATCAGCTCATGCAGAAAGACTTTTTAGTTTTGCAGAAATAGTGAACGCACCTCAAAGACATGCGCTCTCTTATACTAAAGGCGAATGTCAAAAGAATAATGTCACTCTGGTAAAGTTTCAATATAGGCAATAGGGTTGTGTTTTTAGTTTTTTACTTTTTCATCTAAGGATTATTATATTTTAACCCAGCCCTAGAATATTTATTTAGTTGTTATTATTTATTTTTTGTACCCATTTAATAGGTTTTGCCTCTTGAGTTTAAATATTTTATTCTTTGTAAAAGTTTACTTTCCTAAATAAATAGGTACCTATCTTGAAACAATCCCACTCACTGCACTCTTTATTTCAATCAACCTTTTCTGGATAAATCTCAAATATTTAAATTGAAAGTAACTACAATCTGCAACTGGAATCTAGGAATTACTGTAATACAATTTTAAAAAAATTATTGAATCATTTTAATTCCTTTCTAGTGGGTACTTGAAGTACTTTATTATTATTTCAAATACATATAGGTATTTCAAATATTTAATTTAAGTACCTACCTACTTGAAATACTTAAAGAGTATTTGAATTATTTTACTTGAAGAAATCAAATACCAAATTAAAGTACTTGAAACTTGAAGTACTTTCCAAATTGGAAGTATTTAGTATTTGTACTTGCAACATGAATTTCCCGTAATTGATACTTGTATTTGAAATACTATTTACCAGTATTTGTGACAGCTCTCAGGCTCTGATACTAGCCTGATTCACTCAGTTGTGAATTTTTCTCATTAGTTCAAAAACTACACGTTTCAGGTGAGTGTCTTATTTGAACAGTTTAACAGTATATTGGTGAGTAGATGGCTACGGAACTCGCTGCGCTCGTCCCGCAGTGGTCCACCCATAAGTACCGCAATAATTCACTTAATCACTTATTTGTACAGGGTGTTTTTTCATATATTGACACCCCACCTACAGCCTTTACCTTCACAGGTAGAAGAAAGGTGTAAATACAAAAGTTGTATAGTAGCTGAATTTTTAGAAACCATGGTCAGAAATAAAATTTGAATGTCAGAAATGTGAAATTTTGCATGCTTCCAGCTTTTTTCAAATGGGATGCTCTATATTTTATTCAGTGTTGCCACAGAGCAAACATTTTTTGTACCAAAATTAAAGAAAAATTGTACCAGAGCGGGTTATCCGGCCACTCGGCCAGGGAGGACACGCTAATTCCTTCAGAGTAGTGCGCGTGCGGCCCAGGGGTGCGATTTTCGAAACCATTCGAGTACATTTCGTACACGAAATTTGACTGACAGCAATGTAAATTAAATGGAGAGCTGGGGTCGTATTTTCGAATTAATTCGAGTACATTTCGTACACGAAATTTGACTGACAGCAATGTAAATTAAATGGGGAACATTCGTAATCGTATCAAATTTTATATGCGAGAATATTCGAAAATACGACCCCTGGGGTGCGATTTTCGAAACCATTCGAGTACATTTCGTACACGAAATTTGACTGCTCCCCATTTAATTTACATTGCTGTCAGTCAAATTTCGTGTACGAAATATACTCGCATGGTTTCGAAAATCGCACCCCAGGGGCCCAATTCTTGAATAATCTCGCATGCGAAACTTGAGATGATTTCGAACGTTCCCCATTCAATTTACGTTGCTGTCATTCGAATTCGAACCAACTTTCGTATGCGAGAATATTCAAGAATTGACCCCCTGGCGTCGTATTTTCGAATATTCTCGCATACGAAATTTGATTCGATTTCGAATACATCCCATATAATTTACATTGCTGTCAATCAAATTTCGTATACGAAATGTACTCGAATGAATTCGAAAATACGACCCCAGACAAATTTCGTGTACGAAATGTACTCGAATGGTCTCGAAAATCGCACCCCAGAACATCCAAAGGCATCACAGACCTGTAATATTCATAATAGGTATTAAAATCAGTTGACAATGAACGGACTCATATAACTCCGGCCCTTGGGGCTCGAATAACCTCGGCAATACTGCTTATGACATAATAAACTTTAAAAAATTGACTTTTCAGAGTATAGGCCTTATTTTCTTTAAAACTCGATACAAAATGGCATTTCTTTGTTAACTTGTGTGCTCGAGATTGAAAATACTCTCGCCCTTGGGGCTCATGATTTAAAAAAAACGCCATTTCAATCCTCTAGCGTTACAGTGTTGCCAAAAGTTAAAAATTTCAATCAGCCTACAACATCATAACAATCGTTTTGTAACATTTTCAATTTCTTGGCTAATAAGCTACCTTGTTTTGCTTTAGTAGATATGATTCCATATAGAACTACAATGAAATAAATGAATAAACAACTATCTTTCCTGTGCCCAGATTTTGTTACCTTGAGTACTGCCTTCTACTGAAAGTTTTTTTTGGTGCAGGTTTGCAAGTTTTGTTAATTGATCTAGGAAGGTTTGATTCAGTACGGCAGAGCCCGCTGTTATTGATTAGAATCTTAGGAAAAGGAGTTAGTACCATCATCATATCTGTTTGCAAATCCAATCAATAATCTGAGGTTATGATAATAATTGTTGTTTATTTACTCTTTGACTTTTCATTTCCATCATGTCATTGAACAGCTGTTTTGTCTAGGCGTTTTCTTTAGACCTGTTCTACCTTTTGATATATGTTCTATAGGCACTTTTCAACATTCACCAGTCATTTTTTACACAACCGATTCTCAGTTCGTACTTTTGGGGTGAAACTGAACACGTCCTTTTCTGTAATTTTCTTCAATGTCAAATTTAGAAGTTTGACAGATGAAAGTCTTCTTCCGAAATCTAAATTCTAAATGAAGAATCTGCCCTTTTGATCTACGACCTCACGCTGAGTAGTCGTCCGGTCTCGGGCCTCGGCCCTAATTATTTTTGGGCCGAGACTTTTTGGAATTTTGTGCCAGGGAGCTCAAGTTTTAGACTAATTTCTTGCTGATAATTGTCTAGAGTCGTCCCTTGGTCATTTTTGGATTCTGTTCCGGTAAGTTTGAGATTTTCTTCAGGAAATATTAATCTACAACACGTGTTCCATTTTTTTTAATAGGACTGTTCCGAGCAGCATTTGGAAGTTTAAGACTTCACCTTTGGTCTAGAGTAGGTATCCCTCAATTTGAGGTAAGATTATTTCTAATATTTGGGGCTCGATTTGTTTTTTTTATACGAACATCGTTATAGGGTCCTAGTCTCAGGCTATAGTTGGACACTCCTAGTCTCAGGCTATAGTTGGACAATCCTAGTCTCAGGCTATAGTTGGACACTCCTAGTCTCAGGCTATAGTTGGACAATCCTACTCCTACTCTTAGGCTATAGTTGGACAATCCTAGTCTCAGGCTATAGTTGGACAATCCTACTCCTACTCTTAGTGCTAGGCTGTAGCTAGACAGTCTTAGGCTATAGTTGGACAGTTGCTAAGCTGTATTTAGAGAGATTCTAGACTGGATCTAGATTGCTCTCAGTTGGGGCTTTGGTAGCCTTTCTTCAGCAACTCTATTGGTACCGCTCTGCTAGAACCACATTGAGTTCTACGTAAAGCAGATACCACGTGGATAGGACTCATGACTATGACTCACTTACCATACCATAGTCTATCTACAGTGAGACCGAACCTGTAGATAATATCCCTTCAAAACTTCTGGATTTACACACACCTTTGAAGATAATCAACACTTTTCCTAAGATTCTAATCAATAACAGCGGGCCCTGCCGTACTGAATCAAGCCTTCCTAGATCAATTAACAAAACTTGCAAACCTGCACCAAAAAAAACTTTCAGTAGAAGGCAGTACTCAAGGTAACAAAATCTGGGCACAGGAAAGATAGTTGTTTATTCATTTATATCCTACTGAACTATTAAAACCATATAATACCTTGGTTACGATAATCATAAACAGGGTCTTAACTCCCAAGGGAGTTAAGGATTTTCATAACTCCCAAGGGAGTTAAGGAAGGGAGTTAAGGATATCATAACTCCCAAGGGAGTTAAGGATTTCCATAACTCCCGCTTTTACCTTGAATAGGTAACACTTTGACAAAAAATAGAAATTTTGATTTATGGCTTATTCCTTTATAAAAATAGACAGAATACAGTAAATTCAGTAGGATATAAAATTATCTATGTACCACGGGAATTATCAGGAGTTAATACCCACGGGCAATTGGTGTCCCTCGGGCCGGAGGCCCTCGGGACACAAACGTTGCCCTGGGGTATTAACACCTGCATAATTCCCTTGATACATAAATAACTATTATTTCATTGTAGTTCTATATGGAATCATATCTACTAAAGCAAAACAAGGTAGCTTATTAGCCAAGAAATTGAAAATGTTACAGTTTCTTGATGTCAATTGCTACTTGTCAACGTTTCACATTTTACAATTACAAATGCTCCAAAATTACCGTTAAAATGTGGCAACGTTGCTGTTGTAGGCCTCAATCTGAATCACAAGGCTGTCAATTGACAAAAAAAGTCATAACAATCGTAGATGGTCCTGAAAATGAACTCGTCACTTGTCAAAAGTCAAAAAATATTGTATGTAGGCTTGTCAGTTGTCAAAAAAAAATTGAGCAATTATTCCAAGTGTTTGAAGCGGGAACAATCAAAAATTTACTCTGATGATAGTTTGGCTCGACCAACTGATCATTTAAAGGGGGTGTGCGCCAAAAAAACAACTTCATCTCAAAAAAAAGAGAAAAAAAATCTAAGAATAACAGTGAAATCCGCACCCCTCTATGACAAATAATACCGCAGATATGGGTCTATGATTGTACCGCATCTCACCCTATGACGTCACGAAAGGTCAAGCGACGCACGAGAGGTGGAGTTAATTAAATTTACATATGTTTTTCCTGTGTTACCTGCAATAATCTAAACAAAAACCACTCACGCGTGCCGGGAACAATCAAATTAACAATGCGGAGCGCGGCTGGACGAAGTTCTCGTGACGTCACGAGAGCGTCGTCCACACTTTAAAGCGGTATATCTCAGCGATGGTTTATCGTAGAATAACGAGGTTTGAACAGTTATTCTTAGATTTTTTTGCACTAAAACTTTAATTTTTGGCGCACACCCCCTTTAAATTGTTTCCTACTTTATCTCGCTCTTTGTCTTACTCATTTATAATCGCTTTCGGTTTTTTACTAATGTATCTTACCTTATCTTCTTCTTTGTTTTACTCACTAAAATCTGGAAAGGAAAAACATTATGTTTGAGATTGTAATTATAGCAACGTCGCTTCTGATCAAGTAGGTCTTGTAATGTAATGTCATTTGGCATTTTAGACAGTCGGACATTTTCGAGTGTTTTTAATCGGGAAAACTGTTAATTATATGCGAGCCCGAAGGGCCGGAGTTATAGGAGAGCCCGAAAGGCCGGAAACGCCCAATCAAAGAACCGGGAATATTCAAAAACTTTAGTTTTATCAAGTTGACTTTGGCATGTTGGTTTCCTATTGGGTTTTCTTAAGATTTTTGGTTTTTTTTCAGAAAACGATGGTTTTTGTAAAACATATAAAGTCTGTTTTTTTTTTTTAAAGATAATTCCCCAAGTCAAAAATTTAGTAACTATGTTGGCAACACAAGCCTTTTCTACATAAAAAATTTGAAAGCATTAACTATTTTACATTGTATTGCCAACATAATGTCATTTTGACTTTTATCTTTAAAAAAAAAAAAAAAATTACATTGGCCAATCATAAAACTGGTACGCATTTTCCTATTGTGTTGTATTGTGTAAATCGACCTTTTTTACCATCTCACCAATGACAAAAAGAGTCATGTCAGTGTCATATTAAACCAATCATAACATAAAAACATGTTGCATCTACTTTTCTTCAGCTTTGACATTGACGAAAACTGTCTGACCTAAGTTTTTCAGAACAGACTTTTTGCTGTTAAGCCTGACTCACACTCACTAGGCAAATTTAAAAAATATATAATTAGGCAATTCAAACCACGTGACATTCAAGATGGCGTGGCGGCCACACATGGACCAAAAAAACACAAAAAATGTCTAGTTTCTGCCTGACTGAATAATTTACGTATAGTCTGGCAAGTGGTAACTTGGTAGAGACGAAAGGGGGAAGAAGAGTTGAGCGTAACCTAAGAATATTCACTGACACATCAACTGACACCGCCTGATGACAACCATGTCTTTGGGTTCAGTGGCAGCGAAAACACCAGGGAAATAAAGTAAAAAATTATTAGGAAAAAAATTCTTGAGATTCACCAATAACCACGCCACTGGTGCTGTCATTCAGGCTCTAACCAATAGAATCATACCTCTGAATAATCACGCCTCTCTACATCCTTCATTTCGCAATGCTGCCGGATTTTATTTTATTTCAAAATGCTACACATACCCATATTGCAAAAAAAATATGTCACCGACTTGTTTATTATTGATTCTGTCAAGTTTGGCAAAGCAGCAAATTCTTTTGCAGTTCGCCGTTTCGCTAGCCAGACAATACCTAGTAAACAAATATTTTATTGAATAATCAAAATCAAAGCTGCAAGCAAAGCTCGAAGCAAAATAATTAAAATATACATGAAAACACATATTCAAAACAAACTTGCTGGCCGCCGCGCCATATTGAATTTCTCGTTTTGACAGATGGATTGAATGGCATGTAATATTGACACTTGAGTTGAAGAGGGCGCTTCTGTACTTGGCGCTTTTTAAATTTTGGCGCGTAAATAATCCATTGTAATTTTAACCTCAAAAGTTAGGTTTGATGTGTGGTTTCAAGACAAGCTGACGCTGACACTTTTAAAAATATTCTCTAAGGGCCACTGAACGCTTTGGAAGATATTTTAACTTATTCATTGTCCATTGTTCATATGTATTTAGTCATCTTTCCTTCTCAATTTAAACGGTTTGAAACTCTTGACATTTACCGCCAAAATTTAAAGCACTCCAAGTTCACTCGCGCCCTCTGCAAAATTTCAGGGAACTTAACTGGATATTTGCTGCCATTGCCTAATGCCTGTACCAGTTTTATAGGCATTTTTTTTTGCGACAAAGCGTTTTGACATAGTTTCAAAACACTCCGTTTTCTTGAGTCATTGATGACGTCAAATTTGATTCTGCTTCAAAACGTTTGGGAGACCGTTTCAAAAAAGAAAACTGTCAACAAAAGGCGCCAAATTTAAACAGATGTCAAGTTCTAACAGTTCTAACCACAACGTTTAGGAATCATGGGTCATCCTAAAGAGTTGAAAAAAATCGTGTTCCCAATATTTGCCAATCCAATCTTTATCAGAGAGTAGTTGGTAGAGTTTTTGATTTTCAGATAATAACAGTGGGAGCATATTACCAATATCTATTCTCTTTGCTTTTCTGTAGTAATAATAGTATAATTAGGTATTTGGAAAAAGCCTCTTGTTCTTGGATGAATCTTATAAGGGCACGGTATATCATCTCATTTTCCTAATTTTCTTGCTCCATCTCCATTTTCACAAAATAAACACACGCTCACTAATCTTATAGGTTTTTTATGTTATATTTAGGATGACGTCATCGCACAAGGACAGATATTGTTGTCAATGGCTATTTTTTTTTCTCATAATTTACCAGAATGTCATGTATCAATAATTCTGACGACAGATAAAAATAACGAAATGAAAATGTTTATACAAGTCATGCAACGTCGCTCGCCGTTGCCAACCAAAAACATCTGAAACTCCCCTACTTTAAATGCGTTAAAGAGTACTTTCAGTTTTGTTAGGTTGGCAGCAGAAATTTACTAAATGTGACGTCATCCTAAATATAGCGTAAAAATCTTATATTATTGTTTTTTTATATGTATAATTATCAAATAGAAATAGATATGAAAATAATCGACCAAAACTAATTTTTTCAAAATTAACTAACAACAAATCATCAAAGCAAAGATTGTCAAAGAAACAAGAAACAAGGCGAATTTCTTTAAGGTTAGATTAAGCATTTTAGTTTTAAAACTTTGCATTTTTTTGGTTCATAAAAATAGTGACGTCAGAGCTGAAACTGTTTTAAAACGGTCTTTGAAACTGTTTCCTCAAAAAAAAATGCCTTATTGTTTGGCCAAGTGTACTACTTTATCGTTGTCTTTGTCTTACTCACTATAATCAACAAGTAAACCTTGTAATGTCATTTTCATTGAAATTAAACTAAAAACAAGTTTCCGATGTTTTACCTACGGAATTTTAATTATTATAATCATTATTTATTAATTATTTAATAATTGTTAATTGAATTTTAAACAAAAAACTCATTTAAAATGTGACGTCAGTTTTTCCTCGAATTTTTGACTTTTCCGAGGATTTTTAATGGAAAAAAGCGATTTAACATACGAGGCTTTAAGTTTTTTTCATTTTCTAGCAAAAGTTTCCACTTTAGTGCCATAATTTGCAAAATCCCATTTAAAATGCTTTTGATGTGACAACACTGCTTGTCGCTAACTTCAATTAAGGGGGCCTTTTAATAAATATCATTTGTCATTTTTGACAGTCGGCTATTTTCATTTGATGTGTTTACATTTTTATCTAGTTTTCCTCGAATTTTCCACTTTTCCGGGCTGTTTTTGATCGGGAAAATCAATTTAAAGTGTGAAGGCTTTGAGTTTCCTTCATTTTGTATCAAAAATTTCGAGTTTTTCAACGGGGTAAGTAACAAAAACTTCATCAAGTAGGCTTTGGAATGTAATTTTTCAAGGGTTTTTCTTTGGATTTTCCGCTTTTCCGATCAGGAAAACCGATTTAAAGTACGAGGCTTTGAGTTTTCTTTATTTTCTGCTGAAAACCTAAACTAAACACAAACTACGTCAACCAAAAACCACAAAATGAGTGTTACATTGGTGACGTCATCTATTTACGAATTAAAAATTATTGCTATATCGAATTTGGATACCGAAATACAAGTTAATTAGAACATCGACATATTATTTGACTAAATAGGCAGTAGGCTAAGACTCTTTGAGAATTTGGAAAAAATAAAAAAATTGAAAATTGTACCAAATATGCCAACGTCGTAATAGCGTACTTTTCAAAATGAATGGTACCAAACCTAGTACAATTGTACCACCTCTGGCAATACGGATTTCATTCTATATTCTTGACGAGCACAATGCTCCGATCTATATTTGATTGAGCAATCTCTCATATATTTGGCTCCAAAAATTGTGAAAATACTATCCCACTACTGATTTTGTGAACCTGTACAGGTGAAAGCTGCAGGTAAAATTTGAGGTACTTGCGGTTTTTCTGATAGCATTTTTAAAATTTTTAGAACCATAGACAAACTATATAGTTTTGGAATCGGGAAATTGTGTTCTTCAAGAATATAGAACCACATTTTATTTGAAAAAAGCTGAAAGCTTACAATATTTCACATTTCTGACATTCAATTTTTGTTTTTGACCATGCGGATTTTAAAAATTTAGTCAATACTGTCCAACTTTTGTATTTACACTTTTTATCTACCCGTAAAGGTAAAGGCTGTAAGTGGAGGTGTCATTTCAATCTCTTGAATCCCTGAAATTGAAATTCAAGAGCCTGGAATAATCAAAAAATTAATGCTAGAAGGTGAAACAATAATAACCGGCTCCTTTTGACAATTCTATTGAAAAATTTCTTCACGCTTTGTCTCATCTTCAGGGCCAGAATATAGAAATCTCATCAAAAATCAACTCAAAATATATTAACCAATGTATACCATAATGAATCAATCAATTATTGTTGATAATATCAAAAAACTCTAGACTATAATATTAATCCCAAACGAATTTCTTCAATACCTGCACATGCAAGTTTCGTTTGAATCGGATCGATTGAATCCATTAACTCACGGATCATTACCCTAAAGGTTTCCGGCGAAAGGCCTTGGATAATTGAGCGGAGAAAAACATTCCGCGATCAATTAAGACTCATTTTTCCTACCAATATAAAGAAGCCCCATCTGGTTTGAGTTTAACGTTGGTTTTGACTAATCCTTTATTGATCTTGCTTAATTCTATTGTAATCATCTAATGGATTTAGTTTAGTTAAATCAAATGAAAGAATGGTCAAGGCAAGGGTTTAATTCAACAAGGCAAATTTATTTTGAGAAAGTGTTGTGAAAATGATTTGTATTCAACAGTAAGTCATCTACAATTCATGTATTAAAATTAGCTACTTCCCATCCAGATGGAAAAATGCATGTGTCCAGAACCAAACAAAAACCTAAGAATCATGCCAAACTACCGACCCATATCTCTATTAAACTCCTTAGGGAAAGTTCTGGAAAAAATATTGAACAAAAGATTGACCAAACATCGGGAAGACAACAACATAATCATTCCAGAGCAAAGAACCCAGAACTAGCAGGATCCAAAGCCACCTGAATCAAATAATCACATATACACACACAAATGAAAACGAGGCCAAGACACAATTAATTAACTTCGACTATGAAAGAAATCCAGATCCTACTATGCTGCGTATGAATGGACCTACCAAGGCATGAAACTGGACAGGAAACTATCATTTAAATTTCACATATTCAACGAAAGATTTTCTGGAAAATTTCAATATGGTTCTAATTTTTCGATACCCTGTAAAATTTACTAATTGCCCAGTTATAGATAAATAAAATAAAAAAGAACATGAATAAGAAAGTTCTGGAAAAAAATTGATAACTCCCGGACGCGACTTTACCTATCGGCAATGGGTACTCGACTGAATTTAAATTCCTTTGTCTTGTCCTTGTCCAAAAAAGAAATCCGAATCTCAACCCGAAAAAAAAAAGGTAAACAGATAAGGTAATAAATATAAGTAAGTGAAATAGCAAAAAAAATTTAACTGCATAGTAGAGTAGTTATCCGACAGCAAATGTAATTCCCTTGTTTCTAGTTAGTTACAGGGCCGAATTAGTATTATTTTTTTTTAGGTTTGTTTCAACGAAGCAGAAAACCGTACAGTGTACCGTCAAGATTCTGCGCAAAACCAAAAAATTCATATACAGAGTGGCTCCGAAACAGTTTTTGGGTTTTTGGAACAAACCTTGATTATAACTTTCAATTTTTGTCTATTTCAGATGCTATAGGCTCTCTGAAATAATTCTGAAGTTTTTATAAATCGTTCAAAATGTCACTGGAAAGTGTTCCAAATGGCTTATTGAAGTGTTCTAACTTGGCTTGAAGGGTTCTAGAGCATTCTAGACGTTTTTGAGTGATTTCTTAATTGTTCTTATAGATTTTTAAGTATTTTGGAGCTCTATTAAAGCTCCAAAAAGTGTTCTGTTGACTCTGAAATTTCTTTATTGTTCTTCGATTATTTTCGAGCAACTATATATCGTTGGAAAAAGCATTAAGCTCTCTATAAGCATAAATTGGTTGTTGTATCTTTGTAGAGTTTCCAAGATATTAAACTTCAAAGTTGTAATTTGGTCCACATTTTGTCCAAAACTTCAAACTCATCTAATTTTCTCAAAAACCGTAAATGTTAGCGATTTCAACTAAACACCATTTTGAAGCCCTTACCAGGAACTACATACAATTCCCGGAAATATTGCTCCAATACCTCTTTTGGTTACCGAGACATTTAAAATTGAAGATTTACAAATAAAAATCCAAAGACGGTATCCTTAGAAACTGCAAAAAATTGAAAAATTCTATTTTTGGATTTTTCTTAATTTTGAATTTAGAAATCGATAGAGCGTTTTACATGTATGTGGTTTTCTATCCCTACTAAGAATTTTTATTCTTTTTTTCCGGCTTCAGGGAGCGTCGGAGCCAAAATAATGTTTCAGCTCAATTTTTGTCTATTGTTGAATTTCTTCTCTAGTCATAGGCGCCGGAATTTCAAAATTATTATGGGGCCTCGAGTTCCGAAGCTGCGCCGAAGGCGCGAAATTTTGATCTTTTTACGGTATTTTTGGGACTCCTGATGGTGGAAACAAGCAGGGATGCAGCCATTTTCACAAATTTTAATAGGAATTTATAATAAGTAGAACGTTACCTTTATTACAGAGCTGAGCTAAGTACTCAGCAAATGTACTTGAAGTATTAAGTATTAAATATTTTAAATATACTTAAAGTATTAAGTACAATATATTGTACTTAAAGTATTAAGTATTTTACTTAAAGTAAAAAAAACAGTATAGGTATCAGTACTTATTAGTTTCAGTATACGCTATTTAGAGTATGTTTTATATGCATTTAAGTACTTAGAGTATTTATATGTACTTTCTTAACAGTTTCACGACTGCTATTATGAAATTTGACGATGCTCGAAACCAACCGCGTTTATTTGGTTTGGAAATTATATATTTTTTACAGGTTATATGTGTTTTGTTATATATTTTCTGTATTAACATTTGATGTCACATATATGTGACATCGGTTTCCGATAAGTTTTCCATTAAAATTTACCACCTGTCACATTGGCAAACAGTGCGACACACATGTGTTTCATAAACTGTTAGTTCTAGACTCTCGGCTAAGCGATAATTATTGTTCAATATCCAGTGAGTGTTACCTTGTAACGTCAAACTCCAGTAGGAGAGTCTAGAAACAACAGAAATCCGCACTAGTTGGGAGACGATATGATCCACAGCTGGCACAAGCTTATGACTGAAACAGATTATCCAATCCTGAAACCATGCGACACAAATATATGCCAAACAGTACTAGAAACTGATGCCAAAACACATATGTCGCCGTTGAACCGCCCGGGAGTTATTTGTATTCAATCATTGTAGGGTCATTGTCACTTTTGTGTGACATCAGTTCCTGGCAAAAACTGCTTGTCACATATGTGTGACGCGTGGTCGTGAAAGTGTTAAGTCTTTATAAATTTTGCTAATCAATAAAATGAAATATTAATGCTATTTTTTGTTTTACTACTTTTTTTTTCTAGTGAACACTATTGTTCACTTATAATAATTAATTAGTTCTGCTCAAGGGATGCAACTACACTCGTTTTTCTGTGTCACGCACATTGCTTCCTAGAAAATAATTAAACTAAATATACCAAATAAGTACTTACTTAGAGTACATATTTTAAGTAAGTATATTCAAATTTTAAGTAGGTACATTTTTAAGTAGTATTACTTAAAATAAATTGCCAAATTTAAGTACTAGTACAAGTACTTTTTTCAAATTGTATTGATTATATTTTCTTAAGTACTCTCCTTGAAAAAGTACTTAAGTAAAATACTTAAAGTATTAAATGTACTGAATATTTTACTTCAAGTATATTTTTCTAATTAGTACCTCAGCTCTGTTTTATTATAATATCATATTATATCAAGGCAAAAACATATATTTTGGAAAAAAAATCGAAAAAACGAGAGAAAAAAATAAACTGAACTTATTTAGGAGATATTTGGGATCCCCTATAAACCGTCATGACAAAAAAAAATTCAAAACAGCCTTTATTTTTATTTTTTCAAATTTCAAAGCATCCTAGCTGGAAAGCAGAGAGCCTGAGAGAAAAACCTCAAATACAAAACCTGTAGATCTCATTGAGAACTACAAAAAATCTTATTAGAGTTACCCTTCCACGGGGCACCGTTTTTGAGAAAATCAACTCCAAAACGTTCAATACATTTTCAGAGAAATTTCAACTTTGACGGCTTATATCTCGGAGACAAAAACAGCCTGAAATACCAATAATGTAGGTAATTTACTGCTCTTTCGAAGGAAACCTGATTCGATGCAATCGGTTCGAATTTACCGAAGTTATAAGCGAAACAGTGGCGCCGAGTCTGGTCTCCAAAATTTTCAAGGATCAAAATCTTTTTTATTTTTTTACGGGCTTACAAAGCGTCGGAGCAAAAAACACCAGGAAATATTTTCGACGTATTTTTGGCTCCTCTATCCGGTGGTATTTTTTCTTTCTGAAAATTTGGAAAATTAAATGCAGGGCGTGTATTTGCCCCCATGGTTCCGGCGCCTATGTCTCTAGTTAATTCCAAGTTGTTCGATGCTTTAACCAACCAGAATTCATTTCTCATTCAATTTAGAAGTTACTCTGGAAACCAATTAAACTGTTACAGAACACTTAGAACTTCAATAAGCCCTTTGAAAAATTCGAAACACTTAAAATTCAATTCAAAATTTCCAAAAGCATTTTGTAATTTCTGTAGTGCTTCAGAACAATTTGGAAACCTTAGAACCACTTTAGAATGCTCCAAAACATTCAAAAACTGATTTGCAATTTCCCAAAGCATTTTGGAATAATTCAGAGGTCTGAAACCCATTTTAGGACCCTCAAAAACACTCTGTTGTGAAAATGATTTGTATTCAACAGTACCTATATCATTGTTACCAGTTGTTTAATTTTGTCATGAAAATTTTCTTGTTGCCAACTAACCCAAACATAGAAAACATTATTTCAAAAGTGTTTTTCAGCACAATAGATCTAAAGAGTGCATATCACCAAACTCCAATTCTCGAACACTTATACAGCGTTTGAGGCGTGCGACGAACTATATATCAATTCTCGAGAATTCCTTTTGGTGTTACCAACGGAGCTGCTAGTTTTCAAAGAGTTGTTGACAGTATAATCAAGAAAGAAAATCTTCAAGGCACATATGTCTATCTTGATGATATCACAGAAGGTGGTAAGACTCAAGAAGAGCATGACAAAAATCTTCAAAGTTGCTGACAGGTATAAACTTACTATAAACTCTACTAAATCAAAGTACGGACTTAGAAAAATAAATCTTCAGTTGGCTGTCAAGTTCTTTGCCTAATAAAGCCTAATATTTTGGTATAATCTGGAAATTCTATTCATTACAGATAGTTTTCCAGCATTTTTTCAATGTTTAACAGGTCCTTGCAAGATTCGCCCTTATTTCTTGTTATCGAAAGATTATTTGACAATAATTTAAACTAGTAAATCGATCCAATATCGCCATCAGACATTGTCGAAGTTCTAATTTTGAAAGTCCTTAGCAGGCGACCGCATAAACTCGATGGCTTTATAATACAGAGGCATCCAGACTGGAAATTAAACTCCGCTTTGTCGACTGCAGTAGTTGCACAACAGGAAATAAATTTGAGAAACTTATTAAAGATTGAGGGACCTGTTCATCCTGGTTGGTTCAATTATACGTCTGATTAACTACATAAAGGGATCATTGCAATCGGGGTCCCAGGGTATCGATATACGTTTAATTAAACTGTCAATTAATTCTAAGACCCTCAAGTTAACTTACATGATTACACAAGCTATTTGCTGTGTTCAGTGCAATGTGTATATGCAAATAGGTACAAAGATTTTGTTAATATAAAATTCTATCTGCGGTAAACATTCTTCTGGATTAAATTGGAAATCTGAATATTCGAAATCGAATTTATCCAGATCAAAAAGTGTCGATGATAAATAGGCAATTTGCGCCTCTGGAAATATCTTTCGCACTGAATTAAATACCGACTGCCTGATGCTGGCGAAATGTATACATTTTTAACTAGAGAGTATGTGCTTTTTGATTTTCGCTTTGCTCGAGAGGGTTTGAAAAATGATAAACTAAAAGCCAATTTATGGAGTTAGTTAAATCTTGTCAGCGATGGGGCTAATTTCGAGCGTAATGCAGCTTATAAAATATGCGCATACTATATGCGAGAGAATTTTAAATGTAAAACAATATCCAAGATTTGGGGATGTTGTTTGCTTTGTTCAGATTTTAAGTTATAAATAAGCTTGTCCATTTATTGGAAAAAGTTTGTCTCAGGTTTGGCTTAGGTTCGACTCGGGTTTAGTACAGGTTCCTTTGAAATTCATATGGTGTGTCTATATGTGAGGCACTTTTTAACTTTAGGTAAATATCGCTATTATAACCTTCTGTTTCAATGTTTCAAGTTTTAAGGTTCTTGTTGCCATCCGAACGTTGACAGTTTCTTGCCTTCCCACAATGTATTTCTGGGTTGTATTTTGAGAACTTTTTCGATACTGTGGGAAAATCGGCGGTGCCTTTCAGGGTAGGCCAAACCATAAAACCACTAAAATTCAGCACAAAACCAGCTAAGCCAGCTGAAACCAGAACAAAACCAGCTTGAAGCCAGTGCAAACCAGAAAGCTAGAAACCAGTATACGTTGGCTTTTCGGTCTTGGTATTATAGAAACGTTTTTCACTGGTTAAGCTGGTTTTTCGTTGAATTTCATTGGTTTCGAGCTGGTTTTCATTGGTTTCAAGCTGGTTATGGGTTGGTTTTTCTGGTTTCAGCTGGTTTTAAGCAGGTTCAGTTGATTTTGTGCTGAATTTCACTGGTTTTTGGGTTTGGCCCACCCTCAAAGGCGCCGCCGATTTTCCCACGGTATCGAATAAGTTCCCAGGCTCAAATGACCCTAACAAGACCTTAACCTACTTATTCAGAAGCTTGGTTTCGGAAACAAAAATGATCAATTTTCCCTAATTTTCTCCCCTCTGTTTGTCTTTCCTTTAGTGTCAATTTTTAACTATTCCAGGTTGTTGAATTTTTTTTTTTTCTCAATTTTTTTCATGAAAGAATAAGGAACATTCAAGTAGTTCACTTGAGCCTGGGAACTTTTTCGATACCGTGGAGTAATCGGCGGCGCCTTTGAGGGTGGGCCAAGCCCAAAAACAAGTAAAATTTAGCACAGAACCACCTTAATCAGCTGAAACCAGTACAAAACCAGGTTGAAGCCAGTGAAAACCAGACATCTGGAAACCAGTGAAAAACAGTGAAACTCAGCACAAAACCAGTTTAACCAGTATACGTTGGCTTTTCGGTCTTGAATTTATCCGAAATGTTTTTCACTGGTTAAGCTGGTTTTGTGCTGAATTTGACTGGTTTTCACTGGTTTCAGCTGGTTTTGTGCTTGTTTAGCTGGTTTCAGCTGGTTTTGTGCTGAATTTCATTGGTTTTTGGGTTTGGCCCACCCTCAAAGGCGCCGCCGATTTTCCCACGGTATCGAATAAGTTCCCAGGCTCAAATGACCCTAACCTACTTATTCAGAAGTCTGGTATCAGAAATAAAAATTATCAATTTTCCTTAATTTTCCCCTCTCTATTTCTCTTTCTTTTAGTGTCAATTTTTAACTATTCCAGGCTCTTGAATTTCTGTTTTTTTTTAATTTCTTTCTATGAAAGAATAAAGAAGATTCAAGTAGTTCACTTGAGCCTGGGAACTTTTTCGATATCGTGGAATAATCGGCGGCGCCTTTGAGAATGGGCCAAGCCCAAAAACCAGTAAAATTCAGCACAAAATCACCTAAACCAGCTTAAGCCAGCTGAAACTAGCACAAAATCAGTTTAACCAGTATATGTTGACTTTTCGGTCTTGAATTTATCGAAATGTTTTTACTGGTTCAGCTTTTTTGTGCTGAATTTCACTGGTTTTTACTGGAATTTTGTTTTGCATTTTAAAGTTCGCGGTCTTTTCAAATATAGTTAAAAGCATTTTTTATTTTTCCATTCTTTCTCCAGGGTGGCGGTGCCCACTTTGCCCATATGGGCGAACCGCCACTGCAGTAATTATTAGTGAATTGGATCAAAAATTAAAAAATATATATTCTAGAGAGTGAGTAGACCACATACCCACCTCTACCCCGTTAAACCCCCCTCCAGCCCAGCCGTCATATCACTACCCACCTCCACTGTAAACCCCCTTCCGTGAAGCTCCTGAGTGGTCTGCTTTTAATTTCGAATCCTTTCAAGAGGTTCTACATCCCATGGAGTTTAAAACTAAAACACTATTGACGAATAAAAATGCAGGAATTGTATAAATATTCTTTAGTTTTCAAAAAAGTGGAGGGATATGGAAAGAGGTACCGTTCCAGAGTAAAGGCTTTTAAACGTAGTAGAAGTGGGTATATTGGTTTGATAACTGAAGGCTCTTGAGCGTGGGAACTTTTTCGATACCGTGGAAAAATCGGGGCCTTTGATCTGAAATTTTGGGAATTTGACCCGGGCCAACCCCATCTGGTGAGCCATTTACATAGAAGAGGTGGGTATTGGTCTGATAGCTGGGGGCACTTTGTTACAAATAAATATAATTTTGTTTCTTACTTTAAGACAAGATAACCTAGGGTCGTGGAGTTCAAAAAATTAAGATAACGTGTAGTGCCTTTTTGTGCAAATGAAACCAAATCCAACAAACAACAATTTTATTTCGTTTACGATGTTCTGTAATAACCAGAAATAAGTAGTAACATATAGTAACAGTCAATGTTATTCTCTGTAAAATTTTAGTGTTGACAGCTTGATTTTTCCCGGTGAATCTAACACTAAGTACCTTTCCAATCCAGAGCTCTTCAATGGGTATTGGGGTTTCACTTTCGTGAACTGGAGCTATTCGTGTTGTTTCCTGTATCCAGGAAGAGGATAGATTGCTGGGGTGACGTCACTCCAGCTGATCCAGACTCCAAACAGTGATCTTTATGTCGAGTAGGTACCCAGAAAAGAATAAGGCAGTATCAGGTTTACCAATATTTGGAATATTAAATCCCTGAATTCTGTCAAAAGTGAGTGTCTTGCAAATAAAACTTAAATTGAAATTTAATATAAAACGACTGTTGTACAGACACTCCCTTCAAACAGAATCAGGTATGAATAGCTATTGCAAGTTGAAAAAAAAATAATATTTTAATATAAAAAAAATACAATTAAATAATTGAGAATAATGGTAAGATAATAATAAAATTAAAATAATAACAACAAGATTAAATTATAATGCTCGTTATGATTGAGCAAAATGCTGCTTTCCTGACAGCACATCTGGCAGGCAAAAATATGAACAAAATAAGATAAAACAATAAGAAATTAAATCTTTGAATTCTCCCGCAAATCGACAAAATTTTCCTTTCCTTTGATCTGAAATTATGGGAATTTGACCCGGGTCAACCGTGGGAACTTTTTCGATACCGTGGGAAAATCTCTAGATCGGTTGCCTTTGATTTGAAATTTTGGGAATTTGACCCGGGCCAACCGTGGGAACGTTTTCGATACCGTGGGAAAATCGGCGCTTTTGATCTGAAATTTTGGGAATTTGACCCGGGCCAACCCCAAAATTTGTGAATCTGGTGAACCATTTACGTAGATATGGGTGTGTATTGGTCTGATAGCTGGGGGCACTTAAGTCAAAAAAGTGCTCAGGAGCTTTACGAAAGGGGGTTTACAGTGGAGGTGTGAAGTGGTATGATGGCTGTGCTGGAGGGGGGTTTTACGTGGTAGAGGTGGATATGTGGTCTGATAGCTATGAAAACACTCTACTAGCGTGGAATGGAAACATAAATAAACTTCATTAATTTGGAAAAGGCAACTCAAGAGCCTGGAATAGACAAAAAATTGAGTCCTAATAATGTCAATTTTCCTTTGAAATAATCGTTCCCTAATATAATCGAGACCTCAATTTCCTCCATATCAAAACAATCAGCGCACGCCAACAAGGAACAATTGTTGTTGTCCCTATAGGTTCGCAATTTCTCCCATTGTCCCTTATGCGGGCGGAAAACCAGACACATTCTCTAATAATGCTAATTCGAATTTACCGCCCAGACAATCGCGATCCCGGTAACAAGTTTTAAACGTGAAAAATTCAAAAAACTGTTGCATTTTATAGCGTCTAGAGTTTACCAAAACTTTTCGTTCAGAAAACTTACAACACCACTTAGCAAACTTGAACTAATGATTATTATTACGTAAACTTCTTGGCAAGAGTGTTTTTGATCTTTTTCGTGTTTTAATAAATTCACATGGAAAGGACCTATTATGGGTTTTTGGTTTTCTGTCAAACTGGAATTAGTAATGTTACTTTACCCAACTAGTGACATAATTTGACAACTTATTCAAGTACCAATGAGTGAATTGTTGCGGAACTTATGGGTGGACCTCTGCGGGACGAGCGCAGCGAGTTCCGCAGCCATCTATTTATCAATATAATGTTTAATTACGATACTAACCTGACTCATTCAAATGTGAGTTATTCTCATTAGTTTAAAAACTACACGTTTCAGGTGAGTGTCTTATTTTAACAGTTCAACAGTATATTGGTGAGTAGATGGCTACGGAACTCGCTGGTTCATAAGTTCCGCAATAATTCACTTATTTGTACTTGAACAATAACTTATTATACAAAGTCAGAATTTGGAATATTATCAACTTTTTGTCAAATCGCCTTTCAACAGGAATTAGTAATGTTACTTTACACAACTAGTAACATAATTTGACAACTTATTCAAGTACAAATGAGTGAATTGTTGCGGAACTTATGGGTAAACCTCTGCGGGACGAGCGCAGCGAGTTCCGCAGCCATCTATTTATCAATATGTTGTTTAATTACGATACTAACCTGACTCACTCAAATGTTAGTTATTCTCATTAGTTTAAAAACTACACGTTTCAGGTGAGTGTCTTATTTTAACAGTTCAATAGTATATTGGTAAGTAGATGGCTGCGGAACTCGCTGCGCTCGTCCCGCAGAGGTTCACCCATAAGTTCCGCGATAATTCATTTATTTGTACTTGAACAATAACTTATTATACAAAACTCAGAATTTGGAATATTATCAACTTTTTGTCAAATCGCCTTTCAACAGGAATTAGTAATGTTACTTTACCCAACTAGTAACATAATTTGACAACTTATTCAAGTACAAATGAGTGAATTGTTGCGGAACTTATGGGTAAACCTCTGCGGGACGAGCGCAGCGAGTTCCGCAGCCATCTATTTATCAATATGTTGTATAATTACGATACTAATAACCTGACTCACTCAAATGTGAGTTATTCTCATTAGTTTAAAAACTACACGTTTCAGGTGAGTGTCTTATTTTAACAGTTCAACAGTATATTGGTAAGTAGATGGCTGCGGAACTCGCTACGCTCGTCCCGCAGAGGTTCACCCATAAGTTCCGCGATAATTCTCTTATTTGTACTTGAACAATAACTTATTATACAAAGTCAGAATTTGGAAGATTATCAACTTTTTGTCAAATCGCCTTTCAACAGGAATTAGTAATGTTACTTTACCCAACTAGTGACATAATTGGACAACTTATTCAAGTACAAGTGAGTGAATTGTTGCGGAACTTGTGGGTGGACCTCAGTGCGCTCGTCCCGCAGCCATCTATTTATCAGTATGTTGTATAATTACGATAATAATAACCTAACTCACTCAAATGTGAGTTATTCTCATTAATTCAAAAACTACACGTTTCAGGTGAATGTCTTGAATAATTCAACAGTATATTGGTGAGTAGATGACTGCGGAACTCGCTGTGCTCTTCCCGCAGAGGTCCACCCATAAGTTCCGCCATAATTCCCTTATTTGCACAGTGTTTTTTTATGTATTGACACCCCACCTACAACATTCATCGTTAAAGGTAAAATTTGAGGTTCTTGGTTTCTCTGAAAGTATTTTTAAAATTTTTAGAACCAAATATGTTGGAGACGGCTCAACCAAATATAGACGAACTATATAGTTTTGGAATCGGGAAATTGTGCTTTTCAAGAATATAGAACCAAAAATAGCGCATCCTATTTAAAAAAAGCTGAAAGCATGCAATATTTCACATTTCTGACATTCAATTTTTGTTTCTGACTATGGATTGGAAAAATTTAGCCAATACACTTTTGTGTTTACACTTTTCATCTAACTGTAAAGGTAAAGGCTGTAGATGGGGTGTTAATATATAAAAAAACATCCTGAACATAATATTCAATAGTCATCTTATCTTTATCTACCTGTCGGCTGTCACTTATAATATACCAAGATTGACAGGTATCTAGCTGTCCAGTGCAGGTAGATGTCAATGCGTATAAAAAGTGTGTATTTCTTGAATATTAAATTACCTGTATCTCGAAAACTATTCATAATACAGTCAAGATATACCTACCACATATCAAAATCTCATTGAGTTTGACAGAAAACCAAAAACCCATAAGAGGTGTCCTTTCAGGGATCCTTAAACAGGATCACTAATCTTTATTCCAAAGTTCAATCATTTTCTATTGTTTAAATTTTACACAATTCGCTGAAATATAAATGAGAATCCCTCTTAGCGTTAACTAGACTTTAATCCAGCGCCATGGGCGTTTTACGAAAAAACATTACCGCAGCCGAGATCCATATTCACACCGGAAATGGGATGAACAAACCCCCATCTTTAGGATTTAATTTGGGGAAACAATTTCCGCTCCTTTTGTTCCAGGATAAAAAATTTCTTCTTAATTATTGCATGTGGAATTGCTTTCAATACAACCTAGTCTTTGAAATGTTATTTTTATACATCTGGGAAATACGGTTTTTTTTTTAAATTCCGGCACAAGCATCCAATTTAGTATCGTGACGTCGATATTTTGTATGGGTTGAAATGATGGTGCTGAAATATCTTCATTAATGATGTTTTTGATGAGATGAGAAACCTTTTGTTATATTTCTTAATGAATTGAAAACTGTAAAACTCTTACCGCTTAGAAACTTTTGAATGATTGAGATTTTTACGACACTACATAAAAATCTCGAAACACATTTTTCCCATTACCATCGAAAAGATCTTTAAATTCTGTAGGAATATATAGATTCTTCCATTTCGGGACGCCCGTTATTATCAGCAAATGGCTTTTTTAAGTACACCCTAATGTTTTCTTTTCGAGGCCCCGAGACGAAGAAAAATATTTATTTTTATTAGTGCCTTGAGTCAAAGCAAATACCCTTAAAAATTACGAAATTTAATTAAACAACTGTGCATCATAGTACAAAAAATTGTAGCATATCCAGGGAAGATTCAAAGATTTTTAAAATAAAATTATTGTTGTTATGCAGAAACAATATCGTTTTCGATCACCGATGGCAGAATTATTCCATAAATTTGCCAACCACATTTCAGCATGAGAATCGCCACTTGGATATCGGAATAGAATTCACGCCCGACTCAATTTCACGATTGGTCGCGCCTATCAACCTGCATCAACAATTATATTACAATCTCTTTTCGATTATCATTTAAATTTATGAATTTTTTATAAAAGTCATTTATTTATTCCTGAGAATCATCTGAAGGTTTTCCTATAAATTATAGACAATGCGAGCATGGGGGAGAACAAAACTCAAAACATTTAGGAGGTAATTTTCCAGTGGACCAATTAAAAACGGAATTTATAAATGCGGGTCTTGGCTTTTAATGGGCGACCCCATTCAATTGCGGTGTTGAGACAAAAGTGACTATTTCAACACCCATTTTTTGACAGAGAAATAATTATCCGAATGCGAAAAAGTGAACTAATTTGCTACTTTCATCCAGAGAAGTTTTAATAGATAATTTTTGAACTTGTTAGAGCATAAGAATTCTATTCCTGGCTCTTGTGAAGGTACTCATTACCAAATTATTAGTCGGCCATTTTGAAGTGTCGTGTTTACATTTTTATCCAGGTTTTCCTCGAATTTTCCACTTTTTTAGGGTTTTTTTAGTCGAAAAAACTAGTTTAAAGTACGAGGCTTCGATTTTTTTCCATTTTCTGCTAGAAATTTCCAGTTTTAGATCCATTTATTTACGGTCAAAAGGTAAGTGAAAAAAACTTATTGAAAAGCAAATTTTTGAGGACTTATTTAAGGAATTTCTAATTTCAAAATCGTTAATAATTATTTATTTAACGGGTTTTTAATTATTAGATTACAAGTAGAATCCCATTTTAAATGATTTTTTTGGAAGTTTTGTGACGTGGCAACATCGTTTGTAGCCAACTTCAAGTAGACCTTGTAATAAATGTCATTTGCCATTTTTGTCAGTCAGCCATTTTCAATTGACGAGTTTACATTTTTGTCCAGTTTTTCCTCAAATTTTCCGCTTTTCCAGACCGTTTTCAATCGGGAAAATCGTTTTAAAGTTCGAGGCTTTGAGTTTTCTCTATTTTCCACCAAAAATTTCCAGTTTCCCAATGAGGTAAGTGACCAAAACTTTGATTTCTCAAGTAGGCTTTGGAATGTTGGTTTTCCATTGAATTTTCTACTTTTCCATTTTTCAATTAGAAAAAGATGATTTTAAAGACGGGGCTTTGAATTTGCTTCATTTTTCCACCAAAAACTTCGATTTTTAGATTTAATTTTTTCCTACTTCATCTCCCTCTTTGTCTTTCTTACTATTAAGCATTTTTATTGAAATTTATTTAAAATAAAATTCCAATGCATTATTTTCGGAATTTATCATTTTATAAACATTATTAATTAATTATTTAAACAAAAAACTTTAAAATGTAATTGAGATGTGGCAACGTCGCACAATGTCATTTCCCAGTTTTAACAGTCGGTCATTGGAATAGGAAAAACCGATTGAGAAGACGATGCTTTGAATTTTCTTCATTTTTTGCCAAACATTTCCAGTTTTCCAATGGGGTAAGTGACAAAAACTCAAGTTTTATTAAGTAGACTCTGGATTGTAATTTTTACGGGATTTTCTTTGGACCTAGAGTTATCCTTAACCCTGGGGGTGACTCGCTATTTGGAAACCGGCCCTGAATGATGGAAATAAATAAATTTCTACATATTTAGTTATAAATCGACTACCGATTACCATGATCCGTTGAATAATCGAATAACCACCGATTCATGACCAGGGTTGTTCCTGGGAAATTTTCGTGTGTGCCTGCAGCAACACTCAAATAGTGCCAAATAGTGCCTTAATAGCGAATTCCATTGGATGGGTTAATTAATTAATAATATATTTCATATATTAAATTCACTATAATGACAACTCAACTGACAGTCAAAAAAATACCTACAATAGAGGCTCAAGGGGTTCGGTAATTGCAACTGTGAGCAAACTGAGCAAAATTTGACAGATCTCACGTGATTTGTCACGTGAAAAAGGATAAGTGCTCCAGCTCTAGTCTCTCTCATCTTCAAAATTTGAAAATGATTATATCTAATAAATGTGAATCGTGCCAAATTTTTAAAAGTGGTGCCACCGTGCATTTTGCGGGCGAAAAGTGCTCACTTTTGGCACAATTGTGCCCTTTGAACAACACTGTTCATGACACACGTCAAGTCACAGAATAAAAAACTCCCCAAATTCTGGGATACTCGAGAATCAAGAACACTAATTTGTTTTGTGAGAAGAGACCGAAAATCACCTTTTCTAGATTTAAAATCGACGAAAAAATTAACTCACTAGCATAGCCTGAATCGCAAGCATTCGATCGAGGTCTGCGGGTGACGTCATTGCTAATTTCTGCTGATAGTGATGTCTTTCGCAGGCCCAGAATTTGATGGAAAGGGAGTTAGGGAAGTATGACACAATTGACACATCACATAACCTAGCATAATCAGATTATGCTTGAATATTCTTGCCAAAAATTGCCTCATATTCAGAACGCCAGTTTCTTATTTGGCTTTAGCCGCACTGTAATGGGACCGGAACGTGAAACCCAACCCACAAGTGCAGAGTGGAGTGCAGAACTCGGGTACGGTATAGAGCGAAGAGCAACACTCGACTTGTATCCCAAATTGTATTAGATTTATGAGAGAGGTACTAGCGCAGTGGCGACGCTAGGGTGTGACATTAGGGGGGGGGGCAGACTGGGCCAGAAAAATTTAGGGGGGCACTTGTTTTTACTTTATTGCTTTTTTTTGGAATAAAAAATGGGAAGTCGACACTAATATGTTTGGGGGAATCCCAAGAAAACTTGACCCTAAAGGATTGCCCATTGAGCTGAAAGTGTCTATCATTTCAGCCGCAGACCTCAACTTTCGGCGTAAAATGCATTAGCCGAACCTGAATCGCAAGCATCCCATCAAGGCCTGCGGGTGACGTCACCACTATACTTTAGCCTGGTACTCATAACCGCGAAATTTGCTCTTTTTTGACATTGCATTGACAATTTGACGCTTTATGCATGAATCAAACGTCAAATCGTCGAAGCAATATCAAAAAAGAGCGAATTTCGCGGTTATGAGTACTAAGCTTTAAGCTGCTGATAATGGTGACGTCACTCGCAGGCCCTGCCGACTCGAGAAATGGCGAACGTAGGTACGCCTAAAGCTTACTTTTCATGCATCCGTTTTTCCGTCAGTCCGATGATCTGGCCTATTGGTCCAATATTTTGGCGCCAACCTATTGGACCAATAGAGATATTTCCGGATCGTGGAATTGACGGAAAAACGGATGCATGAAAAGTAAGCTTTATGAGGATGAGCAAGGATGAGTAATCCTGAGGCGGGATGGTGTAATGGATAGAAATCCTTATCCCTTTTGCTATGGCACTTGCTGTCTTCTTCTCTCTTTTCGAAATCAATAGAGAGGGGACGTCAGTAGCGAAATTCTACTGTCATTCATTCCAATGCATTTAATTCATAGTTTGACAAATATTTGACAATAAAATTTATATAATAGGACAAGAGCTAATGTGATGCTGTCCCAGTTACTTTTGGTGACGATGGTACCTTCACCTTCTTACTAAAACGATGAAATTTCAAAAAAAAAATTTGTCGAGATTTTGTATTCTAATGGTCAATCAACATACCCCAAACACCATACACTAAATTATTCTCAAATTTGAAGTCGAAATCTATGAAAAAAGGCACTCAGAAAAATTGAAAAATTGATAAATCACCCCAAATTGCTTAACACGATTTTATCTCAGGAACTATAAATGCAAATGAGCTGAAATTTTCAGGGATTGTAGTCCCTTGAAAGGGTTAAAATGCAGTGAAAGTTTCAGCTTTCTATCTATAATAGAAAAAAAGTTATGACCTTACTAAAACGATGAAATTTCAATTTTTTTTTTGTCGAGATTTTGTATCCTAATGGTCAATCAACATACCCCTAAGTCCATATACTAAATTATTCTCAGATTTGAAGCCGAAATCTATGAAAAAAGGCACTCAGACATTTTGAAAAATTGACAAATCATCCCAAATTGCTTAACACACGAAAACTTTGGAAGGGCATAACTTTTTTTCTATTATAGGTAGAAAGCTGAAATTTTCACTGAATCTTATCCCAATAAAAGGACTACAATCCCTAAAAATGAGCTCATTTGCACCTATAGTTCCTGAGATAAAATTGGAAAGCTTAATAATTTTATGCTTGACTCTCCTTGAGCTCAAATTTGAACTAGAAAAGCATGGACTTCAAAGAACCCAAGTTGAACTTGTAAAGTATAATTCAGAAACCTCTCCTTATCTTGCAAAAATTTTTTCCCATTTAAATACCTAAAATAAACTTTATAATTATTTTTCACACAATATCTTCAACCTCAAAGCCTCTATACAACAGATTTCTGAATTCTCAAATCTTTACTCATAGAGCTGTTTTCTATTAGTAAAACTATGTATATTAACTTTTCCATGCGTCAATATAATCATACAAAATCCAATGTTTGTAATGTATAATTCTAGCTAAAATTACCGGGCATGCAAAGCAAACATTAGCTTAGATTTGGCTTTAATGATTTTATAACTAAAAGTTTGCCAGCTCATTAATGTTGATATCATATTGAACTTTGTTCTTTTGTTATTGACGCGCTGTACAATTAATTAATATATCTCCAACCAAAGATTGTCTTCTCTTGGCCAGTTCCCCCCATACAATATCCCAACTTACTGCCCTCATAAATTTCGCTCTGGATTTTCCGCCTCGGACCTCGTTTAATAAAATGGAAGTTTTTATAGGGGTTGCGGGTCTAATAGAAAAGTTCCAGGGCGACTTTTTGCTTGTTGTAGAATTTTCGAATCAATTATACAATAGATAATTATATTTTGGTGTGAATACATTTCCAAACAATAATGTGGATTTGGTTTATTTTGCAGTAAGTCAATGGGATTTTGGATAAATTAGTTAGTTTTGTATTAAATTTGTGGAAACTCAATTGAAGATTTTCCTGTTGCAAACTGTATACCTCTATAGAATCAAAAGAGCAATTTCCGATTTTTATTTTCCTTCGCTGTTGCACCAAAGCCTTAGATCCTGGGGGCCAATAAAGGATTCCTTTAGAAAAAAAAAAGCTCAAATATTTCTAGTTGGTTGTACCTACTTCCCAATTAAAGTAAGTAAAATTATTGATCTCAAAAACCCTTTATCGTCCTTTTCGGAATTGAAATTAATTTCCCTAGAGCCAATAATTTCCTCTTACGTTGCCATCGAGAGCCGGGCTAACAGAGTGGGAATCATCGGAGGTAAAAAGAAAAATGCCTTGGCAAATCTGATTTAATTTTGTCAATTTTGGTTTTACGTTTTGAAGTTTAAATACTAAAACTTCCATAGTTACAATTAATTTGATACAAAATTTCCGTTTCAGTGAGATACCTCCGCGAAGTGACCCCGTACTTCCGCAAAGCCAGCATCATTTCCGAAGTGGGCTGGGAATTGCAAAGGGGCTTCCTGTCTGGAGCTCCGCCCGTAGTCAAATTTCCGCAAAGGGCCGACACACGTTATCTGCCTCTGCAGCTCTGCCATTTGGCCAGGAATTTTCGTTATCCGGACCCAGGTGAGTAGTTTAACTATCGTATGATTAAGGGGGGCTAAAGCTTAATGAGGGTCAGCACACACTGTAATAATTATTTGTATTTTGAGCCTTAATGTTTGTTTAATTTAAATTAGAAATAGATGCTACTAGGTTTCAAAACTCATGGGTTCTTGTCAGTCCGATACAAATGAGTTTAGTTAGTAATTTTCTCATTGAAATTTGAAAAAAAAAAAACGGAAATTCAAGAGCCGGTAATAGAAAGAAATTGAAATGAAGACTAGAAAACTGAATCATTGACATAATAGACTTTTGCTTCAATTCCATAGAAACTGCTTTTCAGATTGGCAAAATAGGCTTTTGCTCCGTTACCATAAAAACCTTTTTTTAGATTGTGACAAAATTGATATGTTATGTAAGAATTGATATTTTGGTAGCGTGAATGTCGCATCTTTAGTAAATTATGTTGAAAAGTAAACTGATCTGAAGCAGTAAATAACAGTTTTCTGAACCGGAGGCAATCTGAACGAAATCTCATTTCTTCTCTTCTTGGAGTGGTTATTGAAAGGTGTTATTAGAGACAGTTGAAAGAAAAGAGAGTAATTTCCCAATTTAAAGATTTAGTTCCAAATCTGACTCTTTATTGGAATTGAAATTAAAAATAAACTATCACCTCTTTGAAGAGCTTTTACTAAAACACCGGGCGGCAGATGAACTACTAAACTGAGAAACGGACCATGAACTTGATCCGGCGATAACTAGTAGTAAAAACTAGTGACGAATTGGCGATAACTGAAATTAACAAGCCTCAATTTGAATAAGCAAAAGGAACCACCATCTGGGTACCACTTTATGATGAACTAAACTATCCTCTATTAATTTAATAATTTAATAATTGAGTAATCACTCCTATCTTAACCTACCTATATCTTAATTATAACTAAGCATTTGACTATCTTACAGTTAACATTTCACCCAAGTAATAACCCTTGATAATTTTATTGTTATACAATTTGTTATTGTGTCTTAAAAATTCAGCTCATGTAATTATTGCTTCGCTACACACACACATGCTTCAAATATGCATCATTCTTTCCAGCGGTATCAGTTACCTGACATCTGGGCTCGTCATAAAACGTGGGGGTATTCAGAAGATTATCCTTGACTTTGGATAAATTATTACAACCACATGGGATCTGGTTCAGTCGACAGATTAGTTTAAAGTTTAGTGTTTATCTAGGAAAACATAACTTTTGCCTATATCTTTGTCAATTCTGGGTTACAGTAATAATAATCTTGAAGCTATAAAATTGGATATTTTCTGGCTTTCAAGTGATTTTTCCCCTTGAACAGATTAGGTCGTTCGCAGAACTCCATGTGTTTGTAAATTTCATTAGGGTCACATTTTATCTATCTATAAAAATAAAACTTTTCCCACGAAAGATGAGCTTGAACCGAGAATATGAATTTACTATTGATTCTGTTACAAATTGACCATAAGCTTTCGATCCAGTACCATAAAAACCTCCTTCCAGACACAATAGGACTTGAAAATGAAGAGAAAGTTAAGGAAAATTGGAGGATTAAAAATTTTGGTCTTGGGCGGGATTCGAACCCGAGTATTCAGCATTGCCAGTGCTACGCTCTAACCAACCAAGCCACCACAACCCTACAGATCTTTTTGATTTGTGTTTTGCTGTTGTTAGAGGAAGTTACGTGGTTCTCCGCTCACAACGCACATGGACGAAACCTACATATATTCGAATTAGGACCGATGCTATAAATGTGTGGGTCTATTGAAGGATTGAGCAGTTTGGCAATGAGCGGAGAACCACGCAACTTCCTCTAACAACACCAAAATAAAAATCAAAAAGATTCGAATCCTGCCCAAAACCAAAATTTTTAATCCTCCACTTTTCCTTAACTTCATTTTCAATTTCCACGGTTTTCGGTTGTTTTAACCAACAAAACTTCATTTCCTTTCACAATAGGACTTGGTTCCGGTACCATAGAAATCCATCACTGACCAGCATATACATCAAAAACTTATATAAATTGAGCAATCATTTCAATTAAAATTTGGCCAAAATTAGTAATAATTTCATATAGAATTGCTTCAAGATTAAACTTCCTATGTTGCAACAGCACACTTTGCACCTGAAACCAAAATGTCCAGCTTCAAAACTAAACTAGGCTCAGTTAGCTCTTGATTAAACCGATTCGCATACGTAAGTCTTTTCCGGCCAAAGTTTCCATTCGTCGCCTTTCAGAGGTTTGTATATAGAGCTCACACATGAACTCTAAACCAGCTCAAAAGCAGGCGTATTTTACTAGGTGTGCGACAGGAATTAAATTAAATCCGAATCTAATGTTTGCTGCAACATTTTGAACAAAAAGATTTGTGTGAAAATTGAAAGGATTATTGTCTTCAAATAATAGAAGCTTAATGGAAAAATATGCTGCTTTTTCTAGGGATTGACATTTCTTTTTTCCAACAAAGTATAGAGCTAAATCCCTAAAGCCACACCAGCTAATCCTCCCCAAAAACACAAAAATAGTATACAAGCTTTGGGGTTATATGTAGCGGTATATAGCGAACGTACTTCCTTAATGGGGTTGCATGGAAACGAGCAAAAACTGGCCCCGACGAACACACATAAAACTTTTGTGCTCCTGTGTAGCAACGTTGTTTTAATGTAAACGCGGCGAGATAAATCCGCCAGCCGGGGTCGGTTGCAGACAAACTTAATTAGAAACCGAGTTTTAAATTGCGACAACAAAACGGAAAATTCAATTATCGCCCATTATTGAATATCTTAGGCGAAGAGTTGTCGAAAGAAAACGACTTAACTGTCCTGTCGCTGCACCATATTATTGAACATTTCTGCGGTTCATCTCATCAGTTCGGAAGCGACGAGAGAGCGGCATCTGTTGCCTCATACTTTTTCCAGTTGAAGTTCGATATTTTCTTTTGGAAGAGTTTTCAATCGGACATTTGAGAGTACAGTAGAGTTACAGAAAAACTCTGTCAAATAATTGAGGATTTTTATGGCATCGGATCAAAGCCTTATTATATCAATCTCAAAGAAGATTTCTATGGCATCCTACTTTTCTCAAAAACCAATCTCAAAGTCTTGAAATAACTATAACAGTCAAATTTCAAGCCAATCCAGTCAATTTCCGAGACTGTGTATTAAGAAAACAGAGTTTTGCCCTGGTGGTCGATAAGGAGACATTCGAGTCACGGATCGTCCCTTTGTGCCTGCACAATATTCGAACATAAATAAAATACACGGCTCTCGAAGGGAGCCAAAAAAGCTGATAAATTTTGAAAAATGCCTCGGAATCATGTTCAACCAAAACTGAATCTTATACTTATTATTTCTGGAATTGTAATATTTTCGCTTATAATTCTTTTCAACTATTATTTACTATGGGCTTTTATTTTCTAGTTTGATTTATTTTTACGGCCCCATTAGGCCCAACGTTATATCGCTTGCGAGTGAAAAATTGTTTTCCGGTTCCGTGTAGGGTCATTAGGCGAAATTTCGAAATTGAACGTTTCTGAAATGGTATAGCTCTGAATACATACATAGGAAGCGAATTTTTTTTTTGAGGATGAGCCGCTTCAATTAGGATTTTATATTGAAGCTACATGAAAATATTGATTATAGATTTGTAGGGGATTGAATTGGCTTCAATTTGCGCCTAATTACGATCGGATAGAAACTAGTGAGTTCTTCTTACTAAAACGATGAAATTTCAATTTTTTTTTGTCGAGATTTTGTATGCTAATGGTCAATCAACATACCCCAAACTCCATACACTAAATTATTCTCAGATTTGAAGCTGAAATCTATAAAAAAAGGCACTCAGAAAAATTGAAAAATTGATAAATCACCCCAAATTGCTTAACACGATTTTATCTCAGGAACTATAGATGCAAATGAGCTGAAATTTTCAGGGATTGTGGTCCCTTAATTGGGATAAAATTCAGTGAAAGTTTCAGCTTTCTATCTATAATAGAAAAAAAGTTATGAACTTTCAAAGTTTTCCAAAATCTAAATCATAAGGTAGGTACCTTCTTACTGAAACGATGAAATTTCAATTTTTTTTTTTGTCGAGAGTTTGTATCCTAATGGTCAATCAACATACCCCAAACTCCATACACTAAATTATTCTCAGATTTGAAGCCGAAATCTATGAAAAAAGGCACTCAGAAAAATTGAAAAATTGATAAATCACCCCAAATTGCTTAACACGATTTTATCTCAGGAACTATAGATGCAAATGAGCTGAAATTTTCAGGGATTGTGGTCCCTTGATTGGGATAAAATTCAGTGAAAGTTTCAGCTTTCTATCTATAATAGAAAAAAAGTTATGACCTTTCAAAGTTTTCCAAAATCTAAATCATAAGGTAGGTACCTTCTTACTAAAACGATGAAATTTCAATTTTTTTTTTGTCGAGATTTTGTATCCTTATGGTCAATCAACATACCCCAAACTCCATACACTAAATTATTCTCAGATTTGAAGCCGAAATCTATGAAAAAAGGCACTCAGAAAAATTGAAAAATTGATAAATCACCCCAAATTTCAGCTTTCTATCTATAATAGAAAAAAAGTTATAACCTTTCAAAATTTTCCAAAATCATAAAGTAGGTACCTTTTTACTAAAACGATGAAATTTCAAATTTTTTTTCGTGGAGATTTTGTATCCTAATGGTCAGTCAACATCTCCCAAACTCCATACACAAAATTATTCTCGGATTTGAAGCCGAAATCTATGAAAAAAGGCACTCAGAAAAATTGAAAAATTGATAAATCACCCCAAATTGCCTAACATGATTTTATCTCAGGAACTATAAGTCCAAATGAGCTGAAATTTTCAGGGATTGTAGTCCTTTGATTGGGATAAAATTCAGTGAAAGTTTCAGCTTTTTATCTATAATAGAAAAAAAAGTTATGGCCTTCCAAAGTTTTCCAAAATCTACCTTCTTACTAAAACGTTGAAATTTCAATTTTTTTTTTGTCGAGATTTTGTATCCTAATGGTCAATCAACACACCCAAACTCCATGTTCACTAAATTATTCTCAGATTTGAAGGCGAAATTTATAAAAAAAGGTACTCAGAAGCTGTTCAAGTTAATCAAGTTTTTCTCTATTTTATCTATATCTATATATTGCAGATTCTACTCAGTACATTAACCTTGGCAAAATCAGCATATAGTTTCCTTCAAAGTATTAATAAAAGTTGGCCCTCTACAACCATATAAAAACCTGCAGAAAATTGGCAGAAAAACTATAATCCACAAGCTGATTTTCTACTCTTGAATCTGTTGCTGTAAGGGAATCTTTTTGATCACTTTCTCTAATTTTATAACAAAGGTAAAACACTAAAACATGGAATATTATTAAGAATCCTTTTAGTATTTAATATTTTTCTGGCATTGAAGTTATTATGAGGCGAACTTTTTTAATAATAGAGACTCTGAAAGTTTACAAACGGAGCCTCAATAAATAAATCCTCACCGCTCCAACGGGAAACTTTTAATTAAGCAACATTTCAACGAATTTCATTGTGGACCTGACATGGGTCTAAATAAAACAATACAATATTTTTTGGCATGAGAATTTGAGGCAAAATATATAACTACTCAACAATTTTAAATGCATTTCCTTGTGGAAAAAAAACTCACTAAAAAGCTCAATAGAGAAACGTAGAGCTTGATTTAAACTTTCTCAAAGGGCGCCGAGATTAACTTATCCGTCCTTTTTGTACAACTTACGTTTCCGGAATGCTTAAAAACCGTTTTTAAAGAAATGCCATCGTGTGTCTTGTGCCACTTAATGCATTCAAACGTCTAACTATATGTGGAGGTTGAAGGATTGATAAATCGTTTTATTTTTAAATCCGGTTTTTGAGAAAACGTTCTCGATGAACTTGAATCAATTTGAGAATAAATATCTGATCTCAAATTAAAAGACACTTACCTAAGTGAAAAAGGTACTAGACAGTTGACAATATTGAAAAGGTCAAATTTGCTTTCGAGAATTAAAATCTCTTTTGTGTGTTTTTCTCTAAAGCTCATCCGACATGGATACCGCGGGCAAAAGAGAGATGATTAATGGGAGTTTCTGGTGAGGCCCCCCATTGTTTTAACAGTAATTTATATTGTCGCTTATAAAACGAATAAAAAATTAGTCGGGAAAAAATAAACCGCTTTGGCTTTGAACGAAAAATTATCCCTAGAAAAAAAAGGAACAATTCTTTTGACATTGTATTTTTCTACGAAACACCTCTCGGCTCTATCCTCTGGCATTTATTACTTTAAGTCACGCCAACTTCCAGGCTGGCCCATAAAACTTTATCGAGAAAATAAAAGAGAAATAGAGCTTGCTACAAATAGAGTTCGTCGTCAAAGAAGAGCAACTCTATAGCTTAATAATTATACGTGCTTTAAAATTGTAGTTTTATTTTTGAGACTCCACATTTCCCAATTCAAAAGTCCGGTGAAATCCAGATAGAGCACGTATTCGTTGAGCGTCAAAATATCATTTTTCATATAGAGCTAGAGTAGTGGTCAAACTACGATTTTCAATTTTGTTACGTTAGCCGACGCGGTTCGCGAATTATTGCCGAGATTAAAAATGGGGATTTTCACCATTTTTTTGATTTAAAAATAGAGCCGAACGTGCGGCTGTGTTTTATTAACCCAAGCCGGAGTGATTTAATGGGGTTTTAACTTATCTGAAAGTTAGGATTTGTTGCAATGTTTGATGAACTTTGAATATGATAAGTTGGAATCTCTTGTTTCTCTAATCTTAAGAGCCTTTGGGCTCGGAATCTCAAATAACCTTCTTTATAGCCCTTCTCAAGAGCTACAACTGAGCAAAAGATTCATGTCAATAGCTTCACTGGTTTTCAAAATATGGCCCTTTGAAATATTTGAAAATCAAATTTCTATGCCATACATACCCTTGGAAAAGTTCGAATTTTAAAATTTTTGGATTTTGCAATTTTTGACTTTCCCAATCGAAAGAGGAGGTGAAAAATTAGTGGAAAAGCATTAACGCAACTTTGTTTTTTGAGTTTTAGGACTTGTGAAAAAATAAAAACCGTTTTTCCACATTTTGGGCCCAGAAAATTTCAATAATCTGATATTGTCTCATAAAATCGCTCATTACTCTGTTATTATTGCAACAAATATAACGTAAATTTATATATTCTGAATCAGAATTAAATTATCTTCAAGATAAAATAAGATTCAATTCCTTATCTCAAATACTTTTGAAGATATTGAGGCTCAAAGTCAAAACTTTGTTTCAAATTTCACAAAAAATTCAAAGCTGATTTTCTCGAAAACGAAGCCATTGTGCTCGGAGTCTCAAATAACCTTTTTTATAGCCCTTCTCAAGAGCTACAATTGAGCAAAAGATTCATGCCAATAGCTTCACTGGTTTCCAAAATATGGCCCTTTGAAATATTTGAAAATCAAATTTCCATGCATACCCCTTTGGAAAAATTCGAATTTTTAAATTTTTGGATTTTGCAATTTTTGACTTTCCCAATCGAAAGAGGAGGTGAAAATTAGTGGAAAAGCATTTACGCAACTTTGTTTTTTGAGTTTTAGGACTTGTGAAAAAATAAAAACCGTTTTTTCCACATTTTGGGCCCAGAAAATTTCAATAATCTGATATTGTCTCATAAAATCGCTCATTACTCTGTTATTATTGCAACAAATATAACGTAAATTTATATATTCTGAATCAGAATTAAATTATCTTCAAGATAAAATAACATTCAATTCCTTATCTCAAATACTTTTGAAGATATTGAGGCTCAAAGTCAAAACTTTGTTTCAAATTTCACAAAAAATTCAAAGCTGATTTTCTCGAAAACGAAGCCATTGTGATCGGAGTCTCAAATAACCTTTTTTATAGCCCTTCTCAAGAGCTACAACTGAGCAAAAGATTCATGCCAATAGCTTCACTGGTTTCCAAAATATGGCCCTTTGAAATATTTGAAAATCAAATTTCCATGCATAACCCTTTGGAAAAATTCGAATTTTTAAATTTTTGGATTTTGCAATTTTTGACTTTCCCAATCGAAAGAGGAGGTGAAAATTAATGGAAAAGCATTTACGCAACTTTGTTTTTTGGGTTTTAGGGCTTGTGAAAAAATAAAAACCGTTTTTCCACATTTTGGGCCCAGAAAATTTCAATAATCTGATATTGTCTCATAAAATCGCTCATTACTCTGTTATTATTGCAACAAATATAACGTAAATTTATATATTCTGAATCAGAATTAAATTATCTTCAAGATAAAATAAGATTCAATTCTTTATCTCAAATACTTTTGAAGATATTGAGGCTCAAAGTCAAAACTTTGTTTCAAATTTCACAAAAAATTCAAAGCTGATTTTCTCGAAAACGAAGCCATTGTGCTCGGAGTCTCAAATAACCTTTTTTATAGCCCTTCTCAAGAGCTACAATTGAGCAAAAGATTAATGCCAATAGCTTCACTGGATTCCAAAATATGGCCCTTTGAAATATTTGAAAATCAAATTTCCATGCATACCCCTTTGGAAAAATTCGAATTTTAAAATTTTTGGATTTTGCAATTTTTGACTTTCCCAATCGAAAGAGGAGGTGAAAATTAGTGGAAGAGCATTTACGCAACTTTGTTTTTTGGGTTTTAGGGCTTGGGAAAAAATAAAAACCGTTTTTCCACATTTTGGGCTCAGAAAATTTCAATAATCTGATATTGTCTCACAAAATCGCTCATTACTCTGTTATTATTGCAACAAATATAATGTAAAATTACATATTCTGAATCAGAATTAAATTATCTTCAAGATAAAATAAGATTCAATTCTTTATCTCAAATACTTTTGAAGATATTGAGGCTCAAAGTCAAAACTTTGTTTCAAATTTCACAAAAAATTCAAAGCTGATTTTCTCGAAAACGACGCGATTGTGCTCGGAGTCTCAAATAACCTTTTTTATAGCCCTTCTCAAGAGCTACAATTGAGCAAAAGATTCATGCCAATAGCTTCACTGGTTTCCAAAATATGGCCCTTTGAAATATTTGAAAATCAAATTTCCATGCATACCCCTTTGGAAAAATTCGAATTTTTAAATTTTTGGATTTTGCAATTTTTGACTTTACCAATCGAAAGAGGAGGTGAAAATTAGTGGAATAGCATTTACGCAACTTTAATTTTTGGGTTTTAGGGCTTGTGAAAAAATAAAAACCGTTTCTCCACATTTTGGGCCCAGAAAATTTCAATAATCTGATATTGTCTCACAAAATCGCTCATTATCTGTTATTATTGCAACAAATATAATGTAAAATTATATATTCTGAATCAGAATTAAATTATCTTCAAGATAAAATAAGATTCAATTCTTTATCTCAAATACTTTTGAAGATATTGAGGCTCAAAGTCAAAACTTTGTTTCAAATTTCACAAAAAATTCAAAGCTGATTTTCTCGAAAACGAAGCCATTGTGCTCGGAGTCTCAAATAATCTTTTTTATAGCCCTTCTCAAGAGCTACAACTGAGCAAAAGATTCATGTCAATAGCTTCACTGGTTTTCAAAATATGGCCCTTTGAAATATTTGAAAATCAAATTTCCATGCATACCCCTTTGGAAAAATTCGAATTTTAAAATTTTTGGATTTTGCAATTTTTGACTTTACCAATCGAAAAAGGAAGTGAAAATTAGTGGAAAAGCATTTACGCAACTTTGTTTTTTGGGTTTTAGGGCTTGTGAAAAAATAAAAACCGTTTTTTCCACATTTTGGGCCCAGAAAATTTCAATAATCTGATATTGTCTCATAAAATCGCTCATTACTCTGTTATTATTGCAACAAATATAACGTAAATTTATATATTCTGAATCAGAATTAAATTATCTTCAAGATAAAATAAGATTCAATTCTTTATCTCAAATACTTTTGAAGATATTGAGGCTCAAAGTTAAAACTTTGTTGCAAATTTCACAAAAAATTCAAAGCTGATTTTCTCGAAAACGAAGCCATTGTGCTCAGAGTCTCAAATAACCTTTTTTATAGCCCTTCTCAAGAGCTACAATTGAGCAAAAGATTCATGCCAATAGCTTCACTGGTTTCCAAAATATGGCCCTTTGAAATATTTGAAAATCAAATTTCCATGCATACCCCTTTGGAAAAATTCGAATTTTAAAATTTTCGGATTTTGCAATTTTTGACTTTACCAATCGAAAGAGGAAGTGAAAATTAGTGGAAAAGCATTTACGCAACTTTGTTTTTTGGGTTTTAGGGCTTGTAAAAAAATAAAAACCGTTTTTCCACATTTTGGGCCCAGAAAATTTCAATAATCTGATATTGTCTCACAAAATTAAGTCAGGGTGGGAAAGCCAGTCAAAATTTCCTTCTGTCCACTTGTTTTAATAGGTACACCTATTTCTCACTTTACTTAAGTAGCTATGCTTTCGCTTATAATACACAGACAACAATTTGAACTCACAGAATTCATTTACCATTTCCAGAAGGTCGTACTTTGGAACTCCACTCACCTGATGCGGTGCACAGTTGCGTGCTCAGAGCTTCAGATCCAGGCGAAGCAGTCGCTTGGTTCAACACTTTACATTCGGCTCTGGCTTTACTCACCACTGCGGCTCTACACGAAGCCGCCAGAGCCATACCCGACCTGCGACACATCGGATGGTTACTCAGAAAACCAAAACTTGAAGTAAGATTATTATTATAACTGTAATCAATTTAATTTTAGGTTTGTATTTTTTCTAGAATAATATGTCTAGCTCAGAAAGCTCAGAAGACATGGAAAAATGGCAATCGATTTTCGCTGCAGTAACAGACTCAGAATTGAGGTTCTACGAAAGTGCTCCTTGGTCGGGGGAGGCTTGGAGGGCACCTGCCGAAGCTTATTCGTTGATTGCTACAAGATTGGTAGGCTCTGGCAAGAGGGACGATTTTCCTGAATTCAGTATTAGGTGAGACATTAAAAAACCAACCCTCGACTATAATTGAAGTTTTATTTTAGATGTGCAACAGTAGATGGGGTGATGACGCACAGTTTAAGGGCAGAAACGCATCGAGATTTGGCAATGTGGGCAAAATCTTTAGTAAACGGAAGCCATGCCAGTGCAGTAACTCAAAAAGAACTTGTTTGTCGTAAGTTTTAGCTTATAGATAAATAAAAATCTACAAAAAAAAAAGTTGCGTTATTAGTAAAGTTTTCAGCCGGGGGGCTTTTATAGCCTTCGGTAAACTTTGCTGAAGTATCGGCAAAGTTTCTGGCTGCTGCAGCTGTAATGCGCGAAATTAATTTCGGCAATGTCTTATCGTTTTGTTCCGTGCGGATAATTTGTGAGTTTTGGAGACAAAAGCCCATTATATTGTCTTATTTTATAGGTTGTCTTTGGAAAGGCCGTCCAGCTCAATTAGTGATCCACTACGAAAACGGTTTTACTCTTTTGGAAGCCGGCACTGGTTCCAGAACGCTTTGGAGGTACTCGTTTGACAGACTCAGAAATTCTTCTGATGATGGGAAAAGGTTTCTTTGGCTCGATTTTGGTTCTACTGGATCTACGGAAGAAGCCGAAGTGGTAATTAGATATTTGCAGAAATCTTAGAGATTTTTATTGATAATTTTTCTTTGTAGGAATTGGACATTGAAGGTTGTCCTAAGCCCATAGTGTTCATCCTGCACAATTTTCTATCTGCCAAAATTCATCGATTGGGACTGACTGCGTAGACTTTTTCGAACTTAAAATTTAGATAGTGTATACATTTATTTCCTATGCTATTTAATATTCTTATTAAATTTTGTCAATTATTAATAAGGTTTTATCGAAAATTAAGTTCTTATCGAATAGCATTATAATTATTTCACAGGGTGTTCTAGTATTTTTACTTTTGTTGAACATTTAAAACCTAAAAATATATTTGGATGTTTTGGGTTGTTGTTAGAATGGCCCAGCAATGAATGTTCACAAATTCTATTTAAAAAAAAATCTCAATATCAATACAAGTTTCAGGTCTGGCAACCGATGCGTCCCTTTGGGTTCAGATAGTATATGGGTAGACGAGTCCAAAAAGCCCGGGACACAAATGTTTTTGATCCTATAGCGGCTTTGATGACGAAAAAACTACGAAAAGAGGTTATGTGGAGAAAGAAAAGATTTCACCACTAGTAGTTAATACATCTATTGTTACACCTTAATTTTTGTAGGAGATTATTGAATAGGGTTTACCAAAAATAGATCGCAGTAAATGTTTTTCTCTGGTGAGCCATGATTTAACATTCTCTTGAAATGTCTATTTTTAGGGAAAGCTCTAAGCTAGTACCCAAACAGCCCTATGAGGAGCGTTGAGTAGGGCTTCTACAGCATGACATTTACCTTAGGATTTCAGTCGTACTGTAGCAAGTCACACCCAACTTGGAGAGAAAGTCTTTAGGCCTGTACCCTCGAGAAGCTTAAGGCTGTGGAGACTAACCTCTGCCTGACTGAATTATTAGAATTACTGCTACCGTCAACAGAAACTCGAGTTATATAGGGAAATGTCCCAGAAATTAGGCGGCAATAATGATTACGTCATCAACGAAAAATTTGTGTCTCTGGCTTTTTAAACTCGTTTATCCATGTAGGTACTAATCTGAACCCAAAGGGGCGCATTGGTTGCCAGACGTGAAATATTCTAGTATAATTTTCATCCCACTAATAATAGAATCACCCTGTACAAGTTCATATCTTCGATTTTTTTTATTCAACTTTCTAAACCAGAAAATGGAGTGCCTTTTTAGAGTGAAAAAAAGGTCCCTCAAAAAGTAAAACGGTACAAAAATAGACCTGATTTTTCGGTTTTTTTACAACAAAATAGAACAATAATACAATTTTTTAATGCGCACTTTTCTATTAATTTTCCATTTTAATCTGGGTTTAGTGTTAGTTTTTCTACTTCCGTAATTTGTAAATTGTAATGACAAAAATGGTAGACAATATGTAAATTAAAACCATAAAGGAATAACGACGCTAATAATAATGTAAATAATTGAAAATCAAAAATCAATTTGTATAGATAAGTATAATAAAATGTCAATAATAAGTTTGTATTTTTAACAAAAAGGTTGTAATCCTAGCCAAGTGATTTTTGTGTTTTTTAGGTAAAATTATTGTAATTTAATTGTAGTAATAAACAAATAATCAATAAATTGCAAGTGTTTCCATTAGTAAATACAATTATTGGTAATTGTTTGCCATAAACGACATGTAAGAATAGGCAACTTTCACTGTCTACAACAAAATTTCCAAATTACTACTGAATCATTTTAGCATAACATGCAATACTAACCATTAGGGCTGAATTTGTACTCATTTGAAAAAACGGCCCTGCAGTAAGCCCTATAGGAATTTGAGCTCTCATCATGATAACCAACAAAAGACTTTTAACTTGTTTAGTTTGTTCCTCCCATTTACTTGCAGCCACAGCATCTGCAATGCTTAAACCCTGAAAAAATGCCCTTTAACACTTAATTTTTAAGCCTTTTATACCAACCGCAATGCTTATTTCGTTAGCACTCCAAGCTAAAACGAATATTTGGACCAAAACTAAAACGACTATGCTTAGTACGGATAATAAGCTTGAAGCTGAATTCGCCTGGAATTTTAAGCAATAATTTGAGGCTGTAAGGCTTAATTTTACTCACCAAAACCAACTGAATAGTTCCTGATGCCAAACTAACTGAATTTAGTACGAATTCTAGTAGCATTACATGATTGGTCCTTTGGTTTAAAGATTTGACGAATCTAAAAGGGATTTTGAGGTTTATTCATTTCAAATCAAAAACCAGTTGAGTATGATTTTCTTAATATCCGCAGCCAATTCCTGAGCCTTCAAAGTTACTTCCAGGTGTTCAAATAGAGTTTCTGAGCATTCAAAATCAGAGTTTTCTGAATCTAGTTGCTCCAAATGAGTTCATAATAATATTCAAAGTTTTTGGATAATTTCTGAACATACAAAGCTACTCTATAAAGTGTTCAAAATTATTTGTTAAGTAATAATCTAAAATTATTAAAGTTTCTAAATTCAATTTGAATTAAAATCTACAGACTAATAAGTTGAAATATGAGCCTCAAAATCTGGAAAGTTTGAGGTAGACAAAACTACAGAAACATTGAGATATTATTCTCGGCTCTCCTAGAGCAAGAAACTCCATTAAATATGCTACTTGAACAAGGAAGATTTGAAATGGACTCCAATTCAACTTTAGGTCTAGAATCTAGAGATCTAGACGTCTTTTTTAGGTATGCATTACGTTTGAACGTCTGAAGACCAAAAAAAAAAGACGTCTAGAGGACGTCGTAAATTCAAATTTTAAAGATAACTATTCGATGCAACCAGACAAAGTGAATAATGGATTATGTATTGAAAAGGTCAAAGGGATTCAAAGACGTCTTTAAGACATCTCGTTGAAGACGTCTTTAGAATGTCTTAGCAAAGGCGTCTTTAGGCAGACGTTGGCTATTGTAAAATACGACAACTTCAAGATGTCTTTAAGATGCCTTAAAGACGTAAGCAGGACGTCTTTAAGATGTCTACAAAATTCGTTTCTCATTCAATTTAGAAGTTACTGGAAACCATTTAGAATGTTATAGACCATTTTAGAACTTTGATAAGGCCTTTGAAAAGTTCAAAATACTTAAACTTCAATTCAGAATTTCCAAAAGCATTCTGACAATTTGGAAACTTCAGAACCATTTTAGAATACTCCAAAATATTCAAAAACCAATTTACAATTATCAAAAGCAATTCAGAACAGAATCAGAAGAATCTCTGGCGTTCAATTGGCCAATTCAAATTTTTCAGGAGTATTTTGGAAGAATTTAGAAACTTCAGAATCATTCCAGAACAACTAGGATTCAATTTAGAACTGGGAAACCTTTTAGAACGCTTTTCAACCAATTTAGAACACTTTGGAGCTTCAATAAGGATCTAAAATACTTAAAAACCTGTCAGAACAATTTAGATTTTATTGAAAAACTTCTAAAATACTCCAGAACTTTTCCAGCCAAGTTGGAACACTTCAGAACTTCAAAGGGCCATTTATAATGATTCAAAATATTTTCGAGCATCATTTTGAAAGGCTTCAGAACAATTCACAAACCCCAGATTATTCCAGAAAGCCTAATCCCTGGAATAAACAAAAATTGACAGATATAAAATAAGTAATAATAAGGAAAGATTAATACAAAATGAATCTAGAAACTTTCTTTGAAAAATTTTAGATCAATACTTTTTAACAACTTCTGAAGTAGGTAACTCTGAACACTTTGGAGTAGCTTTGTATGTTCAAAAACTATATCCAAAAACTTTGAATATCACTCTGATCTCTTTGGAGCAACTAGATGCAGAAGCTTTGAATACTTATTTTTCTGATTATTTTTGAATGCTCAGAAACTCTTGTAGAGCTGAATTCTCAGAATTTGAATATTATATTTACTCAATCAACTTCTGATGTTCAACCACCAACTCTTTAACCGTCCTCAAAACATCCCCATCATTCATCTCCTTCGCAATCCAATCGAACTTCCTCAATCTGATCCCTAAAATCTCCAATCTAGCTGTGGCGTAGATCATCAAACCAATAAACGTTGTTTGAGTTGCCGTATTGAAAAACAACCCTTGAGTTACCGCAAACAAGTTCAAACCGACAACCCAAATCATGTTTTTTTCGCGTTTGAACGGATACCATATGTCGTGCATAAACGGTTGGTCTTTGAACTCAGACATGTCTTCTGAGGCTATGACTTGGAGGAGGGAAACTAAAGTAAAAAAGGTGCAAGATGTGAGAGTGACGAGGAATTGACAAAGATTCACTTTTCTGCAATAAGAGATTTGTTTGTTGTAGCATGTTTTTACTTCGGGGTCGTTTGAGTTATTTAGGTTGTATTCGTTTTGGAGGATGTGCAAGAACATGTTTGGGATTTTTTTGACCTAAAATAATAATAAGTTTTAATTAGGGTTGTTTTAAATAAAATTTCTTACTTGAAATAATACAAGTTTGATACAAGTTTCACCAACAATTATAAGGATGTTAATGCTTCCAATTAATCTGGTTGGTTGATTGTGCTCTACAATTAAAACAATTAAATTGATTAATAATGATACGATGAATAAAATGTAGGCGTAAGTTTGGCATTTGGAGTAGATTTTGTAAAGTTTTTCAAGCGATTTGTTTTCGGTTATTTTAAAGGGCCAAAATCCGCTGAGGATTAAAAAGTACTTTGGGATTAGAATGAATTTGTCGCCGTACATTTTGATTCTAAGTGAGGGAGTTTGAAGAATATAGAGACATTTATATGTATATGGGGCTAAATTGTATAGTAAAAGCATGTCATTATAAAGAAAAAAATGTATAATTAGGGTTTGAATAAATAATAAGTTGTGATTTACATTGGAAAAAAAGAACAAGAATTAATTTTTCTTTTTTTCTAAGACGCAATTTTAAGGATTTGATTTCTTGCCTGTTGTATTTGTATTATTAATATTATATTTTTTAACCGGAGTTAGTAATGTTACTTTACTAAACTAGTAACGTAATATGTAACAAGTTATTCAAGTACAAATGAGTGAATTGTTGCGGAACTTATGGGTAGACCACTGCGGGACGAGCGCAGCGAGTTCCGCAGCCATCTACTCACCAATATGTTGTTTAATTACGACAATAACCTAACTCAAATGTGAGTTATTCTCATTAGTTTTAAAACTACACGTTTCAGGTGAATATCTTACTTGAACAGTTAAATAGTATATTGGTGAGTAGATGGCTGCGGAACTCGCTGCGCTCGTCCCGCAGAAGTCCACCCATAAATTCCGCAACAATCTACTTATTTGTACTTGAAAAATTACGTATTATAGACATTTGAATTTTGATTTCAAAATATTCAAACCAATCCAACCTTAATTGCTTGGTAACCGTTGAGCAAATTGTGATAAGTTATTCAAGTACAAACGAGTGGATTATTGCGGAACTTATGGGTGGACCTCTGCGGGACGAGCGCAGCGAGTTCCGCAGCCATCTATTTACCAATATGTTGTTTAAGTACGATACTAACCTGACTCACTCAAATGTGAGTTATTCTCATTAGTTTAAAAAGTACACCTTTCAGGTTAGTGTCTTATTTGACCAGTTCAACAGTATATTAGTAAGTAGATGGCTGCGGAACTCGCTGCGCTCGTCCCGCAGAGGTTCACCCATAAGTTCCGAAACAGTCTACTTATTTGTACTTCAACAATAACTTATTATATAAAGTCAGAATTTGTAAGATTATCCCCTTTTTTGTCAAGTTGCCTTTTAACAGGAATTAGTAATGTTACTTTACCAAACTAGTAATATATTGTGACAAGTTATTCAAGTACAAACGAGTAGATTGTTGCGGAACTTATGGGTGGATCCAGCCATCTATTCACCAATATGTTGTTCAAGTACGATACTAACCTGACTCACTCAAATGTGAGTTATTCTCATTAGTTTAAAAAGTACACCTTTCAGGTTAGTGTCTTATTTGACCAGTTCAACAATATATTAGTAAGTAGATGGCTGCGGAACTGGCTGCGCTCGTCCTGCAGAGGTTCACCCATAAGTTCCGAAACAGTCTACTTATTTGTATTTGAACAATAACTTATTATATAAAGTCAGAATTTTGTAAGATTATCCACTTTTTGTCAATTTGCCTTTTAACAGGAATTAGTAATGTTACTTTACCAAACTAGTATTATATTATGACAAGTTATTCAAGTACAAACGAGTAGATTGTTGCGGAACTTATGGATGGATCCAGCCATTTATTCACCAATATGTTGTTCAAGTACGATACTAACCTTACTCACTCAAATGTGAGTTATTCTCATCAGTTTAAAAACTACACGTTTCAGGTGAATGTCTTACTTGAACAGTTAAACAGTATATTGGTGAGTAGATGGCTGCGGAACTCGCTGCGCTCGTCCCGCAGTGGTCCACGTATAAATTCCGCAACAATCTACCTATTTGTACTTGAAAAATTACTTACGTATTATATACATTTGAATTTTGATTTCAAAATATTCAAACCAATCCAACCTTAATTGCTTGGTAACCGTTGAGCAAATTGTGATAAGTTATTCAAGTACAAACCAGTTGATTATTGCGGAACTTATGGGTGGACCTCTGCGGGACGAGCGCAGCGAGTTTCGCAGCCATCTATTCACCTAGCCATCTTTCACCAATATGTTGTTTAAGTACGATACTAACCTGACTCACTCAAATGTGAGTTATTCTCATATTAGTTTAAAAAGTACACCTTTCAGGTTAGTGTCTTATTTGACCAATTCAACAGTATATTAATTAGTAGATGGCTGCGGAACTCGCTGCGCTCGTCTCGCAGAGGTTCACCCATAAGTTCTGCAACAGTCTACTTATTTGTACTTGAACAATAACTTATTATATAAAGTCAGAATTTGTAAGATTATCCATTTTGTCAATTTGCCTTTTAACAGGAATTAGTAATGTTACTTTACCAAACTAGTATTATATTATGACAAGTTATTCAAGTACAAACGAATGGATTGTTGCGGAACTTATGGGTGGTTCCAGCCTACTATTCAATAATATGTTGTTCAAGTACAATACTAACCTAATTCACTCAGTTGTGAATTTTTCTCCTTAGTTAAAAAACTACACGTTTCAAGTGAGTGTCTTATTTGAACAGTTCAACAGTATATTGATGAGTAGATGGCTGCGGAACTCGTTGCGCTCGTCCCGCAGAGGTCCACCCATAAGTTCCGCAATAATCTACTCATTTGTACAGGGTGTTTTTTTTATATATTGACACTCCATCTGCAGCCTTTACCTTTACAGGTAGAAGAAAGGTGTAAATACAAAAACTGTACAGTTTTGGCTGAATTTTTAGAAAGCATGGTTAGAAACAAAATTTGAACGCTGTTTTAAAAGAGGTATCACTTGACCCCTTGTTCTATTTGAAATAGTAAGGGTTGGTGCCACCCTGAGTAGACGGTTAAAGTTGAAGTGTTAAAAATGGTTGCAGAAAACTTCTCCTTCCTGTTTCTTAAATGGTACACTTTGTATAGGTAGTAGTTGAACAGCAAAGAAGAAATAATACTTAATCATGGAAATTTCATTGTCCTTCACAGGTTCTTATTAAAAAAAATTCCAAAAATCCAATACATCTCTAAATTCTACTAACACTGAAATAAAACACAAAAATAATGCCTTTCTCTATTATTTTACTAAGTACCTTCCAAACAATATAATTTTGATAAATCCCTATTACATCTCTGAGTTATACAAATGATGTTTGGCTTTATAATTCCTCAGCAAAGCATAATACGAATAAGTCCATTTCAAAATCTAAAAACAATTTACAATACAGCAGTTACACAACCAATGCTACCACTTACTGAAATAAATGTGTCCAGGGACAATGTTATCAAACTGAGCCCTTTAACTTCAATAGGCCTTTTGTTTCTTTCCATTAAAATAAACAATGACCGTCTCACTCTTGGACTGCATTCGTACCAAGAGGAAAAGTAGCAAGAAGTTACAATTTCTAAACTCTAGAAATTATGTTATATATAAATCAGGTACATTTTCCAAAACATCAATTATTATTACCTCATGATAAACGAAATTCCCAAACCAACAATACAATCCTAGTTCGGCCAGCATGGAAATTGTGTAGCAGAATAAAAATATAGCTTCAGGGGATGTTGGTGATAGCTGAAATGTCTAAATGAAAATAACTAAATATTAATTATTAAACTATATTTACTGAGGTTAGTAGCATTAAAGCATTACAAACAGATACGCATCCAGTGACCATTTGAATAAAAGAAATTATGCTGAAACAATCTTGAATACATTTTGAAAATCTATAAAAACAATAGCATTAGAAACTAAACCAGTAAAGTTGTTATACCTTACTCTTCAATATCGCTGTAATGGATGCAGCACTCTTTTAAATAATCCAAAGTTAGCTTTTCCGAATTTTCCTCTGAATAATCGGGCAAACTTTTAACATTTTCCTTCATATCAATCAACTTTATATTCAACTTTCTCAACTGGGTAGCTGAAATCATTATGAAACCAACAGAAAGCAAATCCAAACAAATATTAGTATAAGCACAAATGTATGCCCCAATAACTTCAAACATGTAAAAAGGATAATGAAACATGCCTGAATTAAAATGCTCAAATTCCAACGGTAAAGGTTTATTTGATTCCCAAACTAAAAATAATTATTATTTTAAACTTAAAAAAATATACCAAATAATTATTACTAGGATATACAGCTAAACAAAACAAAGTAATGTTGCACTGAATAACAAAAGCAGCTTGGGTACCAACGCAAAGTTTCTTCAATTGCTTCAATACCAAATTATATTGGTGGTTGTAAGCAACAAAACTAGGAGTTTCAAGCATATCGATGCACCTAAAAAACTCCTCTCGCTTGTAAGTCATAATTACAAACTTCAAAAAACTATTAGAAATTGTTATGTGCATATATAGGCTTTCAGAAAGCTTGACGAAGTTGCCTACTTGAAGTGCTACTTGGTAGCTCAAGCATAAGCCCAACGAAAAAAGAATTCCCATTGAAATGATGGTACGAATTCTGTGGATATAAAAAAAATCAGAAATAGAAGAAAATCATTATTACCTACCTGTAAACTAATGAAAATTCCGTAGTAGGATAAATTGCCAAAATCGAAAGCAAAATCCTGGGAATTTTGATAAATTCAAACATGGACATGTTGGTAATGAAGTGGTTTATCGCACAGTAAGGTATTAATAATTATGGGCGTGATGAAAGGAAAATAAAAATAAAATTGGTGCAATTAGATATTGTTTTTATATTGGATAACAGCGTATTACATAATTAGAAGGAAAAAACACAATTTACGCCTTTCTGGATGAAAATAGGACAATAATTATGTATGAAAAATAAGTTCATGGTCAAGAGACAATAATTTCAATGTGGAAATTTTATTCCTGGGCTCTCATAAGTTGAAATTGAACAGGAAAATTATCAAACTCCTTTTTCTGTTCATTTGGAGCTTCTATTTTGCACCATCATAGAGCTTGAATTCAACTGAGAAGAATAGGAATTTTATTCCAGGAACAGGGACAGCTTAGGACTTTTTGAGGCCCTGGGCCTATATGTAAAATGAGATAGTTTGTGAACCACCTGAAAGACGACACAGGGAGCCATCGGGGGCCCCCGCCTAGTAATATGGAAGCAAAAAAGACAAATAGCCATAATTTTACTTATACTTTCAGAGATTCCAAACCCTACATGGTCATAGTCGAAAGCAAAAATGGGTATTGAAAAACAGTAAAGTTGGTGGAGTTGAGAAAACTTCTAGGAAAGGGAAAAACAGAGTGGAAATTGGAATTGAATTTACCGATTATATAAGTGCAAATGAATTTCTAAATAATAAAATATTAACGGATGAAAATCTACATACACGCCTATATTGCAGCGAGTCTAGTTACCTGTAAAGGTATAGCCAGAGGGATCTACAGAAGTATAATCAGAGAGGAAATACTTGAGAATACAAAATCTGTAGGAAAGATTATTGAAGCCAGAAGACTAAAGAAGAGAATAATTGGAAGCGGTGAAATCAAATATGTAAATACTGAATCAGTGGTGTTTACGTTCCAAGGGAAAGTGATTCCAAGGGCAGTTAGCCTAGATTTCTGTGATGTATCAGTTTCAGTATACATAAGCCCAGTATTGATATGCTTTAAGTGCTTAAGGTACGGTCACATGGCTAAACAGTGCCGAGGTAAACAAAGATCCCCAATATGTGCAGAGGAGCATAAAGAAAGAAAGTGTACACAAAACACTCAAACTGTTTATTGTAACATGAAGCACAAAGCTACATACAGGCAATGTAAGGAATACCTGAGACAGAATAAGCAATCAAAACCACTATGATCACAGAAAATATATCCTATTTTGAAGCTAGGAGCAAACATCCGAAAGGAGATGAAATTATAGGACAGCGACTTGGACAAAGAATAAGTAATTTAGACCATATAGAGATTTCCCAGCCCTAAATCATGAAAGAAGAGCTTCGGAAGCCAATACACCAATTGAAGTAAACCAGAGACATCTATACATATTGAGAACCAACACACATCGGCATGCAATCTTAAAAGGAAAATGTCCAGTTCACCAGGTGGCCGATCCTCGGGCCAGGGAGTAGAGCTTCCCGATAGAACGAATGTTTTGTCCTTGTCAACGTAATCGAAAAGTAAACGAAAATGATAAAGACGAAAATTTTGTTCTCTCGGGAAGTTTCACTCCCTGACTCGAGGATCGGCGCGCAGGGTAGAACAGAGATGCGCACAAAAAAGGTCTGATTCTTGCATCAGCTAGAACTCCAACCCAAATAAGTACAAGGGAAGATTCGGTGGCAGGAAGTGCATATTCCATACAGCCAACACCAATATTAGATGTCATTGAAAAGACAACCTTGTCTCAAGATGTGAAGGACTTTATTATGGGGGTAATCCACAATGCAACCCAGATATTTGGGGAATCCAATCAGGAAACAGACAGCCAATACCTACAGAAAAATGTACACGCTATTAGAGATTTACAGTTTGAAGAAACGCAATATGAAAATAGTACAATGGAACATTAGAAGCATTCTAAGAAATTATAGTGACCTTATTGTTTTGATAAATAGCGAGGAACCAGATGTAATACTTTTCAATGAAACATGGCTCAAGGCAGATTATGTCTTGAAAGTCAAATATTATGTTACGCATAGATTGGATAGAGATGATGGAAGAGGAGGTATTGCTATACTGATCAAGGAAGGCATGCCGCATATAAAATGTAATATGAACAATCAAAGGTTTCAAGCAATGGGACTTAAAATCAAAGACATATGACTATTGTCACAGCTTATAGTCCACCAGACATCTCACTTTCCATAAACAACAGCCATAACGCTTTTGGGGGGATACAAGCTTCATTTATTATTATGGGAGACATAAATGCCCAACACAGCCTATGGAGTTCACAGATTAACAACTACAATGGTAAACACTTAATGGAATACATTGAGGATAAGAATCTGATAATATTAAATGACGGCAAGAGCACAAGAATAACACCACCGAACCAAAACAGAAGTTGCCCAGACATAACAATAGTAACCCAAGATCTTGGGAACATTCTGCAACTGATCGGTCTCCCAACCAGAGCGGACTTTAGTGATCATTTGTCTACCATATGTGAAATCAGAAAACAGTTGCTAGATCAAAAGCACAGAAGGAAACCACTAAGAAAATGGAAAACTGATAAAGCTGACTAGGAAAAATATGAAACGGCGTTTTACAAGGGTGGGGAAGAAATTCATAGACAAAATAGATAACTCTGCTGGGGAAGCTATCCCAACAGTTTTAGGATCAAGTAAAAATAAATATACTCCAAAGCCAAACTGGTGGGTAAAGACTGCAACAAATTAACAGAGGAAAGACAAGAGGCTATGGGACATTACCTAAGAAGCATGACTTTGGACAATTTTCTGAAATATAAGCAACTTGCTGCCAGGACAAGGCGTATCCTAAAGATAAAAAAGAAAGATGGTTTTAGGAGGTTCACAGAAACATTAAGTAGATAATCATCAATTGCATATGTCTGGAGAGTTATTAAAAAATTCTCAAACAACATAGTAGATGAAGACAAACACACATACAAGATAGACTGGGTTAATGATCTATTAGACTCACTGGCTCCTTCGTTTGTCGGTAATAGACGGAAGGAAGGAGATTGCTTTGAAATAGGAGAAGAAGAGTTAGAGATTGCTCTTCAAACAAAAAAGAACACCACCCCAGGATGGGATGGAATTACCTATCCGGTGTTGTCAAGAATACCACCTTTTATGAGAGAATCACTGTTGCAATTCCTAAAACAGGAAGCAGATATTCCGCAGGATTGGAGAAATCAAATTGTGATTCTGATCAAAAAACCCTAAAGACTGCAAATCCTATAGACCACTTGTGATGACTTCCTGTTTGGGTAAAGTAATGGGAAACATTCTCAAGACGCGATTACAGAATTTCCTGGAAAGGAAAAACTACTTCAATGTATTCCAGAATGGGTTCAGGAAAGGCAAAGGAACCATTGATGACAATCTGGTCATTTTGACCAATGCCATATATACAGCGTTTTCCAAAAACGAAGTGGTAGTATGTTCCTTTATAGATATCCGTGCAGCCTATGATAATGTATCAATGGAAAGTCTGAGAGACAAGTTGAAAGAGGCCAAAGTCAATGAATGGATTTGTGATTATATTTACAATCTCTACTCAGATAGGAATAAATTTATATAAGGGAGTCGATTAATGGTAACTTACTAGGGCCTCAAAAAGCTAATATGGGGCTACCACAGGGGTCGCCCTTGAGCCCTTTGCTTTCTAACATATACATCAATCAGATTTAGGAAGTAGTCTCAGGGGGGGTAAGTACACTAAAGTATAGTATGCGGACGACATTGTTGTTTGCGACTGGAAAAAAAGTGGAAGAAGGAATTATGAAGGATAGATTGCGTGGCTCAAGAGAAACATAGACATATCGACGGAAAAAAAAACTAAAGCCATACTGCAGGCGTATTCTGTATCGTCATAGAGGGAAGAAATTTCTTTCTATAAGTATAGAGAGGAAATTTCTTTCTATTTCTTGAACTTATTCTGTACCATTTTTTCTATGCCCGGTCGGGTATGCTCGGCTATAGAGAAATGTGTATTATTTGATGTAAAAACATTGACCTGTAATCAGGGAATTTGGGATACTTTTTTGATTAGGTTGGTAACAAAGGCAATATTTGTTTACATCTTTATGTTAGGAGCTTCGCGAATGATTAAGTGACAGTTTGTATCTTTCATTGTGAATTGTAACATTTTCGATTTTCGATACGTTCAAGTGGTAAGTCTGTGTAATTATTATAAACCATATAAGGTTCGTTTCACCAGGGTTCATACTTGACCTTGAAACTTTAGAAAAAAGAGTTGTCGTAGATTAATTCATATAGGTTATTGTTGGCGTAATGGTTGATATTTTAGAATCACCTTCGGAGTTACGTGGACTGTAAGCGCAACGTATGAATATGTAGCAAAAAATAACCATACAAAAGACAATATGATAAAAGGCGCCTTACCTGTGGTTCTGGGGTTCTTCTAGTTCAAAGTTAATTGTTAATACCGGGATCCCGGGTTTTGTTTCGGTTGCACAACACTACCGGCTTTTATTTCGAAACCGGTAACCGGCGAGCTCGCGATATTCATCGACTTTCTTGTGCGCGAAAACGGATTAAAAATGTGTGTTCGTGTTTCGTGTTTGGCGAAAACAGAGAGAGTGTATTTCGCCGTCGCTTGGCTGTACGAATCGAGTGTTTTTTCGTACCTTTTTTGTCGACCTCGGTTCCATACCGAGGGCGCTGGTGTTCCTTGCAATGGAGGCGCTATACCTATTTGAATTTGTATGGTTTTTCAATATGAGCAAAATTCGTGACTTTGACACTCTTGAAGAGATGCACGTACAAGTATGACACATTCAATTTTTTTGACAAATTAAAATGAATGACTTCTGGTTTAAGAACCGACGAACGATTTTTATTTGTTAAACAAGGAAGGCAAATGCTGGTGGCAAATACAAACCCTGGCGAAACAAACTTTAGGTACCTTATTTCTGATCCTATAGTTTTCGTTTTTTAGTGGGGGCTTATTATAAAGTATGGAGCTAATATTCCTTCATTTGCTACAGGTAGCAGAATATGAAGAAAGACAAAACCAATTTCGTTTGGAGAGAAGACTTTTGCGAGACCAACAAAATGCTTTTGAATTGCCCGAGCGAGAATGCTTCAGGCTAAGTCGACAGCTAGTTCAAAATCTCATTCCTGATTTTACCCCTCATATGAATGATGAATGCCGAGCGTTATCTGAGGTGTCTTTGGCTCTAGAGGCTATTGCCCATAGGTGGGTAAAATTTCCCTTAAATGAAGCCCAAAAGCAAGAAAAAAAAGAAGAGTTCATGGCCCAGTTTGGATTTCCAGGGGTGATAGGCTGCACTCATATTGCCATTGTTGCACCACGAGAAGATGAAAACTTATATTTTAATAGAAAACAATATCATTCCAAAAATGTACAATTGATATGTGACACGAATCTATTGATACTAAATGTTAAAACCAATTATGGTGGTGCAACTCACGATGCCTTTATTTGGAGAAATTCCAATGTAAGGACACATTTGGAACAAATGTATAATCAGGGTGATCATAATTTGTGGCTTCTTGGAGATAATGGATATCCACAAGAGCTATAGCTTATGACGCCTATCCAAGGTGTACCCAGAGATGCTCCTGAAGGTAGATATACGGCAGCTTTGACAAGTGCCAGAAATTATGTGGAAAGATGTATAGGTATTTTATAAAAAATGCTAAGTATTATATATTTTTGCACTAAATGATGAAATTTATTTATTTCAGGAGTTTTTAAAAACCGATTTCGCTGTCTATTGAAAGACGGTCTTACATTATGACCCCTTCAAAGCTGGCCAAATTATCAATGCAGTTAGTGTTTTACACAATATGTGTGTTAGGGGTAATCTAGCCATCGAAGATAATGAAGAGGAACAACGTGATGACGACGAAGATGTTGCGGATGTAGGAGTTGGTATTGCAAGAAATGTGCTTGTACAAGGGCAGGCGAAAAGAGCTAATATAATACAATTTTAGTTCGAAAATATTTAATCGAACACATCAATAAAATAAATGGAAAAACAAAATAAAATTATTATTAAACAACACTTAACTAATACATGCAAAAAAGGAAACGAAAATATAGAAAATACCTAGTGGAAAAAAACATTAACAACAAATCTCTAAAGAAAACTTTCTAATCAGCCTCACATGTAGCTCGAGCAGCTCTTAGTTCTAAACTATTCCCTAAGAAAAAAAAATCCACAAGTCACCAACTAATAAATATTTATGACTTGATATTATTTTGAGTTCTGTAGCAAGCAGAAAGGTCTTTTAAAGCCTGCGCTATTGCCTCTTGGGCTTCGGCCTGTCTCTTGACCATTTCTCTCAGTTTTCTCCTTTCTTCCATTACCTCTTCATGCATTTTTGCCATGGAAACCACTTTCGCAGGCTTTTCAGTAGACTGCCGACTGCGTTTCCTGGCTGGTCTACTGGATGATGTTAATGGTGGAAAAGACTTGGGCAAATGGGCAGCTCTGTCTGTTTCTATGCTGGAACGGTGTGTTCTTGGTGGTGGTAGGCGATTGAATGGTTTCAATGGTGGAGGAGATGGAGGAGATTTGGGCAAACAGATAGCTCCTTCTGTTCCTGTGCTGTTGGAGGGATGTGCCTTTGGGGGTGGTAAGCCATTCTCTTGGCCTGTCAAGAGTTGTGGTTGTCGCAAAGGCAGGTCGCTGTAAATAACATTTTGATAATTTTGTAAATACTTATCTTTATTGCAATTCTACACACAATTATCCAATTCGAATATAATCTTACATGCACTAATCGACATCAACTCTTTTTTTAGTGTTATAGTTGTAATTACCATTCCTAATTCTGCATTTCCATCCCCAGTTACTGATCTCCAACCCATTGAATTTATTAGCCGTTTTTCTGTGCCTCGATTCTTAACTGGGCAGCTTTTGATTTTGTTTTTGACTTCCATCGGCCGATTGCCTACAACAATATTTAAAATTATTAACTTATAGAATTATAGAATGACATTACACCTAAAGGGTATATGAGTCACATAAAAAGATACCATTTTCGATTTGTCAACGCTTCTCAGCCCAAATCTCGTGGAATTTAATTTTTCGACCAATTCCTCCTACAATTTTGCATTCTGCCTAGCATCACCATTCATATGTTTAAATTAGGGCCTGAAAATTGTTGGATGTTCCTCTCCAAAATTGACGATGGTGTTCCATTGTTATCATCTGCATTACGTACATGAAAATATGAGTGATTATGCCAAAGCCTTGGAATTGATTTTAGATATAACTTACCCATGATATTTCGTTGATTTTCAATACGGTCACTCAACATCCTTAATACAGACGATACAGAATACGCACTCTGTTCTCCCAAGAGAACAGACATAATCCAAGAACAAATATAAGGGTATCAGATAGCGAAATTGAATGGGTGGAGAAATACAAGTATTTGGGACTAATATTGGACAGAAAGCTGAAATGGGATGATCACGTGGTGTATGTTAGTGGTAATTGAACACCCTGTATATCACAACGTTAAAAAAAAAAGATTAATATTTAAGCTATCCATGTACCAATAGACATCGTCCCTAAAACTTGGTATTTTTGCAAACGCATGGAACTTCATGTTGTAGGTACTTGATATCACTATGACAAACAATTTTGTAACTGTCTAGTTAAATATCAATTAAAATACAATTTCCAAGAAAATGTTACCAGTTCCAGAATCTTTTCTCTGGATCTCATCGAATAGAGATACCCCAAAAGTACCAGTTTGGTGTGCAATCTCTATTACGAAAAATTACAGACCATTTTCATTATTGAACCAACGATCACAGAAATTGTATACACTGTTAAGACAGGAAGGTATCTTAGATGATATCTATTTCCAGCAGGATGGTGCCTCCACCTCATTATTCTTTAATAGCAAAGGAATCACTAGATATGACATTTGGGGAAAGACGGATATGGAGGTCCTATAGAATAGACACCTTACTCTCCTGACTTGAGAGTTCCAGACTTTTTTCTCTGGAGTTGAGTCAAGGAAAGATGCTGTAATCTTTTGCTCAAATAGCCTGAAAGATCTTAAGCGTATTTGTTATGCCATTGAAGCGATTCTCCAGGAAATGTTACACAAGTTATTCACCCATTCACTGATCCATAAATGCCTGGAACAGAAGTTTTTAATAACTTTTTATTGGGCAAACATAAGTTCTAAGCTTTGTAAATATGCGTTTGCAAAAATACCAAGATTTCGATTTTTTACCTCTAAAACTTCAAGTTTTAGGGACTTAGTCTATTCGACATGGATACCTTAAACATTATTCTTTTTTTTGACGTTGTGATATACAGGATGTTTCATTAAAAATAGTGGAGAATTTCAATGTTGAAAAACGGATTTTTGTCACTTGCCCTGTTTCAAAAAAATTGGCAACCTACTAGAAACAAACATTAGACCAAGAGAAATCAAATAGCGCAAACCGCAGGTAGCTAGCACACCTGGTTTAAAACTTATACCCATTTAAAATGGTTCATTTTCGGCTGGGACACCCTGTATATAAAGGACTAGTTAGATCCCACTTTGATTATGGCTGTCAAGCCATGTATCATATGAGTAAGATGAATATGAACAGATTGGATCGCATCCAGTACCAAGCCTCAGAGAAGGGTGACTGGCTGTATGAAGAGTACAGCCATAATGGCGCTCTTATCCGAAGCGGCTGATATACCACTGGCTAAATGAAGAAATCTTCTTAGTATAAGATTGATGCTCAGGAAAATGGCTTCAAAAGGGAATGAGGTTAACAAGAGGATAATCAACTTCTATGCGTTATACAACCAGGACCCTCCTTATTGGCAGGCCAAGGGCGCTCCGGCGATTATGGAGGGAGCCGATTTTGTGCTTGCCCATATAGAAATATTAGATAAATCGGATAATCTACCATGTTACGGAGAAGATATGAAAAATAGAATGGGTTGATTCGAACATACAAAAGGATAGCCTAGATGCTCAAGTGAAACTGCAGGAAATATATATAGATTATCAACATATCTACACAGATGCATCTTTGGACCCTATAACAGCACAGTGCGGAATTGGAATTTTCAATAACACAAATAGATTTTCAATAATAGGAAAATGTCAGGATTCAACTAATATTTGCTCAGCAGAGGTGTTGGCCATCTATGCAGCCTTGAATACCTTGGAGAATGATAAGATAAAGGTTGTCCTGATATCGGATTCCAAGAGTGCCATCGAGAAAATAGTCAGAGCTGGTAGGTATTCATAGACCTTCAGATAGAAGCACGTTAAGAACTAGGAAAAAAATTCTAGAAATGCAGGATAAGGGTCATTCAGGCATAATAGGAAATGATAAGGCAGATGACCTTGCAGGAAGGGGCCGAAGGGCTAACGTCTTTGTAAATAAAACATTATACTATAAGGATCTGGCCAGAATAACTGAGGCGGCTGTAGAATATTCCAATAAGGACAGAAATCATTGGAACCAGTATCACAAATTAATGAAGGAACCTCTATGAATACCATGGTTCAGTAAAATAGAGAAAATAAACTGCTGGACAAATGAAACGGAACAAGGGAATTTTTAGTTCAAATTTGGATTCCAATATTACGCGAACCAAAGAAGAAATCAATAAGTGGTTTGCGTAATTTAAAAGATAATTTCCCAAACCGCTCATTGATATCTTCCCAAGTTCGCGTAATATTGGAATTTGAAGCTAACCTAAACATTCGTTTGTTCCGTTTCATTTGTCCAGCAGTTTAGATAGACAGAAAGCTAGTGTTTTTTGCAGAATGAGAACGGCACATTGCTTCATACCAAAACACCTTCAAGAACTTGGTATGCAGGACAGTGGGTATTGTGAATGTGAAGAAGTAGACGATTTAAATCACGTAATATTGAATTGTGAGCTTAGTAGAGACCTGACAGGCTTTATACAAATTTGATTGGAATGAAGGAAAGTCCGAGAAAAAAGTGGAATCCTGCTGTTTTCAAATTGCGAGACGACAAGGAGCCATAAGAAACTGAGAAGAAGAAGAAGAAGAAGAAGTAGCAATAGTGGTATCACTTAAAATATACACCCTGTATAATTATTATTATGTTTTTGGTTGAACAAAAAATGGAAGATTCATCAATCATCCATCGGCCATTGGAGCTATATTCAATGATTATCCAAACTTTCAACTATTATGAGTTTCTAGAGAATTTAATTGTCTTTAATTTAAGCCTAATTACTTTAGGATCAGATTGAAATTAATAAAATTATGAGGCAGAATGAACTTGCAAATTGAAAAATGCTTCCACTCTGAATAAGTATTTGGGTTTTGTTTTTATCAATCTTAAGTAAAAATAGGGTTCTTTTTTCTTAATTTATTATATAATACTGATAAAATAATATATTGTGCCTTAATAAGAAATAAAATATAAACAATAATACAAATAGATACCTACATCTATATTTGTTGATGTTTTATGAGTGCCACCAATAATCATATATGTGCATTTTATAATAATAAAGAATAAAAATAAAGAGACGTTAAAACATTAGCTCAGAAGTTTGGGTCCATTATCAAAATAAGGTAAAGGTAATACCAAACTTGGTAATACTCAATATTGAAAATTTTGAGAGTCTGGGGTTTGATTCAATATGACTGACTAATCATTAAGATCTTAACCTACTTAAATTTATTTTAAAATAATCAGCATTTGTACAGAAAAGGTGAAATTTTTACTATTGATTGGAACTGGTTTACCTACAACTTAGCAATGAAAATAAAAATCAAAAAAGTTTAGGCAAAAAAAAAGAAAGAAAGTGTGCAACCAAGTGAAACTGCAAACTCGTGCTCTACCAATTTATTTTTGATTAAATGCGCAAAATTTCTTCAACCCATTTCTTATCCAACTCGAACAACTCAGCTTCAGTGCTGGCCTGATTTTCCCGACTCAAAATCGGAAAAGGGTTGCCTTGGTGGGCGCTGCGCGGTACCGTGGTCGTTGTATCACCAAATGTTTGAACGTGTTGAAACTGGACTTTACGCCTGCGCCCCCTCACCGCAACTGCATCAACTTGTGGTTGAGTAGTTTGAATTGAACCAACAACTTGCGGAGGATTTTCCAGAAAAGTCGTGGTACCGCTAAATGTTTGCTGGTACCTCCTCCTGCGTCTCATAGTCGGTCTGGGTTGTTCAATACCAGCAATATTATTGTTTTCATCCATTTGAGGTAGGGCAACAGCTTGAGCCCCATTATCCACCTCGGTTGTAATTTCTGTCAAGAATTTTTCAAAATCAAAAGAAATATCAGCAATATTTGGCTGATTATTCCAAATGGGTCTGCAACTGGAAACCCTCTCGCGGTACTGCCAAACTTCCAATTCAAATCCGCTGCGATTGGTTCTGCGATTTTGTTCCGCCAAATTGTACTTGGCGGCTGTTAAGTTGGATGGAGATGGAAAAGTTGGTAGATCGCATCTGTTCAAGGCGATAGTAAATTGAGGCATGATGTCATTCATGACGTACATGGTGCCGGGATTGAAATAGTAGTTTTGTTTCAATTGCTCGCGTACCCCGAGGAGTTTAGCTACGTGGTGCCCGTAGAAACTTGTAAAGTACGGATTCGGCTGGAAAACGATGTTACTAAAAGCCGAGTACCATTCACACTTTAAAGTGTACCTGAAAACGAAAAAATATATTTCTTTGATAATAATTATTTAATAACACTTACCGACTGCATATTGTAATACCAGTTTCTAGCTTCGAATCATTTGGCCTGCCTCTCTTAGCGAAACTTTTCCTGGCAATGGTACTTTCTTGTTGGCTAAATTTCAATACCAAAGTTACCATAAATCCTACCGGTGGGGAAGTTACAGGCGTTACAATAATATCAACTGGCTAAAAACAAGCATAAATTCAACGCCTTATACAACAATAAAGATATTGTACCGTAAGCTTTACTGGTCCATTTTTTCCTGGACAAAATAGCATACTGTAATCGTCCGGAATCGGATCCAGATCGATCCAGTGGGTTCCGTTTCTGTTGTGGCGACATTCCAAACTGAAGCGGCCGCAAATGCACAGGCTTTGCCTTTTGTCCGTGCTGTAAAACGGCCAGTAGCCGGTGGTCAGCACGAAGCCTGTAGGGATTATTTGGTTCATTATGTCGAAGAGCTACAACAGAGGAAAATATCGATGGGAATCGGGAAAACTTATTGTAATTGATAATTGATGATTTTTTTGAAAAAAGTATTTAGTTTGCTTTGCCACAAAGTAAGTTCATGTCATTAATTCTGCCATCTATTGGAAAGATGCTTAACTAGTAACTGAACGGTGTCGCCATCTATTAGAGAGATATATAAACCTGAATGTTGTTGCCAAAATGACTGGAGTTATTATTAAATTATCTCATTTTTTTTCCTGTCTCAATTTTTATCCGTTCCAGGCTCTTGGATTTGTCTCCTTTTTCAAAGGACCCCTCACTTTTCTCATGTAAAATGGCTTTCGGCCAACTTTTTTAAAAATTTGGTATGTTGTAGTTCTTGATGTTCTGAACAAATGTCTCTATAGGCTCAATTCGATCCTATGTCCAGTTTCCGAGATATCGGTGCTCAAAGTTGGACAAAGGAGAATTTTAATAATTTTCCTATAATTTTTACAATAGCCTATTATAAATCCAAGCCTTACTTTTTTGATAAAATTATTAGATGAGAATTTTGCTTATACATAGTATGGTCTTTTAAATATGAAATCCATTTTTCATACATGGTGAACCAAAAGATTTTAGAGGTTTATTTTATACAATTCAAAAGTATGCAAAATTATCGTCCACCATTTTGTGCCGATGTTATGTATCTTAAAAACAAACGGCCTGATTTTCACAAAACTCTGACATTTTTTATATATCGATAGCCTTAGAAAAATGACGCAATAAATTGTTTGGAGGGTGTAACATAACAATGGGTATTATGGGGTTTCATAATTTCCAAACTGTGAGGAATGCGAGTTCCAGAGCGTACCGATTTTCAATACGGGCTGTTTGAAATTACTCTGGACCTTACTATATAGAAACTGACCAAGATAGCTCTTTGAGCCATACATACCTTAGTCCAAAAGTTAACAAATAAAAAGTTATACTTAGGGTGTTAAATTATCAATTTAATTTTCGAAATTGTTATTTAACATGAAAACTTTCTAAACATTTTCGATGAATTTAGGTGAGCTGTTGTGTGCTTCGGTAGAAAGTAATCTGCTTAGTTTTCGAGATACAGGGTATCAAGATTTGGAAAAAAAATCGTTTTTCGGCTCAAAACTCCCTTTTTTTGTTGGCAGTTTTGTTTGTGATAACAAAAGGTATCTTATGACTGTAACATGACTTGCTTAATCTGAAAAAAATATATTGAAGTTATAAAAAAACTACTTTCACCAACGTACTGGGGCACCACTGGAATAGTTACGGCATGTCTAATTAAGTCAAAACATACATTTTGTTATGACAAACCAACCTGCCAAGTTTAAAGAAAATCAAGAAACGGATTTTTGAGTACTCTTTATCCTAGAAGTTTGATCTCCCGTTTCAGAAACACCCTGTATATTCTGAGACAAAAGTGTATAAGGTTTGGATATCTTATTTTCAGTAGTCTTGGATATATTGACAGCTGGAAATATACTACCTTATACATTTTTGTCTTGATTCTCCACGTAGCGCATTCTACATATTCAGTCAAATTGATATCGGTTGTGTTATCCTCACTTGAATTAATTCAAAATTAGAAAGTTTTCAAGTTAAATAAAAAAATCGAAAATTAAATCGATAATTTACCACCCTGTAACTTTTTACTTGTTAACTTTTCGATTAAGGTATGTATGGCTCAAAGGGCTATTTTAGTCTTCAGTTTCTATAGTCCAGAGATTTCCCCGTAATTTCAACACCCCATACTTCTCAGTTTGGAGACCATTAAACTCCATAATACCCATTTAGTTATGCTACACCGTCCAAACAATGTATTACGTCATTTTTCTTTGGCTATCGATATATAAAATTGTCAGAACTTCGTGAAAAGCTGGCCGTTTGTTTTTAAGATACATAACATCGGTACAAAATGGAGGGCGATAATTGCATAAGTACTTTTAAATTGTAATAAAATAAACCTCTATATAAATATTTTAGTTCACCGTGTATAAAAAATGAATTGCGCATTTTAAAGACCATACTATAAGCAAAATTCTCATATAATAATTTTATCAGAAAAGTAAGGTTTTTATTTATAATAGGCTATTTTTAAGATTATAGGAAAATGTTTAAAATTCCCCTTTGTCCAACGTTTCAGCACCGATATCTCGGAAACTGAACATAGGATCGAATTGGGCCCATGGAGATATTTGTCCAGAGCATCAAGGACTACAACATACTAAATATTTAAAAAAATTGGCCGAAAGCCATTTTGCATAAGAAAAGTGAGGGGTCTTTTCTCTAAATAAAATGAATTCAAGAGCCTGGAATAAAAAAAAATACTTTCTTCGTGAATGAGAACCAATTTGTGCTCCAATTCTTCTCTCCATTTCTAAATTATTGTCAAACTTTCTCTAGTTTTAGTTTTTGTTTAATTATTCTTGAATTTTTGCTTCATGAAGAGAATTTGAGAATCTCAAATAGAGGATCTTTTTAAATCATAAGGTAGGTACCTTCTTACTAAAACTATGAACTTTCAAATTTTTGACGTCATTGCTAATTTCTGCTGATAGTGATGTCTTTCGCAGGCCCAGAATTTGATGGAAAGGGAGTTAAGGGAAGTATGACACAATTGACACATCACATAACCTAGCATAATCAGATTATGCTTGAATAGTCTTGCCAAAAATTGCCTCATATTATTCGGAACGCCAGTTTCTTGTTTGGCTTTAGCCGCACTGTAATGGGACCGGAACGTGAAACCCAACCCACAAGTACAGAGTGGAGTGCAGAACTCGGGTACGGTATAGAGCGAAGAGCAACACTCGACTTGTATCCCAAATTATACTAGATTTATGAGAGAGGTACTAGCGTACTAGGTGAAACGTAATTGTGCTAGATCTACACCATTTCAACCTCAATTTCTGAAAAAGTAACTTTTATTTAGGAAAATGTAAAGTTATTTTCGGAAAAAGTCAAATCAATTTCAGAAAAAGTAAAGTTAATTTCGGAAAAAGTAAATTCATATTCGGAAAAAGTAAATTCAAATTCGGAAAACGTAAATTAAAATTCGAAAAAACTACATTCAATTACGGAAAAAGTAATGCTATTTTTTAGAATAATTCGAATTGACAAAAAGTAAATTTAGCAGTGACTATAAACCTCCAGTCGAAACCGTACTCTAATGGGTTCGATTCCAATCAGTGTACTTGAATTAGGTTCTGACATATATTGGTTCTGTATTATTTTGTAGCTCTGATGATGCTCATAGGAGCGAAACACATGTCACTATTTATTAAGTGAATAAAATAATAAACAATCTGTATGTAGACTTGGTAATTTTTTTTTTATTGTTTAAAAATCGGGTCTCTTTGAGAAATATGGACAAATTTTTCGATTTTCTAAATAACATTATTTTCTCCGTAATTAAATGTATTTTTTCCAAATTTGAATTCACTTTTTCTGAATTTGAATTTACTTTTTCCGTATTTGAACTTACTTTTTCCGAAATTAACTTTACTTTTTCTGAAATTGATTTGACTTTTTCCGAATATGACTTTACATTTTCCTAAATAAAAGTTACTTTTTCCGAAATTGAGGTTGAAATGGTGTAGTACAATTGTACTAGAAATAGCATCCCTGGGAACTATAAGTGCAAATGAGCTGAAATTCAGGGATTGTAGTCCCTTGAAAGGGATAAAATTCAGTGAAAGTTTCAGCTTTCTATCTATAATAGAAAAAAAGTTATGACCTTTTAAAGTTTCCCAAAATCTAAATCATAAGGTAGGTAGGTACCTTCTTACTAAAACGATGAAATTTCAAAAAATTTTCTGTCGAGATTTTGTATCCTAATGGTCAATTAACATCCCCCAAACTCCATACACTAAATTATTCTCAGATTTGAAGCCGAAATCTATGAAAAAAAGCACTCAGAAAAATTGAAAAATTGATAAATCACCCCAAATTGCTTAACACGATTTTATCTCAGGAACTATTAGTGCAAATGAGCTGAAATCTCTAGGGATTGTAGTCCTTTGGAAGGGATAAAATTCAGTGAAAGTCTCAGCTTTCTATCTATAAAAGAAAAAAAGTTATGACCTTTCAAAGTTTTCCAAAATCTAAATCATAAGGTAGGTACCTTCTTACTAAAACGATGAAATTTCAAATTTTATTTTGTCGAGATTTTGCATCCTAATGGTGAATTAACATCCCCCAAACTCCATACACTAAATTATTCTCAGATTTGAAGCCGAAATCAATGAAAAAAGGCACTCAGAAAAATTGAAAAATTGATAAATCACCCCAAATTGATTAACTTGATTTTATCTCAGGAACTATTAGTGCAAATGAGCTGAAATCTCTAGGGATTGTAGTCCTTTGGAAGGGATAAAATTCAGTGAAAGTCTCAGCTTTCTATCTATAAAAGAAAAAAAGTTATGACCTTTCAAAGTTTTCCAAAATCTAAATCATAAGGTAGGTACCTTCTTACTAAAACGATGAAATTTCAAAATTTTTTCTGTCGAGATTTTGTATCCTAATGGTCAATTAACATCCCCCAAACTCCATACACTAAATTATTCTTAGATTTGAAGCCGAAATCTATGAAAAAAGGCACTCAGAAAAATTGATAAATCACCCCAAATTGCTTAACACGATTTTATCTCAGGAACTATTAGTGCAAATGAGGTGAAATCTCTAGGGATTGTAGTCCTTTGGAAGGGATAAAATTCAGTAAAAGTTTCAGCTTTCTATCTATAAAAGAAAAAAAGTTATGACCTTTGAAAGTTTTCCAAAATCTAAATCATAAGGTAGGTACCTTCTTACTAAAACGATGAAATTTCAAAAATTTTTCTGTCGAGATTTTGTATCCTAATGGTCAATCAACATACCTCAAACTCCATACACTAAATTATTCTCAGATTTGAAGCCGAAATCTATAACTATAAGTGCAAATGAGCTGAAATTTTCAGGGATTGTAGTCCTCTACTGGGATAAAATTTAGTGAAAGCTTCAGCTTTCTATCTATAATAGGAAAAAAGTTATGACCTTTCAAAGTTTTCCGAAATCTAAATCATAAGGTAGAATACTAAAACGATGAAATTTGAACTATTGCCGGCTCTTGATTCTCTGGAAAACTTTCCTGGAGCCAGTTAAGAGCCGGCAACAGTCGAAATTTGAACATTTATCAACTCTGGATTTGCATGAGAATTTTTCTAAGAGCATTCAAAGCCCAAGAGTTGATAATGATCAAAATGAGACATGGATTATAAAAGAGTGAGTTTTACTCATTAGTCTGATTCACTCATTGATACACTTTTAAATGAACATTGAGTGAGTTCCACTTAGATTAGAATCGTATTTGAACGATTCATTTATGAGTTAATTATAGCGGAGCTCGCTCCGCTCGCCCAAATGAAGAAAATTGAAGAGCCTGGAATACTCATGTGTGTAAAAACATGTCAACCTATTTTCGCTTAAATTCTTATTTCCAATTTTCAATTACATACTTCCAAATTTTTACAATCTCAATTCTCGTCTCTTGAACTTCTGCTTTCTTGAAAACTTCTCTGGACATAGAGAATTTAAGAGCCTAGAATGGAGGAAATATTCAAATTCCTACTCATCAATTCAATTTCTTCTTAAATTTTCATGTATTTTGTCAAAATTCGGAGAATTCAAAAGCCTTGAATAGACAAAATACTTACTTATCAATTATTGATTTTTCTTCTTTCCATATTCCAAAAAACCGAATATTAGAATTAATAAAATCCAATGCAGTTTTCAAAATAGTGATTCATCAAAAGTCACATTGCTAATACACAAAAGCTCTATCAATTCAGCCATAAAAAAATATCACTAAAACATTCCATTATGGACTGATAACGTATTGAACTTTGACTTTATCAAAGAAAATGCACCTGCCTTTGTTCAAAAAACCAAACTTTACCTGGGAATTATAAGTTGCGCAATCAAATCAATTACCAATTAAATGCAAAAAAGTATTTAAACCAACTTCACTCTTCAATTGTGAGTTAATTTTGTAAAAAAACCAAGCAGAATTCTTACCTTTGCCGCAGTGAATTCGTGCAAATCAGAGTTGCAAATCATCAAACCAACTTCCAAACTTTCCATCAAAACTTTGGAAAACGACTCTTCGTACATCCAAATTTCAGGATAATCGTTAAAATTATTCATTTTCAATTGATTCCTTTTTTCGACAAAATCTCGGTAGGTACTGCTTGATCGGTACGGTCGCGAAACACCAAGAGGGAATTTTCATGTATGATGTAACAGGAGCGGAGACGAATGAATTTTTTTGCATTGCGGATTTCTTAAGGCGATTGTTTAAATAATGCATAATTACGCTACGCCTCTGAACTATAGGCACCTTACAAGTGGAACCTTATCGCGAAAATATAATGCATCAGAATCGATGTTGATAAAAAAGAACTATTTCAATGGTTTTCTTGGTAAATGTTAGAAACAATAAAAATTTAATTAGTTTTTGTGGCGCAACGTCATATTTTCGTTTATTGATTAACAAATAATGCATTAATTTTTTAACAAAATAATATTATTTCTAATTGACTTTAAGACATTATTATTATCTTTACACAATATTTGAATTATTCCTTATTTTGCTTCTATTGAATAAAAATCAATCAATCTAGAGCTATAAGGTTTTCAACTTAAAATTATTGTGAAATAAAATTCTATGTTAGATGGAACATTTTTGATTTAAGTATTTTTTTTGAACCCCCCAATATAGGGTGTGAGCAAAAAAACCTTTTGCCAAAATATTCCTTTTTAATTATTATTACCTATAAGAACAATGAACAATAATTATTGATTATATTACAATTATTATTAATTATATAACCTTTACAACATTCATTTATTTGTGCTTCTATGTTTATCACATAATTATTTATTATTGTAACAAGTTCCTATATTTTAGGGAGGCAATTTTTTTTACATTTTCTAGTATCTACCTACAATGTTTGGTTTTCGAGGAGGTGTCTCAGAAAAAATCAAAGAGAAAATCTCGTTTTTGGCTCTGTATTTTTTCCCAAATTCTGACAAGGTTAGGAATAATTGCACATATCTTAATTGAAATATGAGAAAATTATATATCATCAAAAAGAGCATTAAATTCTCTATAAATCTGTGCTAATTTGGTTCTAATAGCTCTAATACTTTTTCTAAGTAATTGTGCCTCAAAGTTACACTTTTGTTGTTTATACAAATCCAACTATTCTTCTGAGACACCTTCCTTTGGGCCAACAAATCCCCTCATAGAATTGTATATTTACTTCGGAAAATGAAAATTATTGTCTTCGTTATTATCTTCGTTACAAGTTTTTCAGTCGACATTTACAAAAATTTACAGTCAAAAGCTAATTATTACACACATATAGATAATTTCGACATAAGCGCAACTGGGCTTCAAATTTGAGGGGTGCTGCAAAAAAAAGTTGGTTTCACGAGGGTTTGTAGATACTTAGGTACGTCATCATTTTTTATGTCTGAAATTTCAAAAAAACATATAGTTCGTTGCATGGCACGAAAGTTTTCACTAACGTCATCGATGACGTCATAACTTAGAGAAAAAGTTAAGTCATAGATTAATTCATCGAGCAAATTATTGTTTTGTAATACATTTTTTAACTTAGAATAGAGTTTATTCAGTTATCTAAAAATATATAAATGAATTTCTCCTGGAGTGATTTTTCACTGGAAAATTTTGAAATTTTCCTCTAATGAGCTCCTAACTTTCCTCTTTCTCCTGTAAAAATTTCAAAATTTTCCCTTTGTCAGTTTTCCAGAAAAAAATTAAAATGTAAGAGGTGAATTTTTCCTTAATTTTGCCTAAATAAGTCAATTTTGTTTGAATTTTTCCTGAAATGATTTTTCATTGAAAAATTTCGAAATTTCCCTATAATGAGCTCCTCATTTTGCTTTTTTTCCTGGTAAATGTTCAAAATTTTCCCTTTGCCAGTTTTCCAAAAAAAAAATTTAAATGTGAAAGGTGAATTTTCCTTAATTTTGCTTAAATAACTCAATTTTCCAGAATTTTTTCTGGAGTCATTTTCCACTAGAAAATTTTGAAATTGTCTCATATTGAGTTCTCACTTTCCTCTTTCTTCTGGAAAAATTCCACAATTTTTGCTTTGTCAGTTTTCTAGAAAAAAATTGAAATGTGAAATGATGAATTTTGCTTAAAAAAGTCAATTTTCCAGAACTTTCCTCTTGACTTTCCTTGGAGTGATTTTTCACTAGAAAATTTTGAAATTTTCCTATAATGAGCTCCTCATTTTCTTCTTTCTCTTGACAAAATTTCACAAGTTTTGCTTTATTAGTTTTCCAGAAATAAATTAAAATGTGAGAGGATGAGTTTTTCTTAATTTTACTTGAAAAAGTTATTTTTTCAAAATTTTTCCTGAAGCGATTTTCCATTGGAAAATTTTGAAATATTCTCATAATGTGCTTCTAAATTTCCTTTTTTTCCTCTTTTACCAGTTTCCAGAAAAAAATTGAAATGTGAGAGGATGAATTTTCATTAATTTTACTTGAAAAAGTTAATTTTCCAGAAATTTCCCTGGAGTGATTTCTCACTAGAAAATTTCGAAATTTCCCTATAATGAGCTCCTCACTTTCCTCTTTTTCCTGGAAAATTTTCAAAGTTTTCCCTCTGCCAGTTTTCCAAAAAAAAGTTAAAATGTAATAAGGTGAATTTTCCTCAATTTTGCTTAAATAAGTCAATTTTCCAGAATTTTTTATAGAGTGATTTTTCATTGGAAAATTTTAAAATTTTGCTTAATGAGCTCTTTACTTTGCTCTTTTTTCTGGAAAATTTTCACTATTTTCCTTTTGTCAGTTTCCCAGAAAAAAATTAAAATGTAGGAGGTGAATTTTGCCTGGAAAAGTCAATTTCCACTGGAAAATTTTGAAATTTTCCTATAATGAGCTCCTCACTTTTCTCTTTCTCCTGGAAAAAATTCACAATTTTCTTTTCGCAGATTTCTAGAAAAAAATTAAAATATAAGAGGGTGAATTTTGCTCAATTTTGCTTAAAAAAGTTGGTTTTCCAAAATTTTTCCTGGAGTGATTTTTCTCTAGAAAATTTTGAAATTTACGTAAAATGAGCTCCTCATTTTCCTCTTATTCCTGGAAAATTTTCAAAATTGTTTCTTAGCCAATTTTCCAGAAAAAAATTAAAATGTAAGAGGGTGAATTCTCCTGAAAAAGTCAATTCTTCAAAATTTTTGCTGGAGTGATTTTTCACTGGAAAGTTTTGAAATTTTCCTATAATGAGCTTTGGTCTATAGCAACACCCAAATTCAAGCGATTTCGAACTTTTTGGCTTGTAGCAACATGGAATTTTTTGTAGTAACACCCAAATATAGGCTATTTTGAGGTTTTCGCTTTGTAGCAACAGGAAATTTTTGAAGCAACATCCAAATTTGACAGTTTAATTCCTAGATTTTGATGTTAATGAAATTCTCAGGTTGTAGCAACATTAACATTTTTGTAGCAGCACCCGATTTTGGAGGGTTTGGTCTGTAGCAACACCCAAATTTGGGCGATTTCGAACTTTTTGGTCTGTAGCAACACGGAATTTTTTGTAGCGACACTCAAATACAGGCAATTTTGTGGTTTTTGGTCTGTAGCAACACAATTTTTCTTTAGCAACGTCCAAATTTGACAGTTTAATTCCTAGATATTGATGTAGATGAAATTTTCAGGTTGTAGCAACACATTGTTTGTAGGAACACCCGATTTTAGGGGTTTTGATCTGTAGCAACACCCAAATTCGAGCGATTTCGAACTCTTTGGCCTGTAGCGATACGGACTTTTTTGTAGCAATATCCAAATATAGGCGATTTCGAGGTTTTTGATCTGTAACAATACGAAATTTTGTTGCTACAAACTCTTAAATATTCAAATTCGTGTTGCTAATTTTTTTTATGTGTAGCAACATCGAATTTGTTGGTTGCTACATCACTACATATTGTTGCTACAAATGCCGCATATAGGAAAAAAATTAGTGTTGCTACACAAATTTCGAGTTTATTTTTCTGTAGCATCGTGAATTGTGACACACATGTCAAAACAAGGCGTTTCTCAACATTCACCGCACAATTAAAAAAAAAACAAAACAAATATATATATATATATATATATATATTTATGTAACGTCCGTCCCTCTCATAAAACCGATAATTTTTTTTTGTTGACATTTATGACAATGACATTTTTAACACTTTGAGGCAATTGTTAAGATTCACTACGATTTTTTTTTTTGTTGAAATTTTGAGGCATTTGTTAACATTCACAGTGGCGGATCCAGGATTTTCTTCAGGGGAGGGCGCAGGCTTAGAATTATCAACAATGATTTCTTAAAAATTTATTTTTACTTTACTTATACGTTAAAGAATGTAGGTACAGGGTGGTCGAATTTGGACACTTTTGATATAAAACGTCAATTTCTGAGCCAGATACAAAAAAATTAACCCCCCTCTCTGCTGACGCTCAAATTTCATGAAATTTTGATTGGTGCAAACACTGCAAACCGCTTTTTGATTCCCTCAACCGTTTTGCCGCTAGAGGGTGTTTCTCGATTTTGAGGAATAAGGTGAAACCTCCCTGTAACTTTTTTATTTATGAAAATAATTGATTTCTGTATAAACTTTATAGAGGTACTTTTTCAAGCAGAATTCAATGATATACTCAATTTTTTTTATCCAAATAAAGTCATAGCTTACTAGAACATTTCAAAAAAATTAGTTTCATCTAGCTAATTAAGTAGGTACAGAGAATTGTTTTTTATTTTTTTTCTCGATAGAGGTAGGTGATACGAAAAAACTACAAGAGAACAAAAAGTTTATAAACAACGTAGAAATAAGTACCACCCTGTAGATTCTGGCAAACATTTGCTATTTGTAATGTTTGCTTTTATTGCGTAGGTAACCTATATACTAAATTTGAGCTCAATCCCTCAAAAATTGCAGAAGCTATAAAGAAAAAATATATTGAAATTTACACACCCTGTAGATCGTTAACGGAGCGTTCGCAGACCAAAAGTTTGTTTCATGAGTGTTTGTACTTACGTCATCATTTGCCGTCTTTTTAAACAAATAATAAATGACTGAAATGAATTAATGACGTCGTAAACCTTCGTCGGTTCTCAAAATTAGGGCTTGTATTCTCGTAGCCAGGAAACAGGATTGCTCTGTCTTTGTCAGTATTAGGGAAATAATAATATGGGCGACTAATGGCCATTTGCACGGCTATCACTTAAGGGACATTTAATCTAAGTGGAGCTTTGAATATGACTTTTGTTTCTACAAGAGTCACTTTCAAAACTCCACTTGGATTAAATATCCCTTAAGTTATAGTGGTGCAAATGGCCGTAAGACAGAGAAATCGTTCTTATGAGAGCGCTGTTCCCCGGTTACGAGAATACGGGCACAGAAGCAATTGATTAAATTTGTCAAAAAAATTAGGCACTAGCTGACGTCACACACATGGCCTCATTTTCGTTGGGGGATAAACAAAGCGTCACATACCGTGATGTCACTTTTAATGTGTGTGACGTCAGCTAGTACCTAATTAATCTACAATAAACTAAACCCTTTTTTCGAAGTTATGGCGTCATCGATGACGTAAGTACAAACCTTCGTGCAAGGAACTATATGTTTTCCATCAAATCACCCCTTAAATTTGGAGCATAGTTGCGCCTATGCCTAGGTATATGTATATTGATATAACTCATTGATAACTCTAGTATTGCTTATTTTAATGATACATATAAGGTTTAATAGGTCTATCTCTAACAGTTTTCTAGAAAAAAATTATAGATTTTTCAATGAAAAGAAACAACGTGAGAAACAGACCCATCTCATTTTCCTTATAGATATAAAGTATTATTCTAACACCTTGTTTCTTATAACAAAAACAGATAAATTTTTTTTGCTGGAAAACTGTAAGAGATAAACCGATCGAACTCTGTGTATCATTGAAAGCCGCAAAAGCAGAGCGATCCAATCAGTTATTAATATATAGGGTGTCCGGTGTCCCATCAAAACAATCAGACTCTGGTTAATATCTCGAATTCGGGAACAAATAGAAAAAACTGAGAAAGTCATTGGATTCTCTAGCCATAAAACGGTTCAAGATATCATAAAATTTGAGCCTTAGAGTGGGGGTTGATTTTTTTGTATCTCGCTCAGACAGTGGCGCACCCAGGGAGGGGGGCTATCGGGCCAGGGTCCCCCCCAGGCCACCCTTGAAAACTGAATTTTTACGTTTAAAAAACGAAGCAACATCAAGGCGTGGCACCCTGATACCTTAATTTTTTTTTTAGACTTCCATTAACAAGCACATCCTATGTAGTCCCCCCCCCAAACATATTTTCTGGGTACGCCACTGCGCTCAGAAATTGATGTTTGCTATTAAAGTGTCTAAATTGGACAACCTTGCCCATATCAAAAACAAATGAAAATAGGTACCTATTCCAAATAAAAATATAACACATTTTTCTGATAAAAACAAACAATAAATTTGACAATAATGTAGCTTGGAAAATTTTCCAATAACATTTTATTGGAAAATTTCTCCATGAACTTTTATTGGGAAATTCTTTTATACATTTTTTCTATCTATGAGTTTTTTAAAAAATTTCGGTAGTTTTTGAGGCTCACAAAGGGGGGGGGGGGCGCGCGCCCCCCCCTGGATCCGCCACTGAACATTCACGATTTTTGCTTTGCCAGTTTTCCAGAAAAAAATTGAAATGTGAAAGGATGACTTTCCTTGGAGTGATTTTTCACTAGAAAATTTTAAAATTTTCCTATTATTATCCTGGAAAAATTTCACAAATTTTGCTTTATTCGTTTTCCAGAAATAAAATGAAACGTGAGAGGATGAGTTTTTCTCAATTTTACTTGAGAAAGACTTGAGAATTTTTCCTCGAGCGATTTTCCATTGGAAAATTTTGAAATGTTCTTATAATGAGCTCCTGACTTTCCTTTTTTTCCTCTTTTGCCAGTTTTCCAGAAAGAAATTAAAATATGAGAAGATGGATTTTCCTTAATTTTACTTGAAAAAGTCAATTTTCCAGAATTTTCCCTGTAGTGATTTCTCCCTGGAAATTTCCCTTGTGCATATTTAACTGGAAATTTACCTCGTAATTTTCAAAAATTGATAAGTGGAAATATCCCTGGTGAAGAGGGATATTTCCGGGTGCAATTTCCAATGCGACAATGCCGCCTTTAGGTTGTCATTTTTGGCATTGAGACCAGTTTTTTCCATTTAAAACGCATTGATGTCAGAAATCTGTCAAAGTGTATATTTTTTGACAAACGCAATTTAAATGGGAAAGATCAATAACAATCACCATTACAGAACACATCATCATAATTAAAATATTCGGCACAACTTAAAGTAAATAAACTTCAAACTCGGGAAATTTCCTATCAAAATATAACACGTGCATAAAATATTTCCTAAGGGAAATTTTTGAAAATTTGGTCTTTAGTCAATTTTTTTAAACAAAACCATTCGTGCATAGCGCCAGTCTCGTATTTAAGAAGAGACTTTAGCAAAATGTACAGAGTGATCCAGTATAAAGTGAACACCCCTTACCTTTTCGCAAAAAAAAAAATCAAGATAGCCATTTGGTGTATTTTGTTTCTAGGTGTTTGAGAATGTTTTTCGAAATTTAATTAGATTTTTCGTTAAAGCGCTGTGACCAAAAACGTATTTTTTTTTAAATGGAATAACCTATATTTGAGTCAATTTTTTAAACGTCCCTATTTTTCTCATTTCAAATATGTAGTTGGTTTATCTTTATTCTAAAAATTTGCGATATATTCTCACTTCAAAATTCACATAAAAATAGCCGAAAAGGTATCATAAAACATAATCACCAGCAGCTTTATTAAAGGCAATGTTGCCAATCTGAATTTGTAAAATCACACGATATGCTGATCAAATTACACGTTTTTACACGCTGTCAGTCTCACTATTACACGATTTTTACACACGACCTTGGTACCCATTGTGTATAACGTCAAGAAGCAAGTATAATTTTTTTTTCTGATTTATGATTTTGGGAAATGGGTAAAATCCAGTCGAATCTGAGGCTTATGGCTGTTTCCACCAACTATTTTGGGAAGCCCTAACGATAAGTATTCCCTAAAATGACATTTTTACATGAAGAAATGTCAATTTAAAGCATACCTATCGTTAGGGCTCGAGGGCACTGGCGGCTAGACATAGGATCGCGATCCAATGTTGCCAAATCCTCCTTTCATAAAGCGCCAAATTTAAAATAGATTGCGGATAATGTTACAATAATAATGAAAGGTTAATTTCTGTTATACAACAAATAAATTCTCGCATGATTAGTAGGTAATAAATTAATCCTATTATAGATATTTATGTTATAAGGATCATAATCACAATCATTATGGTATTAGCGGTGAATATTATCAGACGAGGCGTCAGCCGAGTCTGATGATAACACGGCGTGTTATGATCCAAATGTCATACAATATTTTATATTCCAGAAATTGTAAATAATTACCTATTTTAATGGTTAAATGTTGTCTTCAATAAATTTTTCATATTTTTGCCTACTAAACCTACTTATATATTTTTCTCATTATAGTAGGTACTTATAATAAGATCTCATTATACTACTTAGTACTCTAATGAAATCGCATTAAAGTACTCAATCCAATAAATTATGTCATTTTGACACTACAAATGAGATCCATAATAATGTCATTTTGACAGGCCGGAATAAAAAATAGAAAATAAGTAATGGTAATAATAGCCGGAGAGCCAGCGCCGAAAAAATTCTCTGAATTTACTAAAGCCAGTTTTTGGTCAGTTGATTACAGTATTTACGTACATAAACATACCTCGATCAGTCAAGCGAAACTTGGGACAAGGACCTAGGGTGTCTGGTTAAAGTTGTCGAGATAGCTATATGGTATATTTTTTCATTGTGAATTTATATTTAGGTACTTATAGTTATTCTAAAGAAAGAAGCGAAAGTATTTAAAACTAAAAAATAAAAGGTCAAAGTTCTCTAACTTGAAGTTAACTTTTCGAAATACATGTAATTCCACAAGTTAACTTCAAGTTAACTCTCAAAGTATATAGTTTTATAATACCCGCCCTGACAGAGACAGCCAAACTTGGCTCAATGGGGTGGGCGGGCATGCGCCTAGCATCGAAATCATTTTGGCAACGTTGGATCGCAGTCCTATGTTTAGCCGCCAGTCTCGAGGGCTCCCCTAAAATAGTTAGTGGAAGTGGCCATTAATGCTCCTGATCATCGCTCAAATTCAAAATAAATTCTTGAACCTTAAAATCTTGTTAAAAATCACTTTTTCTACATTTAAAATCGACGAAAAAACAAGCACAACCTGAATCGCAAGTATACCATCGAGGCCTGCGGGTGACGTCACCACTATAGGCTGCTAGAGTAGAAATCAAACGAGAAGAAGCCACACGCGTTATCGTTTGTCTCACTTTAAATAGGAGGGACTCAGAGAAAAGGAAATCTGCTTTCTTTGTCAGCGCTAACGACAGTGGCTTCTTCTCGTTTGATTTTTACTCTATGTTCCTAATACTGGTGACGTCACTCGCAGGCCCTGCCGATTTGCGAACGTACGCCCCATTAGCACAATTCCTGGGGGTGGGGGCAGTGGCTTTGAATTGGAAAGCCGTGAAACAGAACAAAAATAAGAGAATGTCAAATTTTTCAAATTACACACAAAATACACGCTTTTTGTTTATGTTTGAAAAATTCACGCAAGTCAGTCAAAATACACACAAATCGTGTAATTACACGCTAATTGGCAACACTGATTAAAGGTAAAATTATTTAGATTTACCTTGATACCTTTTCGGCTATTTTTATTTGAATTTTGAAGTGAGAATATTTCGCAAATGTTTAAAATAAAGATAAACAAACTATATATTTGAAATGAGAAAAATAGAGACGTTTAAAAAATTGATTTAAAAATACTTTTTTGGTCACAGCGCTTTAACGAAAAATCTAATTAAATTTCGAAAAACGTTGTCAAACACCTAGAAATAAAATACACCAAATGGCTATCTTGATTTTTTGAAAAAAAAAATTTTTTAGCGGTAGGGGGTGTTCACTTTATACTGGATCACCCTGTACAATATTCCCTACCTGGAGGGTTTTTTGGAATGATCGGTCCAATGGTGGTATTTGTAATGTTGCCAAGTTTACCGTTTATGAGATGCCGTATGTAACTTGATTTTAAATGGATGCCCCTACAGGCAGTTACATACGGCATCTTAGAAACGGTGAACTTGGCAACATTGCAAATACTACCATTGGATCGGGCATTCCTAAAAACCCTCAGGTATGGAATATTGTACATTTTGCTAAAGTCTTTTCTGAAATACGAAACTGTTTCCATACATTTTAACAAAAAATCTGTGTTACCATTTTTCATAAACCAAGTAAAATGGAGTTTTGGCATTTTGGGGTTTTAGTAATGTTGGGACGCTGAATTAATTACAATAAAAATAAAGAGGGGCATTCATTTAAAAAAATCAAGTTACATACGACATGTTAGAGACGGTAAACTTGACAACATTGCAAATACCACCATTGAATCGGGCATTTCCAAAAACCCCCAGGTAGGAATTGCGGACGTGCTCTATGAATTTATCAACGACAAATACTTTTTTCTAAATTATGACGTCATCGATGACGTAAGTAAGTACAAAAAAAATAAATAATTTGGTTGCATTGATTGTTTATATTAGTTTTAGGTAGTGCCACTGTAGGTAGTACCTACTATGGTGGGATACCGAATAGGCGTGCTAATTTTTGCTTTAGGGGTGCTTAGCACCCCCAAGCACCCCCCTAGTTGCGCTTATGAATTTCGAGGCAGTAGTCTTTATACATCTTGCTACCACCATTTTCAATAATTAAAACGATTTAACAATCCAATAATTTAAAAAAATACCTTTCGCCTTTTGGGCATAATCAGACGGAATTATTGTCTTGTTTTTGAATCAATATGTGCTTTCACAGATATGTAGAAGTTTATAATTTAATTAAATTAGACTTATATGGAGTCAATTGTTAATCAGCAATTATAGATTCCTTACTCCCATAATTTATTGTCGTTACTAAAAACTGGAAAATTCTCATTCGTCATCTTCCATTACATCGTCATATGAATGATACGTGGGACAGCACAAGCCCTCAGAACCGTCCGGCCTGATGCAGAAAAGTAAACTTTCCGCTGTGGTAGTTTCGTGAGGCATTATGCCGTGAAAATCTTTCAATTCGCTAGCCGGAAACCACGCTTTCTCGTTGTCGTCTATCAAAACATACCCAAAAAACCTAAAACAATCGCTAAAGAATTTCAATAAAAAACTAGAAATTGTTACCTTGCAATCGCAACTCCAGGTATCCACAATATGGAAATCAGCACCAAAGTGGATATGAGAAAAATGGCCCAAACTGGCCACTGATGCTTTTCAGTTTGGCCTTTTTCCGCCACCCAGGCATCGTATCCAGAACCATCCACAGCAATCTCCACAAAACTTGCAACCAATATAGACAACATCGCCAGGGGTGACAAATATTTCCAGCAAATCAACCAATAAAGTCCAGGCCTGGAACCCGTCATCATTTCAATATCATCTGCAAACCTTTTCAGTCCATAAACATAAGCAACTCCGACGCACTCGAAAAAAGCAATAATCAACAAAGGAAAATTGCCGCTGAAATTATCAAACAAAACAAAAATGTAGCTTCCCGCTCCATGAGCAAAACACATGGATAAAGTGCAACAAATCAAACATAAACCTCCAGTGAGGATTTCCTTGGGCAAATTGGGCATCAGCTTCAAATCCACAATGGAAGTGACCACACCTTCGAGGGTGCCGAATTGGGAATCGATGCCCAACGTGAAAAGCATGAGGAAAAAAAGTATGGACCAGAATTGGGCTCCTGGAAATTGATTGATTGCTTCTGTGAAGATGATGAAGGCTAAACCTGTACCAGAAGCAGACTAAAATCAATAAAAAAAAATATTTATTAATAATATAAGCATTATAAAGAATATTCTTAGATGAACTGACATATTTTGCTGGTGAATATCTCTAAAACGAGATTTGTTCTGGAAGGAAAAGGTTTTTTTAAAGTTTTTTTTCACAGTATTGCCGAATCCTGAAATTTGGTATTACGTGAACGTTTATCCGCTAGCGAACCATATCGCGAAAAAAACTTTAGAGTTCTACGACAAAGGTAAGTGCCTATAGTCACTTTTAGTGATTTTAGTGTTAATATGCATCATTACATCTTTTTATTACTGTAAGCATATATATATGTCTGAAAAAACCCCAAGTTCTAACTCTTACTGACTCGAACAACTTACCTGTATGCCATTCTTTCAATTGAATACTACGAAACGATCAAAACTCAATTTTATTCCATCCAACTGGCGCCCAACACCGTTTCCCGAGTACGGCTTCCTATAAAGGAAACCCAGGGTACGATTCTTCTACAACCACAACAACAACAACAACAACAACAAACAAAACAACAAAATAAACAACACATAACCGATGAAGAACTTCGGAGAGTTCTGATCAGTCCAGTGATCAGCACACAGTTGAACCTGGATCAGTTTCATATCTACACCACGGATCTAATTTCTCAAGAATCTCTGTCAGCGCATGGCAAGATTCCTGAAATCAGAACTTATCACCTTAATTCAGAGGAAGAAAAAGCAATACAAAATTAATGTAGGAAGTATGCAGACATTTTCCATTATCCAGACATGTCCCTGAACTTTACAAACCAGATCAAACACCATATTATAACAAAAGATGAGATTCCAGTGTACACTAAGTCATATAGATAATCAAACATATTTATTTAGAGGAAGTGAAAAACCAGATATCTTCCATGTTGGATAAAGGAATTATCAGACCTTGGTCTTCCCCGATATAAATAGCTCCAAAAAAAACAGACGCCTCTGGAAAAATAAAATGGCGGATAGTAGTGGACTATCTATAGGAAAGTAAACGAAGAAAACTATCGACGATAAATAAATACCCAATTCCAAACATTACAGACATCTTGGACAAACTTGGTAGATGCCAGTAATTCACCACTTTGGATCTGGCAAGTGGTTTCCACTAAATCGAAATGGCTAAGGAAGATATATGCAAAACTGCTTTTAATGGCCATTGTGAGTATGACCAGATGCCGTTTGGACTAAAAAACGTGCCAGATACGTTCCAAAGGGTGATGGATAATGGTGATGGAGATTCAAAATTCAAATGGACAAATGTGCGTTCCTGAAAAAGGAAGTTGCCTTTCTTGGACAAATTGTTACGCCAGAAGGAATAAGACCAAATCCAGCTAAAATCAATGCCATACTTGACTATCCAATACCACGAAGGAAATCCGAGGATTTCTAGGCCTCCTTGAATATTATAGAAAGTTTATCAAGGACCAGTGATGCCAGGTCTGGTGAAATTTCACCAGATCTAGTGATTTTATGAAAAATCTGGTCATTGAGTTTGAACATTTTTAAATTAAAATCCAAAGGGGTTTAACTCTAAAAAAATTGAAATTTTTATTTTTTCAGATTTTTTGAATTGTGACTTTTCCAATCGATAGAGCGGGTCTAAATTAGTAGAAAAAAACTCTAACATCATTACAAAATCTTGATTTCAAGACAGAAAAAAATTAAAAAGAAAATCTCAATTTTTAGATTTAAATTTTTTTTTGAATCCTGACAAGGTTAGGAGCAATTGCCAATATTTCCATTAAATTTTGAGCAAATCAAAATAAATTATATATGGTTGGGAAGAGCATCAAATTCTCTATAAATCAGTGCTAAATTGAGTTGGATAACTCAAATACTTTTAGAGCAATTGAGCCTTAAAGTTGGATTTTAGTTGAAATCTGGTCAAAAATTTCAAACTGGATTTTCTCAAAAACCGTAAATGCCAGTGACTTCAACCAAATACCGTTTTGAAGCCCTCATCAAGGGCTACAATCTCCAAAAAAACTGATCCAAAATCTTTGACGCGTTTTGAGAAAATTGAGTTTGAACATTTTTAAATTAAAATCCAAAGGGGTTTAACTCTTTAAAAAAATTGAAATTTTTATTTTTTCAGATTTTTTGAATTTTGACTTTTCCAATCGATAGAGCGGGTCTAAATTAGTTGAAAAAAACTCTAACATCATTACAAAATTTTGATTTCAACACAGAAAAAAATTAAAAAGAAAATCTCAATTTTTAGATTTAAATTTTTTTTTGAATCCTGACAAGGTTAGGAGCAATTGCCAATATTTCCATTAAATTTTGAGCAAATGAAAATAAATTATATATGGCTGGAAAGAGCATCAAATTCTCTATAAATCAGTGCTAGATTGAGTTGGATAACTCAAATACTTTTAGAGCAATTGAGCCTTAAAGTTGGATTTTAGTTGAAATCTGGTCAAAAATGTCAAACTGGATTTTCTCAAAAACCGTAAATGCCAGTAACTTCAACCAAATACCATTTTGAAGCCCTCATCAAGGGCTACAATCTCAAAAAAAACTGATCCAAAATCTTTGACGGGTTTCGAGAAAATTGAGCTTGAAAATTTTGAAATTAAAATCCAAAGGGGTTTAACCCTTTAAAAAAATCGAAATTTTTATTTTTTCAGATTTTTTGAATTTTGACTTTTCCAATCGATAGAGCGGGTCTAAATTAGTCGAAAAAAACTCTAACATCATTACAAAATCTTGATTTCAACACAGAGAAAAATCAAAAAGAAAATCTCAATTTTCAGATCTTCATTTTTTTTAAATCCTGACAAGGTTAGGAGCAATTGCCAATATTTCCATTAAATTTTGAGCAAATTAAAATAAATTATATATGGCTGGAAAGAGCATCAAATTCTCTATAAATCAGTGCTAGATTGAGTTGGATAACTCAAATACTTTTAGAGCAATTGAGCCTTAAAGTTGGATTTTAGTTGAAATCTGGTCAAAAATGTCAAACTGGATTTTTTCAAAAACCGTAAATGCCAGTAACTTCAACCAAATACCATTTTGAAGCCCTCATCAAGGGCTACAATCTCAAAAAAAACTGATCCAAAATCTTTGACGGGTTTTGAGAAAATTGAGTTTGAACATTTTTAAATTAAAATCCAAAGGGGTTTAACTCTAAAAAAATTGAAATTTTTATTTTTTCAGATTTTTTGAATTTTGACTTTTCCAATCGATAGAGCGGGTCTAAATTAGTAGAAAAAAACTCTAACATCATTACAAAATCTTGATTTCAAGACAGAAAAAAATTAAAAAGAAAATCTCAATTTTTAGATTTAAATTTTTTTTTGAATCCTGACAAGGTTAGGAGCAATTGCCAATATTTCCATTAAATTTTGAGCAAATTAAAATAAATTATATATGGCTGGAAAGAGCATCAAATTCTCTATAAATCAGTGCTAGATTGAGTTGGATAACTCAAATACTTTTAGAGCAATTGAGCCTTAAAGTTGGATTTTAGTTGAAATCTGGTCAAATATTTCAAACTGGATTTTTACAAAAACCGTAAATGCCAGCGACTTCAACTAAATACCATTTTGAAGCGCTCATTAAGGGCTACAATCTCAAAAAAAAACTGATCCAAAATCTTTGACGGGTTTCGAGAAAATTGAGCTTGAAAATTTTGAAATTAAAATCCAAAGGGGTTTGTTTAACCCTTTAAAAAAATCGAAATCTTTATTTTTGCAGATTTTTTGAATTTTGACTTTTCCAATCGATAGAGCGGATCTAAATTAGTCGAAAAAAATGCTAACATCATTTTCAAATCTCGATTTCAAAAGGGAAAAAAAATCAAAAAGAAAATCTCAATTTTCAGATCTTCATTTTTTTAAAATCCTGACAAGGTTAGGAGCAATTGCCAATACTTCCATTAAATTTTGAGCAAGTCAAAATAAATTATATATGGTTGGGAAGAGCATTAAATTCTCTATAAATCAGTGCTAGATTGAGTTTGATATCGCAAATTCTTTTAGAGCAATTGAGCCTCAAAGTTGGATTTTAGTTAAAATTTAGTCAAAAACTTCAAACTCGATTTTTTCAAAAACCGTAAATGTAAACGACTTCAACTGAGTACCATTTTGAAGCTCTTATTAGGAGCTACAATTTAAAAAAAAATTGATCCGAAATCTCTGACAGGTTCCGAGGAAATTAAATTTGAAAATTTTGAAATAAAAATCCAAAGTAAAAAAAATTACATTTTTTCGTTTACAACTCGTAATATAGCCTGAAAAATCAACTTTTAAGATTTCTGGTGATTTTTTTTTTTTTAAATCTGGGTATTTTTCATTCCAATTTCTGGTGAATTCAATTTTTTTGATCTGGCAACAGTGTCAAGGACTTCGCTGAAATTACTAAACCTCTAACTTCCTGCCTCAAAAAGGACACTTGAATAGAAATAACACCAGAATTTTTGAACTGCATTAGAACTTGCAGAAATTTACTAACAAATCAACCTCAGCTTTTAATCTAACTATTGATGCTAGCATTATACAATTGGAGCTATACTATCCCAAGGACCAATAGGCAGCGATAAGTTCATTGCATAAGCTTTAACTTAAAAACTAAAAAAAAATCTTATTCTCTCGGAACAAAGCGCAAAATGTGTCAGTTTATCTAAGGATACCCTGTATAAAAATTATTCTTACATTATCCAACTCTTTTTCTAGATCGCACACTGGTAGTTTTGGAAGTAGGATACTTCTAAAGCCGCCATTAAAATCTGTGTAATTGAAAATTGATCCAGCATTCACTGGAAAAGCTATATCGACGTCATAACTTGGTCCAAATAGATCAGTCAAAGACTTATTACGGTCCTCTAAGCATTTTTCATACGTCATTGTTGCCTTGAAGCCTATTATGGAAAATACTACAATGCCAGCAAACATTGAGGTGAAGCAATTGGTCATTGAAACCATTATAGCGTCCCTATAGCAATTATTGTTAACCTGAAATATTATTAATTTGAAACAATTTTTGTACATTGAAAATTTACTTACAGGATTGTAAGATGAAAAAGCTATAAGGCCACCAAAAGCTAAGCCCAACGAAAAGAAAATTTGCGTGCCAGCTTCAAGCCAAACGACTGGATCCAGAATCGTGTGCCAGGATGGTGTGAATAAATGTCTGAGTCCGTCCGATGCTCCTTTCAAAGTTATACCACGAAAAAAGAAAATAATTAGCACCAAATATGGAAAAGTTGCCGTGAAATAGACCACTTTTCCAGACGACGCTATGCCTTTTATCATGCACAAATAAACCAATATCCAGGCCACCACCAAAGCCAAAGCTATTTTCCAGTTGAAAGCTTCCGGAGTGTTGATGTCTTCCGATACCATTAGCGTTGTTCTGTACCAGAAAAATTGAGTTGGACTGCTTGCCTGGAACAAATCTATTTGTAATTGTGAATCCAGAATTATTTGAAAGTACTTACAAGGCATTCAGGTTCTGGTGTGTAAGAGCCGTTAGGAAAATAGAGGTTGGGGCATTCGGCCCAAGGCAATTTCGATTGGAAGCTCTGCATGAAGTAGAAGAGGCACCAAGCGATTATGGAATTGTAATATAGAGCCACGTTGAATGATACGAAAGCGCTACTAATGCCTATACCTGAAAAAAAAATCAATTCATTTGTTAGCAATAATTATCTATAATTTTACGTTTTGTTTTTGTTAATGGATTTCCAAATTTATAGGCAATTTCCTAATAGGTACTTATTATGAAAATGTTTTTTTGAATAGAATGAAAACATTTGAGGAAAATTGATAGATTGATGATTATTGTTTTTCTATTACAGGCCTTCGAGTTTTCTCTAAGGCTTCAAAATAATATATATTTAGCTGGAATCGCTAGCGTTTACGGTTTTTGTCGGCTAAATTTCAAATTTCAAGCTCAATATCTTGGAAACTCCAAAAGTTATGGAATCTAATTTTGTAAGGCCCTATAGAGAATTTAATGCTCTTTCCAATAATATATAGTTATCATTAATTTGTTCAAAAATAATTGAAGATACAAGCAATTATTCATAAGCATTTCAAGATTTCAATGAATGTCTAGTCTAGAGCCAAAAATGAGATTTTTTTTTCTAATTGAAATTTCCAAATGTAATTGATGTTAGAGTTGTTTCTGACTAATTTGGACTCGCTCTATCGATTTCTGAAGTCAAAATTGAGAAAAATCTAAAAATAAAAATTTTCAATTTTTTGCACTTTTTTCTAAGGTTATCTATCCCCTTTGGATTTTTATTTGGAAATCTTGAATCTTAAATATCTCGGTAACTAAAAGCGGTACTAGAACAAAATTTCCAGGAATTGTAGATCTTGGAAAGGGCTTTCAGATAGTATACAGCTGAAATCGCTGGCAGTTATAGTTTTTGAGAAAATCCACTTTAAAATTTTTGACAAAATTTTAACTAAATTTCCATTTTGAGGCTCAATATCTTGGAAACTTTATAAACTACAAAAACTAATTTTACACGAGCTAATAGAGAATTTAATGCTCTTTTCAATGATATAGAGTTATTATTAAATTGCTCAAAAGTAATCGTAGATATAAGCAATTATTCATGAGCATGTCAAGATTTTAAAAAAAAATTTAGAGCCAAAAATGAGATTTTCTCTTGGATTTTTTTTCTCTTTGAAATTTCCAAATGTAATTGATGTTAGAGTTGTTTCTGACTAATTTGGACTCGCTCTATCGATTTCTGAAGTCAAAATTGAGAAAAATCTAAAAATAAAAATTTTCAATTTTTTGCAGTTTTTTCTAAGGGTATCCCTTTTGGATTTTTATTTGGAAATCTTCAATCTTGAATATCTTGGTGAACAAAAGTAGTACTGAAACAAAATTTCCAGGAATTGTAGCTCTTGAAAAGGGCTTTCAGATAGTATACAGCTGAAATCGCTAGCAGTTATAGTTTTTGAGAAAATCGACTTTAAAATTTTTGACAAAATTTTAACTAAATTTCCATTTTGAGGCTCAATATCTTGGAAAATTTATAAACTACAAAAACCAATTTTACACGAGCTTATAGAGAATTTAATGCTCTTTTCAATGATATAGAGTTATTATTAAATTGCTCAAAAGTAATTGTAGATATAAGCAATTATTCATGAGCATATCAAGATTTCAAAAAAAAATTTAGAGCCAAAAATGAGATTTTCTCTTGGATTTTTTTTCTCATTGAAATCTCCAAATGTAATTGATGTTAGAGTTGTTTCTGACTAATTTGGACTCGCTCTATCGATTTCTGAAGTCAAAATTGAGAAAAATCTAAAAATAAAAATTTTCAATTTTTTTGCAGTTTTTTCTAAGGGTATCCCTTTTGGATTTTTATTTGGAAATCTTCAATCTTGAATATCTTGGTGAACAAAAGTAGTACTGAAACAAAATTTCCAGGAATTGTAGCTCTTGAAAAGGGCTTTCAGATAGTATACAGCTGAAATCGCTAGCAGTTATAGTTTTTGAGAAAATCGACTTTAAAATTTTTGACAAAATTTTAACTAAATTTCCATTTTGAGGCTCAATATCTTGGAAAATTTATAAACTACAAAAACCAATTTTACACGAGCTTATAGAGAATTTAATGCTCTTTTCAATGATATAGAGTTATTATTAAATTGCTCAAAAGTAATTGTAGATATAAGCAATTATTCATGAGCATGTCAAGATTTAAAAAAAAAATTTAGAGCCAAAAATGAGATTTTCTCTTGGATTTTTTTTCTCATTGAAATCTCCAAATGTACTTGATGTTAGAGTTGTTTCTGACTAATTTGGACTCGCTCTATCGATTTCTGAAGTCAAAATTGAGAAAAATCTAAAAATAAAAATTTTCAATTTTTTGCACTTTTTTCTAAGGGTATCCCTTTTGGATTTTTATTTGGAAATCTTCAATCTTGAATATCTTGGTGAACAAAAGTAGTACTGAAACAAAATTTCCAGGAATTGTAGCTCTTGAAAAGGGCTTTCAGATAGTATACAGCTGAAATCGCTAGCAGTTATAGTTTTTGAGAAAATCGACTTTAAAATTTTTGACGAAATTTTAACTAAATTTCCCTTTTGAAGCTCAATATCTTGGAAACTTTATAAACTACAAAAACCAATCTTACACGAGCTTATAGAGAATTTAATGCTCTTTTCAATAATATAGAGTTATTATTAATTTGCTCAAAAGTAATCGTAGATATAAGCAATTATTCATGAGCATGTCAAGATTTCAAAAAAAAATTTAGAGCCAAAAATGAGATTTTCTCTTGGATTTTTTTTCTCATTGAAATCTCCAAATGTACTTGATGTTAGAGTTGTTTCTGACTAATTTGGACTCGCTCTATCGATTTCTGAAGTCAAAATTGAGAAAAATCTAAAAATAAAAATTTTCAATTTTTTGCACTTTTTTTTAAGGTTATCCCCTTTGGATTTTTATTTGGAAATCTTGAATCTTAAATATCTCGGTAACTAAAAACGGTACTAGAACAAAATTTCCAGGAATTGTAGCTCTTGGAAAGGGCTTCCAGATAGTATACAGCTGAAATCGCTAGCATTTATAGTTTTTGAGAAAATCGACTTTAAAGTTTTTGATAAAATTTTAACTAAATTTCCATTTTGAGGCTCAATATCTTGGAAAATTTATAAACTACAAAAACCAATTTTACACGAGCTAGAGAATTTAATGCTCTTTTCAATGATATAGAGTTATTATTAATTTGCTCAAAAGTAATCGTAGATATAAGCAATTATTCATGAGCATGTCAAGATTTTAAAAAAAAATTTAGAGCCAAAAATGAGATTTTCTCTTGGATTTTTTTTCTCTTTGAAATTTCCAAATGTAATTGATGTTAGAGTTGTTTCTGACTAATTTGGACTCGCTCTATCGATTTCTGAAGTCAAAATTGAGAAAAATCTAAAAATAAAAATTTTCAATTTTTTACACTTTTTTCTAAGGTGTTAGATTTTTATTTGGAAAACTTCAATCTTAAATATCTCGGTAACCAAAAGCGGCAATGAAACAAAATCTTCAGGAATTATAGTTCTTGAAAAGGGCTTTCAGATGGTATTTAGCTGAAATCGCTAGCATTTATAGTTTTTGAGAAAATCGACTTTAAAGTTTTTGACAAAATTTTAACTAAACTTCCATTTTGAGGCTGAATATCTTGGAAACTTTATAAACTACAGAAACCAATTTTACATGAGCATATAGAGAATTTAATGTTCTTTTCAATGATATAGAGTTATTATTAATTTGCTCAAAAGTAATCGTAGATATAAGCGATTATTCATGAGCATGTCAAGATTTCAAAAAAAAATTTAGAGCCAAAAATGAGATTTTCTCTTGGATTTTTTTTCTAATTGAAATTTCCAAATGTAATTGATATTAGAGTTGTGTCTGACTAATTTGGACTCGCTCTATCGATTTCTGAAGTCAAAATTGAGAAAAATCTAAAAATAAAAATTTTCAATTTTTTGCACTTTTTTCTAAGTTTACCCCTTTTAGATTTTTATTTGGAAAACTTCAATCTTGAATATCTCGGTAACCAAAAGCGGTACTAGAACAAAATTTCCAGGAATTGTAGCTCTTGAAAAGGGCTTTCAGATGGTATTTAGCTGAAATCGCTAGCCTTTATAGTTTTTGACGAAATTTTAACTAAATTTCCATTTTGAGGCTCAATATCTTGGAAACTTTATAAACTACAAAAACCAATTTCACACTTATAGAGAATTTAATGCTCTTTTCAATGATATAGAGTTATTATTCATTTGCTCAAAAGTAATGATGATGAGCATGTCAAGATTTCAATGCATGTCTTGAGATTTCCTTTTAGATTTTTTTTCTAATTGATATTTCCAAATGTACTGGATGTTAGAGTTGATTCTGACTAATTTGGACTCGCTCTATCGATTTTTGAAGTCAAAATTAAGAAAAATCCAAAAATAGAAATTTTCAATTTTTCTAAAAGGCACCGCAGAACTCTTTAAACCAAGTTAGAACATTTTAGATCTTCAATAAGCCACTGTCTAGCAAAATTTTAATTAAACAATTTAAAAACCTCAGAATTATTCCAGAGAGCCTAGTGCCTGGAATAGACAAAAATTGAAAATTATAATCAATAAGGTTTGTTCCAAAACCGTCCTAAGAACGAATTCGTAGCCACTCTGTATACAAATATTAGGCTTTGCACAGAATCTTGACGGTACATTGTACAGTTTTGTGCTTTGTTGTAACTTTTGAAAAAAATTTAACACTTATACGGTCCTGTAACTAACTAGAAACAGGGGATTTACACACTTATTTGCCGTCGGAATAAGGGATACTAATCTACTACGCATTAGTTTTTTTGTCCATCTCACACTCATATTTATTACGTTATCTGTTTACCTTATTTTTTTGGGGTTTCGAGATTCGGGATTTAGTTTAGTTGAGTTCCGATAGCCGCAAGATGAAGTACTGCCAAGTCGCCTCCAGGGATTATTGATTTTTGGCATCAACAACTCATCAAAAAAAAAATCCGCGAATTATCCAGAGTAGGTACATACAACGTTGTTCCATGGATATACCGTTTTTACACATTGTCGTTTACAACGTTGTTCAATTATTTTGCTAATGTCATAAGAAAACATCTTGAAAGAATTTCTTCAACTAAAGTTATTTACCTGCTAAAAATGGCGAGACCTGATTCCAAACTCCAATGGCGCCTTTTCTTAACCGTTGCCCAATTGCCAATTCCAAATAAAAAATTGGAATCCCTTCGATGGCCAACATAACGAAATACGGTATCAGAAAAGCCCCGCCGCCGTTTTTCTGAGCCAAATACGGAAATCTCCAGACGTTGCCAAGACCTACGGCGTAGCCCACAATCGCTAGAAGAAATGTCAGTTTACTGTCCCACGATTCGCGTTCTTCCTCAACGCAATCCGGTTTGAAGACACCTTTGCCGTCCTGTTTAAATCAAAATATTACAGCTTTAATATCATCAATAAGTATTGAATTTACCTGTTGTAATTCTGGATCAACTGGAGAACTAGATTTGTGTTTAGTTCCAGGACTGGTGTCTTCAAAAGCGATATTTGTAGCACCATAGCTGGAGCCTCCATTTTCAATTGGCACTAATCGTCCTTTCATTTCCTTCAATTCCAAACGGTCTAGTGATCTTGGTACGTGTAGATCGCGTGAACTTTGTCTACGGACTAAATGCGCTGTGTTCGCCATTGTTTGGTGGGATGATTTTCGAGCTTTTATGTGGTTGGTTTAGATGAAAGGACCATTTTTGAACTAGAAAAAGATTTGTGAAGTTATTGAATTGACTCGAGATTGGAAAATGTATTGCTCAATCAATCAGCTCAATAATAATAGAGCAGTTCTTTTGAAATGCTTCAAAACACTTTAAACTAAAACATTCCTAAAATGATTAATGATTGGAACGTTGGAAAAAGGTTTGTTGAATGTCGAAAAATATTAGAACGAAAAATTAAAAATATTTATAAAAATGACATAGAGAAAAAGTAATTTTAATTATATAAAAACTCTGGCATATCAGCTTCTAAAAAACATCATCAGAAAGGGGATTTGAATCATAGAATCTCATATTTTACAAACTCATGTAAAAAATTACGTACCTTTTGAGTTTGCGAAGGACCGAACCAGCGTCTCGACGTAACACCAGCACGGATACGAACTAGTGGTTTCAAAGGGGGTCGAATCAATACAGACGCCGACTCCGTGCGTCGGTTTTAAAGCAAAATTCACCCTTGTGGACCCCCATTAAAAAACAAACTCCACGCGTCATTGAAAACATCTTTTTATCAATGAATTGAAAGTTATTCTTCAGAGGTATCATTGGGTATCATAGATTAATCTTGAATTGTCTCAGCATATTCCAGCGTGTTGCTAAATTCAGCTCGTCTAATTACAAATTAGCCATTTTTTTTCAAAGGACCTCGCACACTTATGGGATTTCTGACCGCGGTCAAATTTAACCGAATTTTAGTATGTTATAGATTTGATTTTTCTGATCAATAACTATCATGGCTACAACTTAATCCTATGGCTTGTTTTTGAGATACAGGGTGTTCAATATGTGAATGTCCGATATGCATTATGACATCTCATTCAATCAGCCAAATGATATTCGTGTGAGAATTCAGTCAAGGCACAGAAATCAAATGAAATACCAATAGTTATTTATGCTCGTACCATAGAGGCATAATTTCATGTACAGGCGGGTGTTCTATTTTGGTATACATAATAATTAACTCTGTTGATATTGGAGTTGGAATAATGAGGTTTTCGTGAACTTTGACTGCTTTTCTGTCAAACGGAAGATGGCGCCAAAAAATTTGTCATCGCCCTTTTGGGTTTTTCAGATACAAGGTGTTTTTGAAAAAATTGCATTTTGGGACAACCCTTGTATCTCGGTTCTCGAAAGTGATCGAAAAGGTGACAACGGATTCTTATAGATATTTTCACTGAAAGTTTTTAAATTAAAAACCATACATTTTTTTTAAATGAGACTCCCTGTATATTAATAGCTCATAGGATAGATCTGCTTCTGCTGATTTCAATGATATAACATTCAATAGGTGTATCTCTAGTGTTAAACATTCTAATAGCTTTCCTGCCATATACATATTTCTCTCGTTGATGGCTTCATCTAGAGTCCTGTCATTTGTTTTAGTTAGACTGATGTAGGTATTTGTATTTACTTCACGATTCTAGTGTGCGTCCATATCCTGCTATGTTCCTCCTATGCACATGTCTTCAGTTTTTGTTATGTGCCTTCTAGCCCCCACCTTTCATACTCTTCAACAAGCTTTCTTGTCATAATATATTCTAGATATTCCATATCCTGTGCCAGTTCTATTTGGTCGTCTGCAAAACTCAATGTATATAGAATATTTTCATTTAGGGGGATGCCCATCCCTTTGCATTTCTATTTCCATTTCAATAGCGGTTTTTCAAGGAAGATTTTAAAAAGTGTAGGTGAACAGAAACATCCCTGTTTTAATAGTCCTTTATTCGGGGAAAAAGCTTTTGTGACATTGTTGCCGATTTTTATTTCTATATGACAGTTTTTATGTGTATAGTTGCTGGATCGCTTTTATAGGTTTGTATTTATGTTTGTAGTTTTATAGAGATTTCTATAATTTGGTTAGAGGGACACTGTCACGGGCTTTTTTCAAGTCTATATAGAGGAGATGTAATTCCTTATTCACTGCTGTCATTTTCTCGCTAAGTTGAGTAATACAGAATAGATGGTCTACTGTGGATCTTCCTGCCGTTGTCGTTCGATTTTTCCCTCTAAGATTTTTCCGTATATTCTGCTAATTGTGCTCATTACTGCAGTTCCTCTGTAATTGTCACACATCTCTTTGCTACCTTTTTATGAATGGTTGACATAAAGGACAGTTTCCATTCGGATGGTACTTCTCCGCTGTTCCAGCAGTTTTGGAAGAGTCTCGTTAGATTTTCAATGAACTTATGCCAAAGCGTAATAATAATAGAATTGTATATGTCGTAGGTGGCTCCAGAAATAAAAATCCCTCCAAAAAAGGTACGACGAAAATGGAATTGTTGCGTGTCGGTGCCGGATAGTCCGGACGATCCTCACAGTCCGCAGTGGCGGCTCGTGACTATTTCAAGTGAGGAGGCTAAAACATTTCAAAGATTTTCAGTGATTTTGAGTAGATCTTACGAGTTTTTCTGGGACTTTGACCAATTTGTATACAAATTTTCTGAAAATTTGTATAGAAATACAAAAAAATATGAAAACTTTTCATATAGTTCTGGCGTGCCATGCTTAACTAATTCTGCTAGTATATCACCGGGTCCTAGGGCCTCGCTCCTCCTATATAACAGTTTAATCCGAGGTTTAATCTACTATAGTGTCTTTCCCTTGTGTCGGTTTTATTTTGCGTGATCATATTACGTAGTTTCCTTTGTGATAGCTCATATAATTGACCAAGTTTCTAAATTCACCATTTGCTTATGCGCATTTTTCTTGATGAGCAACTTATCCTTGTTTTGCTGCTGTCAAATGACAATGGGGATAAAACTCAAACAATGCTGTTTTCAATGCTAGATACTCAGGATTTCACAAATTCACCTGAAGTGAAGTTTTTGGGTCATTTTGGGATTATATATCTCGATCCAAAACTCATCACATGGGATGTGCATACAGATAATATGTCAGGAAGGCTGAGAGCAGTGTTTTCTTGCTAAGGAATCTTTGTGACTGTATCTCACACACAGTGCTGAGTGCTTATTATGGCATGTTTCACTCTGTTATGACATATGGGATTCTAGCATGGGGTGGAGCCCCTTCTGCAGCCCGAATCTTTGGGCTGCAACGTAAGGCTGTTAGAATTTTGTCGGGTGGATGACTGTAGGCCTGCGTTTGTGGAACTCAACATACCGACTCTTTCATCAGCTTATATTATGGAATGCGTGCTGTATGTCAAAAGCTTTGAACACAAATTCTTGACTCATAGTGATATCCACGACTATAAAACCAGACACTGCAGCAATATTGTGCCGTCTCATTGCCGATTGTCAAAGTGCCAGGGTCGCCCGGAGTTTATGGCGGTCAAGCTATTTGATAAATTACCGATAGACATAAAAAAATTGCCCATTAACCTATTTAAAGAGACAGTTAAGAAACTAGTATGTTCCAAGGCTTTTTACAGTATACAGGAGTTCCTCCAACACTTATAGTCATTATGTTTGAAATGTGTATTGTATATGTCTCAATTTTAAACTGTTTATATCTGAATTTTACACTATCTGTATGAATTTCAATCTGTATTTGTTTATTCTCTTGTTTTCTGTTTTGATTTGATAGATAAACAAAAGTAATAATGGCTAGTTCAGCTACTGACCTATGCTATAGCCTTAAGATTATTATTTTATTATATTGTTGACTTGTATAAATGCTTTGTGTACATTGACATCAATAAATTACTTTACTTTACTTTACTTTACTTTACTTTACTTTACTTTACTTTACTTTACTTTACTTTACTTTACTTTACTTTACTTTACTTTACTTTACTTTACTTTACTTTACTTTACTAATGACTCTTTTGCTGCTTCATGCAAGCAACTTTTGATGTAAACTAAAATAGCGTAAAAATAGCTGAACCAAATATCAACATATATTTGGAATCAGAAGGAAAACATTTAGCCAAAAATATACAGGGTGTTCCATTTGAAAAAATGCAAGTATTTGTCATTATGACAGTTGGCACCTGTCATTTGCCCGTTTTGACACTTGCAAAAGATGATAGAGACAAAACCCTACAACTTTTGTATTGAACTTTTTTCCAAATTATTTTTTGTTTAAACTGTAGAAATTATAAGGAACAGACCCGGTACAACCAAAATGGGACACCCTGTGCATGAACCTATGGTTCGAGCACAAATAACTATTGATATTTTTCTGTGCCTTGATCGAATTCTCACACGAATATAATTTAGTTGAGGTTGTGGCCAGGATCTTAACGGCTTGGTAATCTTCTTGTGTTGTTAGGACAATTTCTCCATTACCAAATTTAAAGATCTTCATGAAAGGATCAAAAAAGAAACTAAAGTTCTGTGCCTGAAGACAATTCACAGAAATGTTACAAATCAGAATTGGCTCAGAAAATTATTTCAAAAATTTGTATATAGATTTTCATTTCAGCAATTCTTGCAGCGACATCTCTGGTCCATTCTCGTGTTGAAATTAATAAGCGCGGAATTAATTAGCCGGTATTTTAGAGGCAGGCCGCGAGGTACCGTTTCGGCGGGTCTTTGCCAGCGCAAAAGTGAAATTATTGACCGTTTTCCGCTATCCCGCTTTCTTCGGTAGATTTTATTCGTCCATGTTGCCGTTGTTTTCAGAAACTAACAGAAAACTGAGATTTTTTTTGAAAAGTTTTTCGATTTTTCTTGAATTTCTGTAGCCAAATGCGTAGCTTCTGAGTCAAATGATTGCTTTCAATTACTTGGAAGATAGAAATAGCATGAAAATTGAATTAGTTATGCAAAAAATATAGCTGTAGATGATTTTGTAAAATTTGATATCTTTTAAAGTTTTGGTTTTAATTCAAAGTACTTCAAATAGAGAATTTTTGGTCAAAGTTTTAACTTTGAGGCTTAGTAAAACTCGCTTAGTAAGTACACCAAATTTTGCTCAGTTTATAGAGAATTCAACGCTCTTTCCAGAAATATATAATTTAAATCAAATTGCTCAAATTTAATTGATGTAATGAGCAATTAATCATGTGCAAGTCAGAATTACAAAAATATCCAAAGCAAAAATGGAGTTTTCCTTGTGATTTTTTTTTTCTCATTGATGCTGTGATTTGGAAATGATCTTAAAAACTTTTTTGACTCACTTATTTAGACCCGCTCTATCGATTGGAAAAGTTTTCTACTAAAGTTTAACTTTGAGTATCTCAACTGCTGAAAATTTTGATTAAAATTTAACTTTGAGGCTCAATAACTTGCTTAATACAAAAGTTACTGGTACCAAGTTTTGCTCAGTTTATAGAGAATTTAATGCTCTTTCGAGCCATACCTAATCTAAATCAAATTGTGGTCTTTAAAAATATAGAACCAAATATAGGGCATCCCATTTGAAAAATCTGAAAGCATACAACATTTCACATTTCTGATATTCAATTTTTGTTTCTGAACATGGATTCTAAAAGTTTAGCCAATACTGTATAACTTTTGTATTTACACCTTTCATCTACTTGTAAAGGTGAAGGCTGTAGGTGAGGTATCAATATATAAAAAAAAACACCCTGTACTTGAACAATAACTTATTATATAAAGTTAAAATTTGTAAGATTATCCACTTTTTTTCAATTTCCCTTGCAACAGGAATCAGTAATGTTACAAGTTAGTCAAGTACAAAAATGAGTGAATTGTTGTGGAACTTATGGGTGGACCTCTGCGGGACGAGCGCAGCGAGTTCCGCAGCCATCTATTCATCAATATGTTGTGTAATTATAATACTAACCTGACTCCACTCAAATATAAATTATTTTCATTAATTTAAAAAGTACACGTTTCTGGTGAGTGTCTTATTTGAACAGTTCAACAGTATATTGGTGAGTAGATGGCTGCGGAACTCGCTGCGCTCGTCCCGCAGAGGTCCACTCATAAGTTTTGCAATAATTCACTTATTTGTACTTGAACAATAACTTATTATACAAAGTCAAAGATTGTATGATTATCCACTTTTTGTCAATTTCCCTTGCAACAGGAATCAGTAATGTTACTTTACCAAAGTAGTAATATAAAGTGACAAGTCAAGTACAAAAATGAGTGAATTGTTGCGGAACTTATGGGTGGACCTCTGCGGGACGAGCGCAGCGAGTTCCGCAGCCATCTATTCATCAATATGTTGTGTAATTATAATACTAACCTGACTCCACTCAAATATGAACTATTTTCATTAATTTAAAAAGTACACGTTTTTGGTGAGTGTCTTATTTGAACAGTTCAACAGTATATTGGTGAGTAGATGGCGATACGATACTAACCCGACTCACTCAAATGTGAGTTATTCTCATTATAACTTAAAAATTACACGTTCCAGGTGACTGTCTTATTTGAACAGTATATTGGTGAGTAGAAGTCCACCTATAAATTCCGCAACAATCCACTTATTTTTACTTGAACAATAACGTATTATAAAAAGACAAAATTTGTAAGATTATGATTATTCACTTGTTGTCAATTTGCCTCATTATAACAGGAATTATAACCGTTTCCACCAACTAGTTTAGGGAAACCCTAACGATAAGTATTCCTTAAAGTGACATTCCTTCATGTAAAAATGTCATTTTGGGAAATACTTATCGTTAAGGCTCCCCTAAAATAGTTGGTGGAAACGGCCATTAGTAATGTTACTTTACTAAAGTATTCAGTAATATAATGTGACAAGTTATTCAAGTACAAACGAGTAGATTGTTACAAAACGTATGGGTAAAGAATGTCATTATCAATGGACAACATGTTTTCATGAAGGGAAGATCCATCCAGCCATCTATTCATCAAATTACGTACCTACCTATACGAACGATTTACAAAAAAATAAAAATGACATCAGATATTTAGCCTGTTTCGTTCTAAATGGTAGGTACCTATATGTACTCTGTATGTATTCGGATTATCCGAGTTTTCAGTTATCCGAGGTGGGTATCCCCCATTACCTCGGATAACCGGGGTTCTACTATATATCGATTAGAAATGTAAAAATTGGAAGTAGGTACCTGCTATTTACTTATACTTGGAAACTGAAAATTCTGGATTTTTATTATAACTGATATAATATACCTATTATCTAATATATAAATTCCAGATATTAATGGATCAAAAATGTATTAATTAGGTATAGAGAAAATTTTAAGTATAGGTACCTAAAAGCTCAACTTTGAAGATGCTTTAAAGCTACTAATATACATAGATACCTACCTACCAAATTATGGCCATCATTTTATAAAGAATTTAAAGATACTGCAGGAAATAGTTTTTCTATTTTGATAATGATTTTTTTTTTCTGGAATATCCAGGATTTAAATCTCAACTATCCTTTCAGGATTCTCAACTTTCCTTTGTCAGCACAATTTATCTAGCATATTGTTTTACATATAAAATAGTACTTTCCACTGACAAAAACAAGCATCTAAAAAACATTAATCCAGCATCATCTCTAGCTAGAAGTTAAACTATTGCCACAAACTACCTACTTTCTGAAATAAAATTGACAATTTCCTAAAGATTTTTCCCAACTCCAAGCCGACAACCTCGCATTTCAAGTCGAACTTGAAAACATACGCAGGATTTTTCCTCCTCCACACACACTAAAAGGGGGGAACTCAAATTCATTCAAACCTGAGCTCAAGAAAAAGCTTTTCTCTCGTAGTAGTTTTAGTGAAAGAATGACCCTGTGAATGATCTTAAGTTGGTGCGGGTTCTTACGATGAACGCAAACTTTGCTGTCGGCGGTATTTCTCAAGTCGAGTGCCACAACGACACTGAACCTTTATTGAACCCTTTCGTACACCATTTGGAATTGAACACAACTTATGAGAAAATTAAAGTAAGAATTTTAACGACTCAGAAATAAAAATCTTCTATTTGCGTATCAGAAATCCAATGTTCCAATTAATTATAATAAACAATCATCAATCAAAATATTTATTTCTTTTATAAACAGATTCCGTTATAATAATAATATTTCTTATTTTACTCGGTCAAGGTTTGCACTTTCTTTTAATTAACATAAATTCACAATCTTAAGAAATTGGGTGATTGAACTTTTTGATTCATTAATATCGGATTGAAACTTTTCATGTAGATTTATTAGAGAATAAAACATTGTCGTCTTAAATATTACAAACTAGTGACTGTACTTTAACAGTTCTTCTCCTCATGGTATTCTCGGTATGCAACAACATGCAAGCCATAATAGAGTATATAACTTGTTTACCATCCTGTCTGCAAAGTGCAAGTTCAATATCCTTTGATTTTAAATGTTAAAATAAAGTACGCCTTAGAGTTATGAGCCAAATTTGCACACATGGATGATAATAATATAAAATTATTGGCCAATGACATCGTGTAACTTTCTATTTTCAATTTAATTCTATTGTCATTCGATTGATTTCGCAAAACGTGATATTTGTGTTTTTTTATTTTAGACTTGCATTGAAATACTCGATAAACTCTTGGTATTTTCAAATAAGTTTCTCAATTTAGGTGAGATAAAGCTAAAAGAATGATTTGAAAATACCAATTAAATTTAAGCTGCGTTAGTCAAACATGAGTTTTCACAATCGCTCTCAATTAACTCTGACTCTCAAATGATCAAAAATCATAGTTTTAAACTCCTTTAGTACAATTTTTGTAATTAGGTGCGCCGAGAATAGAAACTTTATTAGTACAGCAGGCAAGTACTTTCTGTTGGAAAGTCATTTTGGTATATCATTTATGAGAAGTCTGTGGAGTGAAATCTGAGTTTTTGACTTCGAGAACCCTGTGCCAGCTTGCGGGGAAGTCATAAAACCACGAAATTTTCGGACTTTTTCAATTTTTTGCTTATATATTTTCTGAACCATGCGTTTTAGCAGAATACACCTAGTTATTAAGTTGAAGAACATTAAATTTCCTTCAAATTTCACTAGTCAAACCTATTATTTAACGCAATAGTAACCAAGATACAGTGGCTCAAATATACAGAAAAATTCTCAACATATTTTATCCTCATCTCTTTCACGTCCACCTACAGACGACACATAAGTAGATAGATGTCTCCTATATGCACCTGAATTATTTTCCGCATTAACTGTAACTAATAACTCGAAATTATCGGACTTTTCCAGTTTTTTGCTTATAACTCCTCAACAAAGTTTGAAGAACTTCAAATTTCACTGGCCAAAAGTATTCGATCCAATGGTTACTGAGATATATAGACTGAGATATATAGTGGTTTGAAAAATTCAAGTTATTTCTCAGCTTATCAAAAATAGCATGGAAATGCAGGTTTGTGCCCTATAACTTTGGAAACTCAAACTTTGCCTTTCTCCGGTGCTGATCTTGTGCTTGCTGCTATAGTATTTTCCATACTATATGAGCGGTGCTCAGCACAATCACTTTCTGAAGTGTCATCAGGTTGTGGGTTCCGGGAAGTTGTTTTACCGCCTCACAGGTGAGATTGCTACGTCTATTAGCATACATGTGTTTTGTTTCTTGTCCTTCACTATGATGTTAGGCTTTGTTTGCTAGTATGGTTCTGTTTGTCCCATATTTCAGGGCTGTGTTTGTACCATTATTTATGTAGGTACTTTTACTCCATACTCTTTGCAGATGTTCCAGTGCAGGTGGGCTGCGACTGTGTTGTGACGGTTCAGGTAAGCTTTCTTCGCTAGGATAGGGCATCGTGACACTATATGGTGGATGGTTTCGGCATGGGCGTGGCATAGTCTACATTTTATTATCTTCGCCTTCAGATAGTTGGTGGCTATAGTTTACTCCTGACATATAGTTACCAGTGCTTCGGTTTCTATTTTCAAATTTGTATGGGTGAGCCACTTCCATGACGCAGCTGAGTTGATGGTGTCCTTTTCCGACGCCTTTGCGATTTCTCTATGTAGGGCCTCCACCTTGTTGTCTGTTCTTTTCTCTTCTGTTGTTTCAATTCTTATTTAATTTGTTTGACTCTTCTGTTGCAGTTTTCCTTGTTTCGCTCTCTTTGTCGGTTCACCTTGCACACCTTCAGGGTTTGTCTGTCCATTTTTCTGAGTTCTGCTAGCGTCCACTTGATGATTCCGAAACTGTATTGTATTTCAGGGATTGCTAAGGTTGTAATGGCAGAGCTCTTGTTTTTGGCGTTCAGTTCGGTCTTGAGTATTCCTGTGGTTCTTCGCTGTAGTATTCCTTTTCCAGTTCCACTTTCATCTTCTTCTGCTGTATTTCGTTATTCTCGTCAATTCCCAGGTACTTGCAGTGACATTCTCGGGCCTGTAAGCAAAAAATCCTACCGGGCAACCTTCGGAAGGAAAACCCCTCAGGAAAACCCTAAACAAAATTCTAGAGAGAATCTTATATCATCTGTCATATTTGTATAAGCATAATAACTTAAATCAGCAAAATTCAAAGGACTTAAGGAATCAATTTTATCAGATGACTTCTCTATATCAGATTATCAATGGTAACAGCAAATAATTCCTGAATTCTATTTGTGTCATCTAAGGTTTGAATATTATTCATAATGGGAAAAGATTAAGACTTCACTGAGGTAGTTATAATGAAAAGACCCTTCAATACATATTTGATGGAATTTGGTTACCTGTGGACAAACCCATGTAAATATGACAGGGAGGCGTTGTTAGCTGTCAAATATTTGAATCTAATATCCAAAAACAGAGTAACTATGGCAGATTTTGATAAACAAAATATTGGTTTCTACGAAGTCTATCAAAGTAAATTGAAAAATGTCAACCATTTTGTCACCTGTCAAACGGCAGCGCTCATATTTTTCAGTATTCAATATTTTGTGATATGACATTTGACATTTTTAACTTGGATGTAAATTCTGAGTTGAAAATTATTTCAAGGTAGTTTTTCGATGATAAAACATTAAACAAAACAAAGTTCATACACGTCATATTTCGACAGCTGTTAGAATCTGTCAATAACTTTGTTTAATGCTTTATATTACCAATAAACGAAAAAGAACCAGATTGGAGTCTTTTTTTCTAGAATTTACATACAAGCTAAAACTGTCAAATGACATACTACAAAATATGGAAAACTGCACAATATGAGTCCAGAGTCAAAATGGTCGACATTTTTCGATTTTTCAAAATGGTTGACATTTTTCGATTTACCTTGGTCGACTACGTAAAAATCGATATTTCGTTCATCAAAATCTGCCATAGTCACTCTGCTTTTGGATATTTGATTCCAATATTTGACAGCTAACATCGCCTCACCTGTCAGAAAGTTACATGGTTGGGGCCATGGTAAAAAATGTTGCTTAAGCTGAGGACACAAGATACAAAATTCAAAAAACCCGAAAATTTGTAAATTTAATTCAGAAAAAATTAAATTGTCTCCTGTATCCTTTATTTTGGGTTACAGTAGTGATGCATGTGTTATTATATTTTTGTCACTTGTACCTTGTATTTTTGTCATTGTATCTTCAGCCTTACGGCATCCCCAAGATAATTAAATTTCATCCAAATATCACGGGGTGATTACGGGTAGATAACCAATTTTCATTTAAATATTGCGGGGTCCTTTGTTGATCAGTTCAAATTTGTACTCGTAGATTAATCACAAATTTTAGGGGTTTCGAGGTTAATTTAACCAAATTAACCCTAAACTGTCGATTTTCTGCATCTTTTAAACCTATTTTTTTCTCCATTTTGCAGGAATAACTACCTACTACGACAAACGACAATAATTATAAACTATATAGGTACTGGAAAATTTGAAATACACAACGCATGAACTCAGAACTAGTGATGACCAGTATTCAGTAACCAGTTAAGAAATCGAGTTGCCAGATTTATCGAAAATATGAACAACTGGAGGCCCGTAAGCGTTGTTTACTCCCGGTATAGGATAGCTACGCTACTAGGTACTTGTACACTTTGTGTTGTTGTAATGCCTTGATGGTGGTGTTCTCGTCTAGTACCTACTATGTTTTCCTTCGTTTGTAGCTTTTCTTTAGTGAATGTAGCCTGTGAGCATTTATCTAATCCAAATTACATCTGTGTGTCTCTGCTGAATTCGTGTACTTTTTCTGGTTTTTGCGTTATTTCGTCTTCGTTTTTAGCTATTAGCTTCAGATATTCAACGTATAGGAGGTGATATTTTTTGCTTCTCGTTTTTACAAGTGTATCCTGTACCTTTTAACAAAACGGCCCTAGAAATCCTGATTGTGTCTTAAAATACGACGGCATGTTTTGCGACCGATAAGAATCTCAAAAGCGTCATCAAGCTGCCAATATGAATAAGCCAGTGAATCTCCTAGATTCATTCAGTTCTGTAATAAAGTTCTGGTGTTTAGTGTTGACGTCTTTCTGCTGACTCTCATTCCGAGACCTTAGGTAATGTTTCAATTTCAAGTATTTTAATTTATTCACCATGATTTTTGTTTTCTGTCTATTATTTATTTTCTCCCCTGTGTAAAGAAGCTTCATAACTCAAATCTCTTTTCCAACATGTATCTTACCCTGAATAACAAGGCCGTTTTGTCATTCCCTTGTCGAGGACGCCCGTGACTTTTACCCACTGAGAATTATAACCTAGTTTTTATTTTCTGTATCTTTTAATCTTTATTTTCTCATGTAACTTATACCATCAAGGAACGCCCTAAACAGGACGCTCATTAATTTCACTCTCTATCATTCCAAAAGCTCTGTATGTATTTTCGTACAGCTCAGGTAGCAAGAACCCGCTCAGGTAGCAAGAACCCGCACTGGAAGAGGCAATCTATTCAGATTACTAAATACTAAAAAGTATCCGTTCAAAGTTACCTAGATTTTCAGTGGAACTTTGAACAAAGTCCCTGGTGGCACGCTACCGCAGTACAAAAAAGGCCTTTACCAGTGCTAAAATAAAGTCTTCCTTACCCAACCGTCGCAATCAGGTGGCGGTGATAACACCTGTGCTGTTAAGAATGGTACTCAGGACGAACAGGGACAAACAAAACAGTAGCGGTGACAGCGAATCTCCCTGGTAAATGCCGATCTTGATGTTGACTTCTTTGATTGTGAGGGTTGTTGATCCGGTTGACAGGTGTAGGTCAATTTTCCAAGTAGTCATGGTTGTTGTGATGAAAGCTAGTATAGTAGCCAGCTGTAAGGTACACTGTCATAAGCTTTTTTGTAGTGAATCGAGGTTAATGAGAGGTTTTTGCGGTATAGAGATATGATAGATATATGAGTAGAGTCTGATATTATCTTTGTTAGGATTTTGTATACATTGTTCAAGCAGGTTATAGGGCGACATGATTTTGCTTTTTCAGTGTTAACCAAGCGGGTATCTTCTGTTCATCTTCTATCATGTCGTTGTAAGAATTTGTCATGTATTGTTTCTAGTTTCCTCTATCAGAAATTTGGTATAAAGAAATTTGGTATAACATCTATTCCTATTGCTTTCCAGTTTGCTGTATCATTGGCTGCTAGCTTGAGTTCGGCTATAGGCTTATGTCAGGCCATTCCATGCGTTTTATTTTAGAGGGTTTTTTGTATTCTTTCTGAATCCAGTGTCTGATGGCTCTTTCCCCATATGTTTCTCCAATACTATTGTATCTCTGTTTCGTTCGGCGACTCTCTGAGTGTGTTTTTCATCAAAAACCACTAAAGCATTACTCTCAAAGTGTTTTTGGACATAACCCACGTAATTCTGGCATACCAATTCAAATGTCGTATCTCTTGATTTGCTCCACATAACCTTATGTAGCCATGATTAATAGCGGCCGCAAAATCGCTTTAAATCTGAGATCTTGTCACAGACACAGTAAATAATCCCTCGAAATTTTTCCGAAATCATATTTTTCACTGGAAAAAATTTGAAATTTTGGGAAAATGAGCCTTTAACCTTTTTCCTCACATGCAAAAAGTTTCAAATTTTTGCCTTTGCTAGTTTTTTAGGAAAACATTGAATTATGTGAGACTGTGTTTTCAATTAATTCAGTTATTGTAAATCGATTTCCAAGATTTTTTATGTTGTTATTTTCTACTGGAAAAATTTGAAATTTTGGAAAAATGAGCTTCTCGCCTTCTTGCAAAAAATTTCAAAATTTTTTCCTCACTAGCTTTCCAGGAAAACTTTGAAATGTCGGAGACTGTATTTTCAATTAATTCATTTATTGGAGGTTGATTCCCAAGATTCTTCATGTTGTCATTTTGCACTAGAAAAATTTGAAATTTTGGGAAAATAAGCCTCTGACCTTTTTCTTTACATGCAAAAAGTTTCAAAATTGTCCCTCAATTAGTTTTTTCTCGAATTTTCCAGGAAAACTTTGAATTGCGTGAGACTGTATTAACAATTATTTCAGCTTTTGTAAGTTGATTTCCAAGATTCCTTATGTTGCTATTTTCCAATGGAAAAACTTGAAATTATGGGAAAATGAGTCTCTAACTTTCCTCTTCACATGCAAAAAGTTTCAAATTTTTCCGTTCACTAGTTTTCCAAGAAAACGTTGAAATGTGTGAGACTGTATTTCCAAATAATTCAGTTATTGAAGGTTAATTTCTAAGATACTCCATGTCGTTATTTTTCACTGGAAAAATTTGAAATTTTGGGAAAATCAACGTTTAACCTTCCCCCTCACATGCAAATTTTTGCCTTTACTAGTTTTCGAGGAAAACTTTGAATTATGTGAGACTGTATTTTCAATTAATTCAGTTATTGTAGGTTGATTTCCAAGATTCTTTATGTTGTTGTATTATGTTGTTAATTTCGAAATTTTGAGAAAATAAGCTTCTAATCTTCCTCTTTATATGCAAAAAGTTTCAACTTTTCCCCCAATTAGTTTTCCAGGAAAACTTTGAAAGTGTGAGACTGTATTTTACAAGAGGCAAAACCATCTTGGAATTTTTTGTTAAAAACTTGGGGAATTTATAGGAAATTTGGAGGATTGTGTTCGATGTTGGTCAAATTCCAAGGAATTCTCGTCGAATTACACCTACATGGAATTCCTTGAAATCTTATTGTGGAATTCCAGTGAAATTATATCGAAACCGAAAAATTCCCTTGGAATTAAACAGAATTTTCGTGGAATTTCCATGGAATCACGAAAATTTTCGGCGGAATTCCGAATACTTGAATTAAATTTTAGTGAAATTCTGAGTAATTTCTGTCGAAATTTCATGAAATCTTCTACTGTAATTCCGAGGAATTTTTGTACAAGAATTCCATTGAATTTTATGGTGGAATTCGGAAAAGTGTTATGAAATCTTATGATAAAATTTCTAGGACTTTCTGTTTTTCTATTCAAATTTGTCATTTGAATGGAATTTCGAGGATTTCCATAAAATCTTTTAGTGAAATTCTGAGGAATTTCTATGGAATTAACAAAAATTTTCGCAGAATTCCCATGGAATATTTATCGTTAAGGCTCCCCTAAATTAGTTGGTAAAAACGCCATAAAAACCGTTTCTAAATTCCCTAAAATGATTCAAAATCCCTAAAATCTTATAAATCTAAAATCTTTTAAAATTACGTGTTTTTTAAAAATCCTTAAAATCCTACAAAATCCATAAAGATTCAATTATGTACACATTTTATGGAGTTAACTAAACTTCAAGCGGTTAATTGATGAAAATTTGTATACAAGTTGGTCAAAATCCCAGAAAAACTCGTAAGATCTACTCAAAATCACTGAAAATCTTTAAAATCTTTTAGCCTCCTCACTTGAAATAGTCACGAGCCGCCACTGCCTGTGCCCATTGAGATCTTTGGATCTAGGAAAGGTGGATGGTCAGTAGATAGGCGAGTTCAGTACGAATGACGTTAAAATCAAAATCAAAAAAGGTTTATTTTCTAAAAATAATTATTAAAATAGGATACAATAAAAAAATAATTCAGAGGCACAGTAGAATGTGAGTTCACGTGAAAGAGACGAGGATAAAAGATGTATATATTCAATGCTTGGTTTAAATTATGTTTGGACGGGAAGAAATTGTTGAAAAGTTGAGATCTTTGAATCACTGTATCTCGGTTACTGTTACGTTAAAGAATACTTTTGACCAGTTAAATTTGAAGGAAATTTAATTTTCTTCAACTTTATAAATAGGTGTATTTCGCTTAAAACGCATGGTTTAGAAGTTATGAGCAAAAAATTGAAAAAGTTCGAAAATTTCTAGGTCTTTCGACTTCCCCCCAAGGTAGCACAGGGTCCTCGAGGTAGAAAATGTAGATTCTAATCCACAGACTATCCACAAATAAAGTATTGAAAACTTCGGAATACTTTCCCTTTATTTATTACTTGCCTGCTGCCTTTCTAGTTCAAATAAATACTCGAAAATCAATTACAAAATGCAAATAAAACCAAATTTGGAAATACCAATTAAATTTTAGCTCTGCGAGAGTCAAACATGAGCTTCCAGAATCGCTCTTAGTCAACTTTGACTCTCGAATGAATATAAATTAAAGTTCTTTAGTAACTTTGGCATTAGGTGCACTGGAAATAGGAGCATTTTTAGCTCAAATTTCAGCTCTAGCAAAACAGAGAATGAAATTTTCGCAGCTCTTAGCTCAATTTCATTACTTGAATGGTAAAGAATCAAACTTTTACCATTTTCTAGTGCAATTTTTAGCCTTTCTGTTACTTTAAAAAGCTGCTGGCATTAAAATTTCCAATGTACTGTTTGTAGCTCAATGAGTTTTTGCTTCAATTCTTCTATACATTTTACTCATTTGCAGTTTGCAAAAAAAACAACAAAAATACATACTATTGCTGCTAACTGATTTTTCTTGTACATAAGCTTCTAATGCATTTTTTTTTCCTTATGCAGACTATAATACTAACATTAATTCTGGTACCGGTAAGAGTGGGCCTGATATGTTTTTTCGTCGTGACAGCATGGATGTTGGCCACAATCGGTTTGTACGGCGTAACCGAACAAGAACTACAAGACAAACCATTAGACGGATGGAGAAAGTAAGTTTTTTTTTTTTTCACTCATCAATCAGTTTATTGGTGGCGGTCTTTTCAATCGTAGATCACTAAAGCCCCTCATTGCCAAACTAATTTTCTGCATTTACACGTTGGGCGGCGTAAGGTTAAAGATAATTGGGCGACCGTCGAGTCGCGCTGAGGCGCCCTTGGTCGCCCTGGCGCCCCATTCTTCGTTCATGGATAGTGTGGCGATGGTGTACTTGGGCGGGCCATCGATTGTCGCCAAGGGCGAGACCGCTTCTCTACCTTTCTTTGGGAGTAGGTTTCTATAATGATATCGAGAAGTTTTAAGCTTGGTCAATTCAATAGTTGGCTTGAAAAGTCTCGAAATCTTGTGTTTGTGTAATGAATGCATGATGTAGTTTTGTCTGTTTTTAGTTGAGTAGTTACGCTGGGATGTTTTTGTAATGTTCCTGGGACGTGAGACGTTTTTGTAGCCTGTTGTTGTTGGAATTTGTCTGGATCTTTATGTTTTCTGTTCAATTTTTTTAGCTATTCCCGGCTCTTGAATTTCTGTTTTTTTCAAATTTCTCTGGATAAAGAGAATTCAAGAGCCTGGAATAGAGGAAATACCTACTCATGTTTGTATATGTCACTCCAGTTTCTCCTTTATTATCATCAAATGTTTCAATTTTTGTCTATTCCCAACTTTTGAATTTTTTTTCCAAATTTCTCTGCATAAAAAAAAGAATTAAACAGCCTAGAATAGAGAAAATACTCATATTTATATATGTCAATTCAGTTTCTCCTTGAATTCCTCTTTCCAGTTCTCAATTATGATCAAATGTTCTCCAGATTCAATTTTTGTTTATTCCCAGTTCTTGAATTTCTATGTTTTTTTCAAATTTCCCTGGATAAAGAGGATTTAACAGCCTAGAATAAAGAAAATATACTTATATTTATACAAGTCAATCCAGTTCCTCCTTGAATTCATCTTTCCATTTCTCAATCATCATCAAATCCAGTCTCAAATTTTGTCCATACCCGGTTCTTGAATTTCTGTTTTTCCCAAATTTCTCTGGATAAAAAAGAATTAAACAGTCTGGAAAAGAAAAAATACTCATATTTTTACATGTTAATCCAGTTTCTCCTTGAATTCCATTTCTCAATTATCATCAAATGTTCACTGGTCACTGATGTGAAGTTATCAGACAATTTTCCAGAAACAGCAGAATGTTCAATGGCGTCGCTTTTTTTTGAAATAGGCATACATTTTACCTTTGTTTTTTGTAACATCAACTTATTAGGTGCTCCCTAAGGATATCACATGAAAATTCTCAATTTTTTCATATTATTATAGTAGATACCTCCTACACAAACATATCTACAGTCATTGAAATTTTTTTGAGGGTAAAACTGTTTCTTAACATTTCTCAAAAAGAAAATCTTATTTTTAGTTCTGGAAAATGTTCAAAATCTTGACATGGTCATGAGTAATTGCCCATATCTTTATTAAATTTCAAGAAAATTGAAATAAAATATATATCATTGGAAAGAGCATTAAATTATCTATAAATCCGTATAAAATTGAGTTTGATAGCTTAAATAGTTTTTGAGCAATTGACTCTCGAAGTTGACTTTTTGTCAAAATTTTGTCAAAAACTTCAAACTGAATTTGCTCAAAAGCGATAAATCTGAGAATATTGTAAATTACAGACTATTTAAAGCCTAATAAAAGCTACAAATGCTGAAAATTTCAAGGTGGGTCCTTTCCAGGAATGTTAATGGAATGTTCGTAGAATGTCACATCAAGACAAAAATATTTCAATATATTTTTGAAATACTTCGTCTATTTTAGGAATGTTTATAAAATGTTCCAAAAATGTTCCAGGAATGTTTCAACATGTTTTTTTTTTTTTTTTAAATTTGCAATTGATATTTTAGAAATGTTTATAAAATGTTCCAGGAATGTTTATAGAATGTTTCAGGAATGTATCAACATATGTTTTTTTTTTGGAAAATTTTTGAAGAATTTTTAAAGAATGTTTATAGAATGTTACGGGAATGTTCGTAGAATGTTTCAGGAATATTCCTAGGAATTTTCTAATATTTAATAAGAATTTCGTCTAATTTTACAAGAATTTTCCAAAATTACACTGAAATTCTTATTATAGAATGTTACAGGAATGTTCATAGAATGTTCCTAAACTGCACACCAGAATTACCTAAAAATTCTTCGGAATTAGTTTCAAAGAAATTTTCGGTATTTTAACTGGAATTTTTTAGAATTCCATGTAATTTCACAAATTACTTTTTAATAGTTTATGAATATTTCAGGTCATTTCACGTAAATTTCTTTCGAATTCCACTGAAATTCTGAGTTATTTCATAAAAATTCCTTGGAATTTTGCTGAAATTTAAAAAATATTTTCACGATTTTTTTTTTGGAATTTCATAATTATTTATACGATTTTTTAAGTAGTTTATTGTGATTTTTTTGGAATTTCACGAGAATTTTGATTTACTTCACAGGAATTTCTTCAAATTTTGCTAGAATTCCAAATAATTTCATAGAAGAAGTTCAAGTAATTCTATTTCAGTAAAATTACTTAAGAAATTTCAGAAGAATTTTTTGGAATTTCGAGTAATTTTACAGGATTTTTTCGGAATTTCAATGAAATTTCAAGTACATTATTTCATGGAAATTTTATGGAATTTCTAGAATTTTTTTCACGAAAATTCCAAGCAACTTTAAAGACATTTTTTGAAATTTCACATTTTTTTCAAATTCCACTAAAGTTCCGATGTACTCCAGAGGAATATTGCTAAAGTATTAAGTAATTCCACAAGAAGTTTCCGGAATTTCACGAGAATTTCATATTATTTCAGAATTTCACTTAAATTTTGAGTTATTCCGCGGGAATTCCATGTAATTTCACGAGAATTCTTGGGAATTCAATAAAAAATTTAAGTAATTTCACAAGCATTTTATGTAATTTACGGAAATTTTGTGATTTTTTCTTTCAATTTTACGACAATTCCAAGTGATACCATAGAAATTCTTCAAAATTCCACTGGAATTACCAATAACTTCAAGGAATTTTTTTTTTGGAATTTTACAAGGATTACATGTAATTCTACAGGATTTTTTTTTTGAAATTTAGCGAAAATTCCGCGTAATTTCACGTAAATATTTCGGAATTTCACTGAACTTCCAAAAAATTCACAAGAACTATTTGAAATTTCACGAGAATTTCATGTAATTTTTACAGGAATTTTCTAAAACTCCAGGAAAATTAATGGAATTTCATCGGAATTCCACTTAATAGGTACCACTGAAATTCCAAATAATTTCACAAAATTTTTGATATTTGAGTAAGTTGTTAGTAGCTTATTACTTATTAGTTATTTCAAATTTCAATAATTATAATTAATTGATTAATAAAAATTTGCCTGAATTTTGAATGAGGCAAAATCCGCGAAAAATTCTTTTTTTTTGAAAATTAAAAAAAAAAATTGTACACCAGAATTCGAAATAATTTCTCTGGAATTCTACTAAAAAACCATGTAATTTCAAGGAAATTTTCTGTAATTGCAAGAAATTTCGCAGGAATTCCTCGTAAATTCATATCAATTTTAAATAATATATTTTTTTTTTGGAATTTCACGAGAATAATTTAAAATTTTAGAGAAATTACTCGGAACTCCAGGAAAATTATTGGAATTTCATCGGTATTTCATAATTTTACCGGAATTCCACATATTTTTGTTTTTTGGAATTTTAATAAATTTTACTGGAATTTTATTTAATTTCACACAATTTTTATGAAATTGCGCATAATTTCCACGTAATTCCGCATAATTTCAGTACAAGTTTGCATAGTTTTTATAGAATATTGCATATTTTCTATAGAATTCCGCAGAAAATCTTTGGACTTTTGCATAGTTTCTATGAAATTTCACATAATTTTTATGGAATTCTATACAACTTAAATCCACATAATTTTTATGGGATTTTGAACTTTTTGAAACTCATCGCTTTTTTTGGAATTCTATATCGTTTTCCATTTAATTTCGCTAGAATTCCGCATAATTTTAATGGGATTTGGCATATTTTCAATGAAATTCTGCATACTTTGTATAAAATTAGGCATCATTTCGATGGTATTCAGCATAATTTTCATGGAATTTCGCATAATTTTCATGGAATTCCGCATAATTTCTATGGGTTTTTATGTAATTTAATTGAAACAACGATTTTTTTTGGAATTCTACGCCATTTTCCTCAGAATTCCATTTAATTTCACTGAATTTTTGCATAATTTTATAATTCCATGTAATTTTTCTAAGATTAATTATTTTTTCTTTGGAATTCCACGTCATTACTCCTTTAATTTCACTTGAATTCCGCATAAATTCTATGGAATTTTGCTAAAATTTAAACTTTTTTTTTTGGAATTTTGTCGTCATTTCTCAGATACTGGGGGTGAAATATTTTTTTTAGTATTTCTCAAAAACAAAGTTTTTGAGAAATGCTGGAAAACCAGATTTCATCCTAAAAATTTTCCAAGGCCATTTTGGCCGATTGCACCGATCATTTTAAGGAAGCCTTAGCGATAAGTATCCCTTAAAATGACATTTTTACGTGGAGAAATGTCACTTTGTGGAATACTTATCGCTAAGGCTTCCTTAAAATGGTCGGTGCAAACTGCCATTATGGAAAAAAGATCGTAGGGGCGTGATACATTTTTTAAAAGGTTCTTTGTGATAAAAATAATGTTTGGTAATAATTTGACCCTGTTAGTACGGATAGTTTTTGAGAAATGTTGAAAAACATATTTCACCCTAAAAATTTCAAAGACAAAAGACCGTAGGGGCGCAGGGGTGTGGTATTTTTTTTTTAAATGTTTTTTGTGATCTAAGTAATGTCTGGTAATAATTTGAACCTGTCAAAACGAGAACGGACAGTTTTTGAGAAATGCTAAGAATCAGTTTCACCCTTAAAAATTTCAAAGATCGTAGATACCTACTAATAATAAGAAAAAAATGAGAATTTTCATGTGATATCCTTAGGGAGCACCTAATTCAATTTTTGTCCATTCCCGACTCTTGAATTTCTATGTTTGTTCCAAATTTCACTGGATAAAGAGAATTCAACAGCCTGGAATAGGGAAAATACTCAATAATCTCAAAGCTTCAATTCAGAATCTCATTTTTACACTTGATAACGATAATTTGTAATCAACAAAATCCTTAATACAATATATCTATAGTAAATTCTATTACTTATAAGTCCCAGGAACCGAAAAAATCGTTCTCATTATTGTAAAATAATCATAGTGCAAGTAGTTTGAGCGGAAATGCAACAAAATTACAAGCGAAAACTCAAATTTTCTTCAATTTAAATTCACCAAGCGTCATTATAGTAGAAAGCCACAAGCCAAAAATAAAGAAAGTGCCTTGGTACTCGAGAGGTCATTGGATGGCAATCGTTTTTAAATATAGACGAGCCATAAAATACTGGGTCCCTATTCTCGATATAAAAGGCACAGTTTTATCTTTGTCGCTTTTATTTAGACCTCTTGATTCTAATCTAAATATTAACCTTATTAATATATGGTAGCTTTTTTTTTTACTTTTATATTTTAAAAAATCTACAGAAAATTAAAAAACATCATCGGATTACTGGGCCAATGCAGCCTGAGGGCTGGCGGTATGCACTTTGCCATAAAAGGTAGACAAGCGACCAGAGAAGAAGCCCCCATCATGGTAATGGCCCCACATTCCACTTTCCTAGACGCTGGATTAGTTTACGTTACTGGATTCCCATCAACGATAGTACGAACTGAAAGCGTCAGCTTTCACATCGGAAGTAAGGTTATCGTTGTGTACTTTTTTACCAGAGGTTTTGGGTTAATATTTAGATTTTTATTGACTAAAAATAAACCACTAACAATTCCTGGAATATTCCAGAACTGATCAACTACACTCAGCCGATTTACGTGTGGCGAGACGATCCGGAATCCAGACAAAAGTCAGTCAAGGAAATAATCAAGCGGACAACTTCGAAGCTGGATTGGCCTCAGATTTTGATTTTTCCAGAAGGAACTTGCACGAACAGGAGTTGTTTGATCAGCTTCAAAAACGGCGCTTTCTATCCTGGAGTTCCTATCCAGCCGGTTTGTATTCGGTACCCGAACAAGCTGGACACTGTAACTTGGACTTGGGAAGGACCCAGTGCGTAAGTTGTTAGAATATCAAGAAATTTCTTATTGAAAATCATCAGTGTTGACCCTACTGAAGCCAGTTTTGTTCAAAATTTCACAGTCAAATGTAACTTTAATAGAAATCGTTTTTCTTTAAACCAACTATAATACCTATAATAGGATTATCAAACAGAGCTCGTCATCGATTCACCTCATTACCCATTTTGCCGGAAATAATTACAACTTTATACGATGTAGAAAATAATGCATTATCCAATACAAAATTTGTAGAATAAAATTGCTTTGGTTAACTCTGACCCAAACGTCGAGCAACTGCGAAGTCGAATTCCTTCCAGTTTACTATCCAAACGAAGAAGAGAAACGAGATCCGAAGTTGTTTGCCAACAACGTTAGAGCTGTTATGGCCAAGTGAGTTTTTATTTGCCCTCGAAAACATCCATTTTGAGCGTAATTTTAGGGCTCTCGGAATACCAGTGGTGGATTATTCGTACAGCGACTGCAAAATGATGACCAAAGCCAAAGAAATGAATTTGCCGTTCGCCACCAAGCTGGTCGAGGTCAGGAAATTGAGAAGGAAATTGGAGTAAGTTGTTTGAAGTTTCCATGAAATTTTTCTAAAGATATTCCAGGAACCAACTTTTTCAGGAATGTTACAAGATTGTGATAAGTTTTCCCTGGAATATTATGAACATCCTAACAATATACAATTCCTCAAACATTTCTGAAATTAGATTTTTATTCTTTCCAGTCGAATTTCAGCTCTATGAGGGTATAAAATCTAGTTCTTATAAATCAGAAATCGGAGTTTGTTACTTATCCAGCTCAATTTCAACTTTAGGAGAGCCAGAAATGAAATTTTCATGTTTCTCTACTTCAACTTTAACTCTAACATGATTCAAAACTAAAGTTCCCTATACTATAGGAGATTCTGGGAAAGAATTTTCCTTCATGTCAGTTGAATTTCAGCTCTATCAAGGACATATATAAGGGGGGGGTTTGGGGCTTCGAACCCCTCCCCATTGAACTGAATAAATTATTTTTATTGATGAAAAATAAACGTTTTTGGGCGAGGCACCCGAAAAAAAAATCGCCTTTGACGATATCCTGATGATCAAATATTTCAAAGGGCCATATTTTGGAAACCAGTGAAGCTATCGGCATAAATCTTTTGCCCAATTGTAGCTCTTGAGAAGGGCTATAAAAAAGGGAATTTGAGATTCCGAGCTCAATGGCTTCGTTTTCAAGAAAATCAGCTTTGAATCTTTTGTGAAATTTGAGACAAAGTTTTGACTTTGAGCCTCAATATCTCCAGCAGTATTTAAGATAGAGAATTGAATCTTATTCTATCTTAAAGATAATTTAATTTTGATTCAGAATTTATAATTTTACATCATATTTGTTGCAATAATAACCAAGTAATGAGCGATTTTGTGAGACAATGTCAGATTATTGAAATTTTCTGGGCCCAAAATGTGGAAAAACGGTTTTTATTTTCTAACAAGCCCTAAAACCCAAAAAACAAAGTTGCGTAAATGCTTTTCCACTAATTTTCACCTCTTCTTTCGATTGGTAAAGTCAAAAATTTCAAAATCCAAAAATTTAAAAATTCGAATTTTTCCAAAGGGGTATGCATGGAAATTTGATTTTCAAATATTTCAAAGGGCCATATTTTCGAAACCAGTGAAGCTATCGGGATGAATCTTTTACCCAATTGTAGCTCTTGAGAAGGGCTATAAAAAAGGGTATTTGAGATTCCGAGCTCAATGGTTTCGTTTTCAAGAAAATCAGCTTTGAATCTTTTGTGAAATTTGAGACAAACTTGTGACTTTGAGCCTCAATATCTCCAGAAGTATTTAAGATAGAGAATTGAATCTTATTCTATCTTAAAGATAATTTAATTTTGATTCAGAATATATAATTTTACATTATATTTGTTGCAATAATAACCGAGTAATGAGCGATTTTTTGAGACAATGTCAGATTATTGAAATTTTCTGGGCCCAAAATGTGGAAAAACGGTTTTTATTTTCTAACAAGCCCTAAAACCCAAAAAACAAAGTTGCGTAAATGCTTTTCCACTAATTTTCACCTCTTCTTTCGATTGGTAGAGTCAAAAATTTCAAAATCCAAAAATTTAAAAATTCGAATTTTTCCAAAGGGGTATGCATGGAAATTTGATTTTCAAATATTTCAAAGGGCCATATTTTGGAAACCAGTGAAGCTATCGGGATGAATCTTTTACCCAATTGTAGCTCTTGAGAAGGGCTATAAAAAAGGGTAATTGAGATTCCGAGCTCAATGGCTTCGTTTTCAAGAAAATCAGCTTTGAATCTTTTGTGAAATTTGAGACAAAGTTTTGACTTTGAGCCTCAATATCTCCAGAATTATTCAATATAGAGAATTGAATCTTATTCTATCTTAAAGATAATTTAATTCTGATTCAAAATATTAATTATACATTATAATTTGTGCAGTTATAACCGAATCCTTATAAACTCTGGACTCTGGATAACCAAATCAAACTTCAAAATTGCTGAATTCATTTAGTAAACCAAAATGTGTTTTTCAATTTTTGATGTGTGAACGTCTATACCGGCGGTTTGATGGTAAATTTCGGGAAATGTGATGGAAGTGTGAAAGGGGAGGTGACGTCATAATCCATGTGCAATGCTAAGTTCGCAGCTACCTCAGCGCAAAATACAAATAAATAAAATTAAAGTTGAAATTAATAATAAAATTAAATCATTAAATATCAAGTTTTGAATACTTGGGTATTGAATACTTTTAATTGTACTCTGTACTCGAGAACATTCTACGCTAAGTACTTGTACCCGGTAGCCGAGTACATTTTGCCTGTACTCGAAACAGCTCTGACTATGCTACGCTCGGTCGCCTGTACATCGTCTGGTCTAAAGTTGAAACCCTTTCCAGCATAGACCATGAGCGGCCATTACTGCTCTAAACCCCCCCCCCCCCCCCCATGTGAAAGCTATAGCTACGTCGTTGAGCTCTATGATGTAGCAAGGTCAGATTCTCATACCGCTCTATTTCACCTTTAAATTTGGAAAGCACAGAAATTGAAGTTTGATATTTATCCAGTTCTATTTCAATTCTAGGAGAGCCAAGAAAGAAAATTTCATGCTTCTCCACTTTAAATACAGTTCCTCAAAAGCCAATAAAAATCAGCTCTTGAGACTACCCTAACTCAATTTTAACTCTATGATGTTCCGAAATTGGAGTTCACTACTCTAGGAGTGCCTGGAATAGGATTTTCATTCTTCTCAGTTGAATTTTTGCTCCATAAGGTTTTCCACACCACTTTTTTTCGACTGCAACTTTAAAACAACCAAAAATTAATGCCTCTCAAGTTCAATTTTCAACTCTTCGAGCCTGGAATAGAATTATTATTCTTCCAACTTTTTCATTATCAACCACTAACTCTTTCAAACTTCATGAAATAACTTTTGCAAACATTTCCAGGTTAAAAGGTACAGAAAGAGAAGAAGCCCTGCTTAAATCAAACAGTTTCACTTGCAGAGACTGTAGCAAAGTAACATTTATCGAATTTGTCGAAATAATGAGGCTACAAACGAACGAGCAAGCCGCTTTACAACTTTTCAGAATCTACGACAGAGTAAGATATGCTACAATAACAAAATTAAAATCCAATAATAATTATTTGTAGAACAATACAGGATTGATCGATCTTCGAGACTATTTGCTCGGTGTTTTGGCCACCGAAGACGACAAAACCACCGAGGAAATTTTGCTTTTGGCTTTTATGATTTACGACGCCAAACGAAATGGGAAATTGACTGCTGACAATTTTTGCAGGGCCATTTGCCAGACTTTGGGAATGGGGCAAGAGCAGGCGTTACAAATGTTCGATCAAGTTGATAGGAAACAGTTGGGATTTGTTAGAATTGGTAAGAATTTTGTGTCCAGTTTTCGTAATTCTTAAATGAATTTTGTAGACGACTTTTTGTTGTGGGCTTCGAAAAACGTCCCGCAGCTGATTTATCACGGTACTGGGGAAAAACCCAACTGGAAAAATTTGGAAATTTACAAGAACCACGACAAGAAAATTGACTGATCCGCGTGCATTGTCCATATGTAAATTTGGACCTTAAACCACTTCCACAAATGATTTTTGTGAACCAATTTTAAATTTTTTTTGTACTTAAACTTGTGGACATAATTTATATTATATACCTACCTATACACGATTCTTCCTATATAGTTGCAATCTAGAAACAAAATGTTGCAACTAATAATTATTCTCAAACTGTATATATTATATAGGCACCATTATTGATGTTCTAATAAAACTATTCATATCAAAATAATAATGTACTTATGAAGTACAAAATAGAAGCTCTAAAATCATTATAAACATGCAAGCAAAACCGTGCCAAATTGCTAGTTCAATTAGGTCTATTTATCAAAATTATTATATTGGATTATAAGTATAAATAAGATTGTATAAATTATAAAAAAAGCTTTATTATTTATTTTTGTTAAGTATAGTTACTGTCTGTTATTTATTGTAAAATAGGCTTTAGGCTGCACCCATTTTCATTAAGTTATTTGAGTAATATAGTTTTATATAGAGTATGGAATAGTTTTTATTCTCAAAATAGAGGGTTTTTGACTCTACAATGGTGGTTTAACAGTTCAATTTCAAATCTAAGAAAGCCAGGAATAAAATTTTCATGTTTCTCTATTCCAAATTCAGGCCAGTAATGAGCATTTTATACTTCCAGAGCTCAATTTTAACTCAAGAATGGACGAAAACTGAAGTTAGAGCCTGGAATAGAATTTTCATATACTGTAAAATCGGGTGACTTGAGAGAATTTTCACTTTCAGCAAGCGATATTTTCGAAACTTAGCGATGACTTAAACACATCAAAAGTTGAGTCTTAAGACTCTTAAGGCTGCAACAACGATTAGAATGCTGTGCTCTGATTGGTTGATTTTTCGAAACTTGTTTTAAGTTATTTTAAAAAACGACAGATCAAAATTGGCTCAAATTTAACATAAACATTCTATAGTTATTTGAGTAATATAGTTTTATATTGAGTATGGAATAGTTTTTATTCTCAAAATAGAGGGTTTTTGACTCTAAAATGGTGGTTTAACAGTTCAATTTCAAATCTAAGAGAGCCAGGAATAAAATTTTCATGTTTCTCTATCCCAAATTCAGGCCAGTAATGAGCATTTTATACTTCCAGAGCTCAATTTTAACTCAAGAATGGACGAAAACTGAAGTTAGAGCCTGGAATAGAATTTTCATATACCGTGAAATCGGGTGGCTTGAGACAATTTTCACTTTCAGCAAGCGATATTTTCGAAACTTAGCGATGACTTAAACACATCAAAAGTTGAGTCTTAAGACTCTTAAGGCCGCAACAACGATGAGAATGCTGTGCTCTGATTGGTTGATTTTTCGAAACTTGTTTTAAGTTATTTTAAAAAGGACACATCAAAATTGGCTCAAATTTAACATAAACATTCTTTAGTTATTTGAGTAATATAGTTTTATATTGAGTATGGAATAGTTTTTATTCTCAAAGGGTTTTTGACTCTACAATGGTGGTTTAACAGTTCAATTTCAAATCTAAGAGAGCCAGGAATAAAATTTTCATGTTTCTCTATCCCAAATTCAGGCCAGTAATGAGCATTTTATACTTCCAGAGCTCAATTTTAACTCAAGAATGGACGAAAACTGAAGTTAGAGCCTGGAATAGAATTTTCATATATTGTACAATCGGGTGACTTGAGACAATTTTCACTTTTAGCAAGCGATTTTTTCGAAACTTAGCGATGACTTCAACACATCAAGAGTTGAGTCTTAAGACTCTTAAGGCTGCAACAACGATGTGAATGCTGTGCTCTGATTGGTTGATTTTTCGAAACTTGTTTTAAGTTATTTTAAAAAACGACACATCAAAATTGGCTCAAATTTAACATAAACATTCTTTGATCGATTTTCTACAATTCACTTATTTTGGTTTTTCGATATTTTGCCTTTTTTTTGCCGATAAGCACTCCTAGTGTGTATTCTCCTTGGGTATCGGCTACATTTCGATTGGATTGCCCTATTACATCAAGGATATTACACAGTACTAAAAACTGCTTATTGGCCTCGTTATTGGTAATCGCCGCTTTGATTGGAGCGTCACCATTTCTAACGTCATAACTAAGTCGTCAGCTGTTTGCACTAGCGGTCGTAGTTTAGAATTTGAAGGACAACGCACACCGGTCCCAGCCTTAGCCTATATGTTGATACGGCTGAGTTCGGTTTTGCACTCCACGGAGCGGAACGGTATGAGCATGAATATCGTGACGTCATAAACGGTCATAAGACCAACGCAAAAGAGAACATGCTGGGCCTAAAACGAATAGAATCTTTTCGTTTCAAGTGCGCTCAGAGTTTACAGAGTGAGAAGCCGAACTCAGCTATTGATTTGAGTGACGTAAAATATGTGAACCTATCAAATTTTGACTGATAAACAGTATAAACACCATTAGCACCAGTAGGTATTTCGTATACTCTCCACACAAAAAGTCCATCTTTCAATGTTCATATTTCAAAGACCGTAATACGTGCAAAATTTGGTTCCATTTGAAAGTTGTCAAGAATTAAATGCTGTACAGGGTGTTTCAAATTTGAGCAACATCATTGGGTGATATTCTTTTGAAATATCACTTCAAATAAAGTCAGGAAAAAATAAAAACCATTTTGCAAAATTTGGATTTTTTCCGGATATCTCCGGAAGTATTCGGCATATCCTACATATCAAAGCGCTATTTTGTTGAGCATCAAATTACGGAACTTTGCCCCAATTTAACCAATCCTGTATCTCTCATCGTTTCCGAGATCCCAATGATGTGGCTCAAATTTGAAACACCCTGTACAGCATATCAAAAAATGGACAAAATCCATAGAATCCCATGTTAGGTGTGCGTTAATATCCTTAATGAAGAAAATTATTATTATTTAATTTGTATAAAGTAAAAGCCCGCAGAACTTCTGCGGAATCATAACCTGTAGTGCAAACAGCTTACGCCAAAGCGAGAATCGACATGCTGCCTACGTCACAACTGGTTATTTGACATTTGTTCCACACAGGCCTGAGAGGTATTTTCGGGTTCGAAAAAATGACGGTTCTGGCACGGTTCAAAACAATCGCACAGTTCATCAATCAACAAAATGACAACGGCACAGCTATCGCAAATTTCGATAATAAACTGTACGATTGTGTGAATGTTTTGAACTACAGTGGCTAAATAAACCTTTACATACAGTGGCGACAATAGAGTTCCCGCCGCCATCTTGTTCCCAACCTCTTGTTACTTTCAAATATTAATATATAAGATTTAAATAGACATCTATCATAAAAAATTAAAATCGGCATATTTGATGACCATTATTAGGTTCATCAAATACGTTGTTTTCCATGTTTTATGATGGATGTTCACCTAAATCCTATATATTCATATTTAAAAATAACAAGAGGTTGGGAACAAGATGGCGGCATTTTCAATATAAACATATGGGACTTTTGAACCAATCAAAAATGAGACCGCAATTGTCGCCACTGTGGTAATAAAGTCACTGTATTTTGAACCAAAGTTTGAACCGTTTTGGAACCGTCCTTTTTCCGAACCCGAAATTAGGCAATCTAGACAAGCCAAACACGTGAGATTCAAGATGGCGTGGCAACCACACATGAACCAAAAAACACAAAGAAAATATCTAGTTTCTGCCTGAATTACTAGTTTACGTACTTAGAGCCAAATTACAGTATATCTGCATCGGCAAATTTGCAGTTCTGCAAATATGGCCGACTTGCAAATGTGCTCTATTTGCAGAAACAAGCAAATTACGGAAAAAAATCTGCAATTTCGTCATATTTATCGGAAAAAGTTTTTGGGCGCTACTGATTTACCATATTCAAATGCCAAACTTGTCAAAGTGATTGCAAGGACTTGCGGGACCGTTTCACCATGCGCTAATTTGCAGGCGACTTGCAAATGTGTTCTGCTTCACGAAAAGTCAGACTTGCAGGTCCTGCATTTGTATCTTGGTGTTGCAGAGCTTCTGTAATTCCGGGCTTAGTAAACAAATAATTTATTAAATAATCAAAATCAAAGCTGCAAGCAAAATAATTAAAATATGTATGAAAACACAGATTCAAAACAAACTTGCTGGCCGCCACGCCATATTGAATTTTACGTTTTGACAGATGGCAACATAACCTCAAAAAAAAAAGGAAAACCTAAACCAAATAAACAACAAACAACGTTCTTTGCTTGACTGCAATAATTTCCATTTTCCAAGGAAATTCACTTATTTTTTTTTCATGGTAAGTAGTATACACCTTATCAACTAAGTACTACCTAATAATCAATTTAATTTATGTTATATAGGGAAAACACAGTAAGAAATCCAAAAAGCACCACAAACACAAAAAATCTTCCTACAAAGATGATTCTACAAAACGCAAAAGTAGAAAACGTAGCAGTAGTGACGAAATTGAATCGAAGAAAAAAAGGTACAGTAGCTCTAGTGACTCAAGCAATGAAGATATTAAAGAAACAACTCAAAAGCGAGATGATTGGATGAATTTATCCACAACGTTTGCCTCGTTTTCAAAAGAGGACCGCAAAAAAGTCAACGAAAAACAGGCAAAAGAAGCTGCACAATATAATCCAAGTCAATGTGCAAGAGAATTGAATCCTTATTGGAAAAACGGAGGAGACGGTTTGCCTAAATTTCAAAAACCCTCACAAAACGACTCGGATTCAGACCACCACAACAAATCCTTTGATAGAAAACATAAAAAATCCCAATCAAATTGGAGAAAGACTAAAGAACCAAGTCCCAAACCATGCACCAGCTTTGAAATTGAAAAAATCCCTGAATCTGATAAACCAATGACAGAAAAAGACTTGAATCTTCTTGCAGGCAAATTAGTAAAAGCTGAAATAATGGGCAACAATAAATTAATAGAAGAACTTAAAATAAAACTGGAAAAAGGCAGAGCACTATTGGCAGAAGCTAAATTACAAGGTGAAGAAGTTTTACTCACTCAAACTGACAGGCAAGGCAATTCTAAGCCCCTGACCCTTCAGCATGAAGAAAGCTCAGGCAGCAAAAAACGCAAAAAACCTGTAGAAACTCACAACAACCAACAAAGAGTCAGGTATTTCCCTGATGATGATAAGTACTCACTGAAACAAATGTTTGAGGATGAAAAATTCAATTCAGTGGAAGCCCAACAAAGCGAGTTTGTAAAAATTGCTTCAAAGATCCGCAAGAATGATGATTTAGATGATTTGTTCGCTGACAATGTTAGACGCCAAAAATCAGATTCAGATATAGACAAAAAAAGCAAAGAGAAAGCCATTAATGAACACAATAAAATATCATCGAGCCTTGATAATTGTTCTAAATGCATACAATCAACTGCAACTTTGAAAAATTTGATTATTTCAATGGGGGAGTTTGTGTATTTGAGCTTGCCCTCTTGTGAGCCTTTAATGGAAGGCCATTGCCTAATAATCCCCATAAGACATGCCAACTCAGTAACTCAACTTGATGAAAATGAATGGGAAGAAATAAAGGATTTTAGAAGGGCCTTATGTAAATTGTTTGCCTCTAAAGACCTAATACCAATATTTTTTGAAATAGCTGTTGGATTTCATAAATACCCACACACTGTTTTAGAATGTGTCCCTGTACCAAAGGAAGAAGGTGATTTGGCACCAATTTATTTCAAAAAGGCTATAGACGAGTCAGAATATGAGTGGTCAGAAAACAAAAAACTAGTCAGTCTTAAAGGAAGAAATATCCGTAAAGCAATCCCTAAAGAATTGCCATATTTTAGCGTCAGCTTTGGTCTTGAAGAAGGTTTCGCGCATGTAATAGAAACAGAAAATTTATTTCCCAGGAATTTTGCTCAAGAAATTATTGGAGGGATGTTGGATTTGCACCACAATAAATGGAGAAGGCCTTCGAGGCAATCATTTGACTTACAAAGTAAAAGGGTTTTGGAGTTTACAAAGGAATGGGAGAAATTTGATTGTACCATTACTAGAAATTAAATCTTCTATTGTCTTAAATAAATTTGTACAGTTAATAATTATATTTCATCCTCATTCAAAAGCATATTGGGTATTCCATTGTTGATGGGAAATTTCCTGCCACTTTCTGGACACACCAATTCGCCATGTACAACTTCTACTTCTAGCAAAGCTTTGTGGGCGATTTTTAGGAAATCTTCATTGGTTTCATAGTCTTCAGGTGGAGCCTCTTTCGGTAGATTCTCAGAATGGCCTATGCTTTCTGCTGCACTATAGAGCACTGGCCAGTCTATTTTTGGAATGATTTTTGATATAAAATCCGGGTTGAAGTCTACACTGGATATTCGAATGTCCGAAGCCTAATGAATTAATTTTTGTAGTTGTTTGTTTTAGTATTGGTTTACTTACTTTAATATTTAAGGGGTAACCAACAAGCACTCCTTTTTTACATTTTGTAGTGAGCATGTTGTGAGTGAAGAGTTTCATGTTACGTATGATCTGAAGTAAAGTAAAAAGAAGGGTCAATTTGCGCTTGCCAAGGGGTGTTTGTTGGTTCGCAAAATTTCAAAATTTTGTGTATTTTTTAACCTCAACATTACTTACATTGATAACTAGAGGATATCCTACGTTGACACCGCGTATACATTTCGAAGTAAGCATGTTATGAGTTAATAGCTTCATTTTATACAGTTTTAAATGCAATTTGTTGTTTCAATTAATTATATTTTCAAAAATCTTAGAACATGTGTAAATAAATATTGAATTTTAAGAGCGGATCTACAACAGGGGATCTGCCAAGTGGCGCCATCTTGCTTTGGAAAGTGTACCGTTTACAAACTTGTTCTAGGTTTTAGAGGGGGAAATACAGAAAGCTGGGTTCGGCTATTCAGCGCGGAGTTGGAGTGGAGTGAACAGAGCTAATGGAGTCACCCCTAATACGGTAAAAAAGCAATACCCGAAGGGCTGGAGTGCGAATGGAGCCACTCGGAGCAAGCCGAACCCACCTAGAGTAAAATGAAATGGTTTCTGTTCTACTCTACTCCGATTCCAATCAAAAACATTCTAATAAATACATTGTTGATTTTAATTTATTTTTAAACATATTGGATCATTAATACTGTGTTATTGATATTGCATTTAATTGAATTTGACAGTTTTGTCATCTAGCGTTGGAGAATGTAATGTACCGTTCACAAGATTTTTGCTGAAGGGGAATCCCATAGTTGTTCTATTCTGATTCTGTTTTGTTTGCATTCAATAGGCACACTCGTTTAAAATCGACGCATTCCTGGAACGCCTGCACGATTCTGGCACAGCACATCGGTTCCTCATTGTGCATCCTGTAGCAATCCAGAACGGCTCTTTCGTAGTCCAGGCACGGTACTTCCTTCATACGGCTATCCCCAGCGGTCCGAGACGATTTCACTTCGTTCAGAGCCTTATTGAATTCCCGATCGATTACTACGTTAATTTCCCTGTGACTTTCTTCCATGTGTTTGGTACGATTGTGCCAGTATTCGCTGTCGGTACCGCTGATTTCGTCCATGTGAGTGCAACTGGTACGGAGACGGTTCGCCACGTTTTCTGATACTTTGATGACGCTCGCCGGGACTTCGTCGTTTTCTACGGTGAATTTACGGGTTTGGCTTGAACTGGAACCCATTATTTTTGGATGGTTTTATTTTATGAATAATTATAATGTCATAGTGGCATTTAAAAATCACAGAACTTTCAAAATTTTCAGGTAATTGGGAAGGTTTCTCAGGGTGATAACGTGTTGAGTTCAATGGTTCAGTTGCAATAGTTGTAATAGGGTACTTGCATGGAAAATTAAATTGATTATTGTTTATTGCAAACTGTGGGAAATCGAAAAAAAAATAGTTACTTTTTTTTAATTCCACCCAAATATGATTATTCCGGAAGTTATACAAATATTAAGTTTTTTATATATAGATATACTGAGCATGTGCGACGTCACAACTCACAACGTATTATAGGGTGACCATATTTTTTTTTCATGAATGCTGTACTAAAAAAAAAAACAGTGCGACGCCCAATAATGGTTTTTTGGGCAAATTTTGTCGACTTAGCTCTGTTCCAACCAACATGAGAACTATTCTAGAACGGTAATTTCCAGTCGATCAATTCATTTGTCAAGTAGGATAAACGTTCAAAAAAACGTGAAAAATAGGTAAGCAACCTGGGCAACTGAAAATTACTGTTTCTGGAACGGTTCTCAATAGTTCTCATGTCGGTTGAACCAGGGTTTTCAGATTTATGAAATGAAAAAGCGGGACTGTTCTTAACCAGACGGAAAGCTCGCCGCAGGCGAAACATTTTTTTCGGGTGTCACGCTCAAATGCATAAGGGGGGGGGAGGGGCTGTAGTGCTCAATGTGTCCCGCCTCTATGGACCCCCTTGAGCAAAAGCGCAATAAATTTTTTGGAGCCACGCTCAAATTTTGTTAAGAATTCAACCAAAACTCGACCAAAAAAAAATCTCCTTTATTAATTATTAGATAACAAAATAAACGCTTCACGAATCACGACAAAACAACAGTAAACATCATTATTTATACGCTATCCTTGCCTTTGTTATTTTGCTCAAAGAGCAGAGAGTGCAGAGCGGAGCCGTAATCACGTGACCGGTGAGCGCACAGAGCAGTTAAACACTGTATCAGAGGTCTCGAAATTTTAATAAACGAACGTGAATGAGCCTGCACCGAGTACACTTTTTTAATCCTAATCATTCACTTTCGTCACTAGATATTTTATCACTAGTGAAGAAAGTAAAGTTTTCGGCTAAGGTGAAATATGACGAAGTTGTTTATTTTCTAACGCTCATAGAAAAAATGATTTTTGACGAAAGTTGTCTATTTTTCAGTGGCCAGAAAAAAGGTTTTTTGCAGATGCTAGTTTGTGCAATGAGATTTGGATTTTGTTGGAATTTTTGACATTTTTATACCTATACAACATACAACATTTATTATTAAAACCCAAGAATCGTGAACTACAGGATTGCTCATCCTGAGAAGGCGTACGTTCGATGGTTCTCGAGTCCACAAGGTCTGCGAGTGACGTCACCACGTCTGCTGCTAATATTGGTGACGTCATCCGCAGACCTTGATGAAATTTTTGCGATTCAGGCTCGTTATTTGATTATTGCGTCGATTTTAAATGTAGAAATAGCTATTTATGTAACAAGTTATAAATTGAGCGTGTTTTTTGCACTAAATGTGAAGATTGGGTGGAAAAAGCGGGAAAACCGGGACAATTCACGTGAAAAGCGGGACCTTGAAATTAATTAAAAAAAGGCGGGACCGATTAACAAAATGTGGGGCTGTCCCTCCTTAAGCCTAGTACTCATAACTGCGAAATTCGCATTTTTTTGACATTGCGTTGACAATTTGACGTTTGATACACGCATAAAACATCAAATTCTCAACGCAATGTCAAAAAAATGCGAATTTTGCAGTTATGAGTACTAGGCTTAAAACCTAGTACTCATAACTGCGAAATTCGCATTTTTTTGACGTTGCTTCGACAATTTGACGTTTGATACACGCATAAAACGTCAAATTGTCAACGCAATGTCAAAAAAATGCAAATATCGCAGTTATGAGAGTACTAGGCTTAAGGTGGGACGTCTGGCAACCTTGGTTGGAACAGAGCTTTTATAGCTCGTTTTAGTACCATTTTTTGAAAAAAAATTTGGATGATAATAGAAAATACACAATGACCTGAAACACATAACTCCCAACCAAAAATAAAAATTCTCATTTACTCAACATGAGACAAACAAAGTAAGAAAATGCATTTGCAGAAAAAAATAAAAATAATTAGAGATGTGGCGTTAGTTATTGACGGACAATTTTTCGTACAATTTTTGAGAAAAACCTATATAATCCGAATCGCTGTACGTCTGCTGTATGTACAAAATCAAATGCTGGACAGACTCTCAAAATGCTGTACAATACAGCGAAATGCTGTACGTATGGTCACCCTAACGTATTATACCTAAGTTATGACGTCGGAAGGACATTTCAAAGTGTTGTATCTCCGTCAATTTTTGACTAACAAGAAAAAGAAAAAACACGTGTTGACTTATTTTTCATGGACTATCGAAATCAGCGATAAAAAAATTTGATGCAAGGGGCCTATTCTTCCCACACCTAGGAGAAGCTCCAGAACAGCTCCGGGGCGAGTAGCTCTAGTGTTTTAAACTCTTGAAAGGTACCCTTGGGTGAGGGGTGACTTGCTAGTTGCTAATAATTGTATTCATTTCACACCTAGGAGGAGCTCCGAAACAGCTCCGGGGCTTCACGCACTTATTCCTTTCGAAAAGTGTTTGTTGCACCTAAAGTGCCCAAGCGAAATCGACGTATTTGATGACTATTATTAGGTCCATCAAATACGCTGTTTTCCATGTTTTATGATGGATGTTCACCCAAATCCCATATATTCATATTTGAAATAAGCAATAGGTGGCAACAAGATGGACGCGTTTCCAATATAAATATATGGGATTTTAGAACCAATCAAAAATAAGACAGCAATTGTCGCCACTGTAGGTAATAGAGTCACTGTACATTTAACTACACGAAAACCAGCGCATCTGTTCCTTTCAAATTGGGGTCGACTAACACCGGAGCGAGTAACTCTAGTGTTTTAAACTCTTGAAAGGAATACAACTAAAATCTGTTTTTTTTTAAAGATAAAAGTCAAAATGACATTATGTTGGCAATACGATGTAAAATTGTCAATGTTTTCAAATTTTGCATGTAGAAAAGACTTGTGTTGCCAACCTAGTTACTAAATTTTTGACTTGGGGAATTATCTTTAAAAAAAAAACAGACTTTAATAGTTGTATTCCTTCCACACTTAAGAGGAACTCCGGACCAGCTCCGGGGCGTTACGAACTTATTCCTTTCGAAAAGTGTTTGTTGCACAGTGCTCAAGCCCGAATTAGGGATGTGCGATGTTCATCTATTATTGAAAAACATCGATGTTTAATACCCGATGTTTCGATGTTTTGACATTTGACAAATGAAAACGATTAAAAAATGTCCTAACTTTAATTTTTCAAGGGTATTTGGGTATTTCCCGTAAACTCCGAGCGCGCTCCCAAACGATTAGAGCCGGGCCGCCCGGGCCGGTCGTTGGATTTTGTGTTCGGCTGCGTATGACGTCACGATATCCATGCTCATACGGTTCCGCTCCGTGGAATGCAAAGCCGAACTCAGCCTTTATGTTCTAAATCACTATTCTATTAAATTCAGATTCTGTTTTGAGTGTTTTGTTTGCATTTAATAGGCACACTCGTTTAAAATTGACGCATTTCTGGAACGCCTGCACGATTCTAACACAGTAAAACCAACCCGGAGGCCGGAGGCCGGAGGTGACTCGGTTTGAGAAACCGACCCGTTTCCCCGTGACTTTCTTCCATATGTTTTGTACGTATGTACTGCCAGTAATTTTTGAAGTGAAAATTTCTTATGGCGTTTCCGATTGGTAGTTTCAGTGCGCACTGAGTGTATTTGCATCCTTTTAATCGACCTGAAGAAGAAAAAGACAGAAATAAAAAAAGTTGCACTAGTTTCGCACTAGATCTACCAATCGGAAACGCCATTAGAATCGTTGGGAGTGATTTGAAACTCGATGAAACGAAAAAGCGACATTTTTTTTGCGTTCTTTCTCAAATCTTTTGGAGGGGGGACGCCACTGTGTATGTTAGTATCTGTGTAATGCATGCAGTTCGAAGAAGGTTTCACTTCTACTGGGTGCGAACTGCACACTTTTTTTTGAAGTGAATACTTCTTTGGCCGCCTGAGAGTGATTTTTCAAGGTCGCGTCACGACACGATTTATAAAACTTTCGTCTCGCAAGTGAGATGAAGCATATGATGAATATGAGGGGGAGAGAGAGAGAGAGAGAGAAAGAGATGGTGAATAAAAGAGAGTATTGTTCTTAACGCATTAATGTAATATGTACAATACATCTCTCACTCTCTCTCTCACTCACTCACTCACCCTCAACGAAGCGATAAATAAGTTTTCACTTCTATCATTTATGAATAATTATAATGTCATAGCCTTAACCCACTGACCATGCAATGTTACGAAAGCCTAATGCAATATTACTCTGATCTTAGTTTCGCAACATTCCAATGTAATATTGAATTATTTTTGACACAATATTCAGTGGCGGCTCGTGCCTCTGAAAAGAGGTGAAGCAGACCGAGAAGCACCACAGACGTTTTTTTTTTTTTTTTTGGCGCATCCGCCATTTTATGAAAGGCTGAAATTCAAATTTAAAATAAAATAATCAAACGGGTATACCAAGTAATGTTACTCACCAGATTTGTTTTATTTCTTGAATACAAGGTCAATTCTTCTATTTTTCAAACTTGCAAACTTGTTAATAATATCATCATAGAACGGTTGCGTGTTTATTAACTCGTTCAAAAATTCCTTCTCGATCGAAATTCTTGCTAAATTTGTAAGTCTTTCTTCCGTCATTCTATTACGAAGATAAGTTTTCACTCTTTTCAAACAAGAAAAACTTCGTTCAACGGAAACGCTCGTCGATGGGATAGTTACTATTAAACAAAATAGTTTATAGGCTTCTTTAAAAGTATCCCTGTGCTCAAATAACTCAGCCATAAACATCTGCTGTTCCATTCCTCTGTATTTTTCGTCACCAAAAATAAATTGTAATTCATTTTTTAATCTCTGGAGGTCAGTAAATATATTAGGGTAGCATTCTTTTAAATTATTCAATGCTTCTTTAGGAAAGTTTTCGAAATACATTGAAAATTTTGCAGTATCAATTAATGTCACGAATCGAATTTTCTCTAGGTCCTGAAAACGGGTGTCAATTTGTACTGAAATAGTGTCTAAGATTTCATAAAACAGAACTTTATATTTTTGAAATACTTGATCTTGGGTTAGTGTCACTCTTGTACGGCCGTCGCGTTGATCAGTTGGAACTGTTATTTTTAAAGAAGTTGCATCAAAAATACTTCTGAAAACATTATCATTTCTTTTACTGTTTAAAAGTCTTTGCGTAGTTTTAATTTGTGATATACAGTAATTGATATCCAAGGACTTTTTTTGTAGCACATCAAAAAGAATATCTGTGAGAGCAAAAATTTCACCATTAATAGCCGCTAGAAGAGCAAACTCGAAGTTATTGAAAAGATTCAAAAAGCCCTGGCTCTGCCTAGTTGAAGTTTGATCCGAGGTGGGATCATTCAAAATCTCATTGAATACTTGTTTTAAAGAGTCCCATTCGTTATTTATAACACTTAAAATTTTAGAGTTGGATGTCCATCGAGTAGTAACAGCTGTGGGTATTCGTTTTTTAATTAGGGTATCAGCTATGTACGTTCGCTTTGCAGAGTGATGAAAAAATGTCGGCAAGCCGCTAACATTGGCGAAAAATATACGGCATTTTGAAATATCCTTACAACTTTGTTGAAGAACTAAATTCAAACGATGTGCCAAACAATGAACGAAAACCGCTTGTGGCGCTACTTGTTTGATTTTGGATTGAAGGCCATTTAATTGTCCCGACATCACACTAGCTCCATCAAAACATTGTCCTATAAGTTTGGTTTTGAAATCATATTTTTCGAGACAACCTATTACGACGTCGTATAATGAATCAGCAGTCCGGTTAGCACTAACATCGTAAAATCCCATGAACCGTTCCAACAACTTTCCTTCAGCGTTCACATATCTAAATATTATGCTGCATTGAGATTTCTGGACAATATCTGTAGTATCATCTACTTGGATAGAAAAGAAAGTGCATTCTTTTATTTCTTTTTCGACATATTCATCAATATACAGGGAAATACAGTCGATTAATTCATTCTGAATCGTCTTTGAATTTGCCGCAAACACGGAAGAAATTTTTTTATAGTGCTGTTGAATATCTACCGGACTTGTTAATACAAAAGCATCCAAGAGTTCTTTGAAGTTGCCTCGATTAATAGAAGACTCATCTTCGATATGACCCCGAAACGCCAATTCTTGCTTGCTCAAATATAGAGTAGTGCGAATAGGCAAGTGCATGAAACGCCTGTTCAATTGCACATTTTCATTGAATTGTTTTATATACAGCCTGGAGTTTTCCTGTAATGCATCTTTTATTGTGTTTAAATTTTTTTTCAAATCTGTGAAACCTATGGCACAACGTATATGTTCTGATGAAGATTCGTGTTTATGAAGTCCCCGAGTTACATTACCTAAACTCGAAAAAAAAAATAAGCAAATTTATCTTCAAAAATTCAAAACATCAGATTACCAAAGTCGTTAAATCCTTCCTTGTTCCAGACACCCGATTTTACACATATAATTAAACAAGGTAAACAAAAAAGTTTGTTCAAATAATAACTACCACACAACCACTTATATTCCGTGTACCATTCGATGCGAAATTTCCGGGTAAACGCTCTGTTTTTGGATTTCGAAATTTTGGTTATGTTTAGTACAGGCAAAGGTCTATTTGAACTTAAAAAATCCTTTTTATCTTCATTCGTCCACCGCGAAAATTGTTTTTCCAACAAAACACACACCGGATCATATTCTGGAAACATGACGAGACGAATCGGCAAATAATAAAAGAAAAATAACAAATTCAACTCTGTAAAATCAAAATTATAGGAACGCCAGGAGCAAAAAACTGCGAGACTGCAGCGAGACGCGCACAAAATCGCAGCCTCAAATAATAATATATTCAGCTAATCGGCGTCGGCGTACGAGCCGTTTCACGCCGTTTCCATGGCAACCGACGGGTGGTAGGAAGCGGTCCCGCCGATTCTTGAATTGCGCGTCAAGTGCCTTGGAAAAACGTAATCTGAATGCTCAGTGTTAATTTTTCCAAAGTTTAATTCTTTTTCACGGTTTGTGGCGTTCAGCGACTAGGACCAGGACCGAAATTAAAATTATTTAAAGAATTTGAATTTCAATATTTTATCTTATTGCAAAGTAGTTTGATCTATTTAAAAGTTATTAGCTTATGTTAATTTAAGGTGAAGCGGCGCTTCACCTGCGTCATCCGGCGAGCCGCCACTGACAATATTACATTAATAAATTACAAAATGGAATATCCTTGAAATTTTAACGCATATTAGAAATTATAACTTGTACGCAAATTAACATTGTAAATATGCATTTAAATTGAACTGGTTTAATTTTTGCAATGTTATAATAACTACCAAATGTAAACTTGCTGCAAAATTGGAAATATAACTTGTAGGTAAGGTTACATCGCAAAGATGCCTTAAAGTTATGTTGGTATTATTTTGCAATGTTATAATTTAATATTGAATGTAAACTTGCTGCAATATAGCAGAAATAATATATTGGAAAATCGAAAGCTTTGCCGCCATTAATAACGATCGGAACGACATCGGGGATACGAACTAAACCGAAAGCAAATCGACGCCATCAAGTCGCTGCTTGTCGTTTGAGTTGAGTGCTGTGTCTGCTTGTTGAATGTTGTGTCTGTGATAAAACGAATCTCGGCTAAATTTTTGGTGTTTGTGTTGGGATTATGTATTGGATCGGTTCAGCTACCTAGTGCTTTGCTTTTTGGTTATTTTTATTATTCAGTTTTTATTTTAGAACCTGTGGAAATGAAATAAATATACAGCGATTTACAATGGACGAGGATTCAAATAAGGTGAGTAAGGTTTGCATAGTCAATAAATACTTTATACAAAAATACTGCGGAATGGGGGGCCCCTTTTTTGTAAACTGTAACCTCTTTTTTTTCATACCTACAAATCCCGTATTATTATTATATTACTTATTATGATTTTACGATAATATTTTAGTTAGGATCAAAAATATCGTAAACCGTTTGGTAGGTAATGTCCAGAAAGAAAGTGGCTACGACGGGGAATTATTATTATAATAAAAATACAGAACTACTCCTTGATTTTGTTTTTGTTTCAGGCAGGTGACAATATAAGTAGCAGCTGTGGTAGCAGCCAGTACCTACTTCGTCCTGTGTGTCAACCAATCTAAAATTTCGCTTTTTTTTTTCTGTTTAGAATTTTTATTTATTTTGCTTTGAGATATTACTTTTTATGTTTTGTTTTTCACCTAAGTATATTTTTTTATTGTGAGTATTATAGATATACATAATATACCAACCTTTTTATTTTTTTTCCAAAAACTTGTACTTTTATTCATAATAAAATATCTACCTAATATGATTATGGGTTTCAGGCACAAATTTTAACAGCTTGTTTTTAGAACAAACTGTTAGAGTTTATGCACCGCAACTCAAATCTCTCTATATAGGTACATACCTCTGAGGTACATACATAGTATTTACAGTTGCAACATTGCTTTTTTATTGCAGTAAAGTTGCGAACCCAATATATTTGTTATAAACATGCAATATTGCAGTAATCTTACCAATAAATTGCAAGTAACCCTAAGGTATATTTGAATTTGTAACCTTACACTCGTAAGTTTGCTGAAGTTTTGATCTAATATTCCAGTAATATTGCTGAAAGGTTATCATATATAAACCTTGCATTTGTAATATTACCCTAAGGTTGTTTCAGTACTTGCCGCAATACTGCGTTAACATTACAGTAAACTTTAATATAACCTTACAAGTTTACAGTGTAATGTTACCTCACCATTACTGTAATCTTATTTTGTTCAGTGGGAAGTCGCGTACAGACCGAATTTTCAACGTAGATCAATGCCTATACGGCCAACATAGTTCACAAGTGCTGTTGGCTAGCGTTGAAAATTGGGTCTGTACACGGCTTTAATAGACATTACAAAAATAGTTACTTAGAACAAAGCTAAATGAAAACACCTACAAACTGCCCTAACCTTAATTTTTCTTGTACTCATAAAATAAAAATCCGCAACTCGCGGTTATGAGTACTAGGCTTTATTGCCATTTCCACCAACTATTTTAGGGAAGCCCTAACAATAGGTATGCCTTAAACTGACATTTACTCCATGTAAAAATGTCATTTTAGGGAATACTTATCGTTAGGGCTCCCCTAAAAAAGTTGGTGGAAACGGCCATTATTCCCCTAATCCTAGGCCGGGATCACGACAAGTAGAATTCTGCTTGCAAAATAAATCGCGGGCGACGTCATGAAAGTAGAATTCTACTTGTCGTGATCCCAGCCCTAGTGTGAATCCCACTAGCCCTAAAGCCTATGCCACAATCCCTTTCTATGCGCAACCGCCAACATTCTGGAAAGCCTTTCTATCTAACTAGGGCAACGAAATTCTGGATCAATACTCCATCCAGCAGGTCCTTTTAATTTGTAGAGTTATAGAGGTCACAGCTTGGCTTGTTATTGTTGATATTTGATCTAGAAAAGTAACTTTCCTTGTAAATTTGATAAAGGCTGTTTTCCAGAAATGACGGACTGGCAAAATGGGTTACCATCTGGATGGGATAGGAAGTGGGATGAAAATGCTGGAAAATAGTAAGGATACTTGATTTAAAATGCTATCCAGATATAAATATTATTTGTTTAGCTATTATGTTGATCATTCTACCAAAACTACAACCTGGGAGGACCCCAGAACAAAATCCAGATCATCCAAACAATTTTCCAAAATGCAAGGAGAGCATATTCCTTTGGTAGGTGTATTTAGTTCAATGAATTTTCTTGCATTGAACAAAATTTATTTTATAGCACGGATCACCAGACTACAATAAGCGCAATCACGTTTATCCAAGCCAATCTCCACCGATTCAAGCTTTCCAGATGCATTCAAAGTCAATTCCTTTACAGGCACGCATGATCCATTTAAAAATAAATTGTTCTAATTTTCATTGATTTCTTTTAAATAGGAAATGAGATCTGCAACTAAGAGTCCTGTAAAGTTGAAAAACTCTACAGTCCAAGAGAGCTCCTTTACAAGCCCTCCTTATTCTTCTACAGACTCTACAGAGGATTCAGTCACTAAAATAAGCGCCATGTTTCCCACTGTGTCCGAGACTCACATAAAATTATTGCTAAAAAAGTAAGCACATTTGGTGACTAATTCATTATGGGGTGCTTTTCAATGCCTACTAACTCATCTTACACCGCTGTTTTCCTATTTGTTCTAAACCGCTTTTTAGGTATTTGAACCGAGAGGCTTTGGTGATAAGTGCGCTACAAGTCGAAAAATACCCGATAACGACCCCGGGGCCTTTTTCCACTCCACCGCCTCAAAGAAACATACAAGTTAATGGTAAAGTTGGGCAAATATCTCGTACAGGCAGTCCGCTATTGGGCGGTTTCGCTAGGAGTTCTCCAAAGCCTCATTCTTCGCCCAAGTTGAAATTAAGGTCGAGTTGTTTTTCTTTTGGAGTAGGAGTAGATGCTAAGTTGAAGCATGTTGGTAGATTTTTTCGCACGTTTCTAGGATTATATTTTTTATGTTTAGCTCTTATGAGGTCCTGTTACTTTATATGTAATCATCAATTATATAAGTTTTTTCTGTAGTTGATGTTTTGGTACAACATTGAATTACCTATGAAACAACCAGCATTGAAATTTTCCAATATTTACTTAGACTTATTTTGTGTTATAATTTGTCCTCATTATTATATCGAATTGCGCATGTAAATAGTCCCCAAACAATTTTGAATCTCCAAAAAAAAAAAGATGAAAATTCGTTTTTTGCCTAACTGTAAACAGTTGCAGGTACATGAAATCGATTTTCCCGAACGCCGACGAAACCATCATATTGGAATGCCTTCAAAATAACGAAAGCAGCATCCAGAAAACTTCGGAAATATTAAAGGAAATGGGCTACAGCAAAAAGGAAACGGTTAAAATTGCCACACCAAAAGTGGAACCGAAAATTCTCAAAGAAGACGAAATTAAAGCTGGTTCGAATAAAGATAAAATACCTGTTACAGTTGTGCAAATTAAATCTAATGAAGAGAAAAATCAAAGTAAAGCCACAAATAACTAAACAAAATATTAAATCTAAAATATTTTTATTTAAAGTGAAAATAAAGCTCCAAGAGCTCTACAAAGACGTGCCAGAACATTTGATAGCAATCGCCTTGGAAAGCGTAAATTTCAATGAAAACCGCGCCAACCAAATACTTCAAATAATGAAACAGGAAGACAATGAAACTCAAAACACCAAAAATCAAAAACCAGAGTAAATTCTCACAATAATAAAACTTTGTATTTTTTAAAAGCGATTTTTTTTTTAGGGAAGTTTTGGAAAAAGTTGACGCTCCTTTACCATCGACCAGCCAAATACCGATATCTCAAAGCCGACAATCGATAAAATCGATTTTAAAAAGCGAAAAAAAAGAGGATGCTCCAAGTTTTAGCCGAATCATCGACGGCAATAATAAATCTACAAATTTAACCAACACTTTGGGTCACAATATTAATTTTTCAAAAGGACCCAATGAGAAATTGCTTTTGTACGTATAAGATCAATCAATTTAATAATTATTTCATAACTCTTTTGTATATATAGGGACAATTACGTACAATGGCAAGGCTCGAATAAGTCGTTCCAAAAAGGGCCGCAATCGTTGGCAAAAGGGCCAAACAGAAACCTAATTTCAACCAAATATTACTCTCCATGTGGTCCAAATGCGGATTTTCGTAAAGGACCTTCATTTGGCTTGTCTAAGGGCAGTATTTTTAGACAAATGTTAGTTAATCTAGAATAGTTTTCAACCGAAAAGAAAAGTGATGTTGTAGGGCCGTCCCATTGAAAAAAAAAACACTGTTTTCTTATCCTATTTCAGCACTCACTAGTACAGGAATCTCTATGAAATAATAATGCATATTTTTGCTGCAACATATTTTTCTAAAGTTGAAGGTTTTACTGGTTTAGAGTATATTGATGTGGAGAGTGGTTTTATTATTGTGATTAGTGGATATATGATTAAGAACTTGATTATGTATATTATTTTAGCTTGCACTTCATTTTACTTATATTGTTATAGTTGAATACTTAATTTGCTTATTTTGACCGAAAAATTTCTTGAAATAAAACACCCCCGCTTAAAATCAATCTTTGTTTCGGTTACAACTATTTAATACTTATTTGTCTACAAAAATACTCAGTACTGTCAATTTTTGTTGCAACTTCAAACATTCGAGAGTTATCTTAAGATTACAGAATAGAAAAATCCTAACTTTGTCCAGACTGTAACTTGTAATAATCATAATAAAGCCCTTTGAGGGCTAACAGTTCATTGTGCGTGCCCTTTTCGGCAATCCTGCCCTCTTTCACCACGCAAATCATGTCGGCGTCTTGTATGGTGGTCAGCCTGTGTGCTATCGTTATGCAAGTTCTGCCTTGCCTGGCATTATCCAAAGCTTCTTGTACAACCTGGAAATTTTTGTTTAATTATTTGCTCATGGAGCCTCAAAATACGTACTTTTTCGCTTTCGTTATCCAAGGCGGAGGTGGCTTCGTCTAACAATAATATTTTTGGATTGCGTATCAGGGCTCGGGCGATTGCTATTCTTTGTTTTTGCCCGCCCGACAGTTGCTTACCTTTACTTCCCAATCTTGTTTCGTAACCCTACAAATTAAGATTCATATATAATTGACCTATTTAAGGAATTGATGCGTATCCGAAGGGCTCAAAATTCCAAGGAATTGTGTAAAATTACTTTTGAGAATTAGGTTTGTAAATTTTAAGCCTTTCAGAGACGGCGCAGGTTGCATAAATGCTCAAACAAAAATTGAATGTCAGAAATGTGAAATATTGCATGCTTTCAGCTTTTTTCAAATGGGATGCGCTATATGTATTTGGTTCTATATTCTTTGAAGAACACAATTTCCTGATTCCAAAACTATATAGTTTGTCTATATTTGGTTGAGCCGTCTCCAACATATATAGGGCATCTCATTTGAAGAAAGCTAGAAGCATGCAAAATTTCACATTTCTGACATTCAAATTTTGTTTCTGACTATGGTTTCTAAAAATTCAGCCAAAACTGTACAACTTTTGTATTTACACCTTTCTTCTACTTGTGAAGGTAAAGGCTGTAGGTGGGGTGTCAATATATAAAAAAACACCCTGTACAAATAGGTGGATTATTGCGGAACTTATGGGTGGACCATCTACTCACCAATATACTGTTGAACTGTTCAAATAAGACAAGACACTGACCTGAAACGTGTAGTTTTTGAACTAATGAGAAATATTCTCAACTGAGTGAATCAGTTAAGTACCTATTGTACTTGAACAACATATTGGTGGATAGATGGCTGGGTCCACCCGTAAGTTCCGCAACAATCCACTCGTTTATACTTGAATAACTTGTCACAATATATTACTAGTTTGGTAAAGTAACATTACTAATTCTTGTTAAAAGGTCAAATGACAAAAGTGGATAATCTTACAAATTCTGACTTTATATAATAAGTTATTGTTCAAGTACAAATAAGTGAATTGTTGACGAACTTATGGGTGGACCTCGTAGCGAGTTCCGCAGCTATTTACTTACCAATATACTGTTGAACTGTTCAAGTAAGACATTCACCTAAAACGTGTAATTTTTAAACTAATGAGAATAACGCACATTTGAGTGAGTCAGTTTAGTATCATACTTAAACAACATATTGATGAATAGATGGCTGCGGAACTCGCTGCGCTCGTCCCGCAGAGGTCCACCCATAAGTTCCGCAACAATCCACTTGTTTGTACTTGAATAACTTGTCTACTACTTTGGTAAAGTAACATTAGTAATTCCTGTTGAAAGGCAAATTGACAAAAAGTGGATAATCTTACAAATTTTGACTTTATATAATAAGTTAATGTTCAAGTACAGGGTGTTTTTTTATATATTGACACCCCACCTATAGCCTTCACCTTTACAAGTAGATGAAAGGTGTAAATACAAAAGTTGTACAGTATTGTTTAAATTTTTAGAATCCATGGTCAGAAACAAAAATTGAATGTCAGAAATGTGAAATGTTGCATACTTTCAGCTTTTTTCGTATGCAAAATTTCACATTTCTGACTTTCAATTTTTTTTTCTGACCGTGGTTTCTAAAAATTCAGCCAAAACTGTACAACTTTTGTATTTACAGCTTTCTTCTACCTGTGAAGGTAAAGGCTGTAGGTGGGGTGTCTATATATGAAAAAACACCCTGTACCTTACCTATTTAAAATTACCTTATTCTCCTAAATAGTTCCCCCATTCTCATATTTTTATGAACCATTCCTTCGCAAAACCGTATCTTGCACAATGTGCTACCAAAACTAACCTAAACTAACTCATTCTGGCTTACTTTAACTTAAACTGCCCCCCCTTTCAAAAGGCCTGTATCCGCCCCTGCTGGTTTTATTATAGAACCTATATAAATCCAACTTTATTTAGTAGGTACCTATGTACTTATGAAATTTAATTCTAATGTTTGCCAAAGAACAAAGAGGTCATTCAAAGCTGAAATTCAACTCAAGAAGCTCAAAAATCTCACAACTGATTCTTTTCTTGGCTTTACTAAAGTAAAAAATCTGGATTTCAGATCATTCTAGATTTAAAGCAACACCAGAGCGGGTTACAAAGCTCATTTTTGGAGCACGTAGAACAGAAATTCAACTGGAGAAGTCTAGAAATCTTTCAAGTGGCTGCTCTAAAAGTGGAATTTCCAAGGAAACAAAATCGAACTAGGAAATTAAAAAATCTGGATTACAGATTATTCTATATTTCTATTTACGTCAGAGCTGTTTCTAAAAGGTCATTTTAAAACATTAACTGAAAAAGTCTAAAAATTTTCCAAATGGGTCTTAATTGTAATGCCGGAATTTGAAAAAAACAGGCATAAAAATTAAATTTTTGGCTTCACTAGAGCAGTGGCGGCGCTTGGATGCACTGAGCCCCTAAGCAAATATCACTATTAGGCCCCCCTACCCTTGTAATGAAAAAATTTCCCTATTGAATAAAACAAAAATCAAGTTTATGAAAACCCCCTTTAATCCATTAAATTAACTTTACCTAGGTACCAACGGTACTACTCAAAAGTCTCTCCAATTAGAAGCTGCGGAAGAAGAAATGTTTATTATTATCGGCACTTGAGCGTTGAATGGCCTTAGAAAAATTCTCTTGCCAATCCAGAGTTTATAAAAGTTCAAATTTTGACTATTACCGGCTCTTGATTGGTTCTAGGAAGATTTCCCAAAGAATCAAGAGCCGGTAACAGTTCAAATTTTGATTATCTGTGACTCTTGATCCATTTAGAGCGAATTAGAAGCTACGGAAGAAGAAATTTTGATTATTATCGGCTCTTGAGCTTTGAATGCCCTTAGAAAAATTCTCTATCGAATCCAGAGTTAACAAAAGTACAAATTTTAACTATTACCGGGATTGGCTCTAGGAAAGTTTTCCAGAGAAGTAGAAGAGCCGGTAATAGTTTAAAAATTTGGAATTTAGATTCCAATTTACCCCAGAGCGATTTGCGAAGATTGTTTCTGTAGCTCGTAGGGCTGAAATTCAACTGGAAAAAAAGTTGAAGGTTTACTCACCAAAGGTAGACTAGCAATGAAAGAGTGAACATTGGCAGCTTTGGCAGCTTCTTCAATTTCCTTCATTAAAACTTCCCTGTCGTTTATGCCGTAGCTGATGTTTTCTGCTATAGTCAAGTCAAATAAGTTGGGTTCTTGACTTACTAAACTCAATTGAGACCTAAAATATAATCCGAAGAGAGATTGAACTATAACTATACCAAAAGTTCTGTATTTGGACCCTGCCCAAAGTATACAGGGATTGTGTTTATGTCAGAATTGGCTGAATTTTGTATGTAAGATCACGCCTTTCTGATATAAAGTTACCATTGCATCAATCCTAAAAAATTACTAGACGTAGCATTTTGCATACGAAAAAAGCTGAAAGCATGCAACATTTCACATTTCTGACATTCAATTTTTGTTTCTGACCATGGATTCTAAAAATTTAAACAATACTGTACAACTTTTGTATTTACACCTTTCATCTACTTGTAAAGGTGAAGGCTATAGGTGGGGTGTCAATACATAAAAAAATACCCTGTACTTGAACATTAACTTATTATATAAAGTCAGAATTTGTAAGAATATCCACTTTTTGTCAATTTGCCTTTCAACAGGAGTTAGTAATGTTAATTTACCAAAATAGTAACATAATGTGACAAGTTATTTGAGTACAAACGAGTGGACAACAATTCTTTCGTTTGTACTTGAATAACTTGTCACAATATATTATTAGTTTGGTAAAGTAGCATTTAGTAATTCCTGTTAAAAGGCAAATTGACAATAAGTGAATAATCTTACAAATTCTGACTTTATATAATAAGTTATTGTTCAAGTACAAATAAGTGGATTCTTGCGGAACATATTGGTGAACCTCTGCGGAACGAGCGCAGCGAGTTCCGCAGCCATCTACTCACCAATATACTGTTGAACTGTTCAAATAAGACATTCACCTGAAACGTGTAATTTTTAAACTAATGAGAATAACGCACATTTGAGTGAGTCAGTTCAGTATCGTAATTAAACAACATATTGATGAATAGATGGCTGCGGAACTCGCTGCGCTCGTCCCGCAGAGGTCCACCTATAAGTTCCGCAACAATTCGTTCATTTGTACTTGAATAACTTGTCACATTATGTTACTAGTTTGGTAAAGTAACAATTACTTATTCCTGTTGACAGGCAAATTGACAAAAAGTGAACTTGAGTACAAATAGGTGGATTATTGCGGAACTTATGGGTGGACCTCTGCGGGACGAGCGCAGCGAGTTCCGCAGTCATCTATTCATTAATACGTTGTTCAAATACGATACCCTCCTGACTTACTCAAATGTCAGTTATTCTCATTAGTTCAAAAACTACAAGTTTCAGGTGAGTGTTTTATTTGAATAGTTCACCAGTATACTAGTGAGTAGATGGCTGCGGAACTCGCTGCGCTCGTCCCACAGAGGTCCACCCATAAGTTCCGCAATAATTCACCTATTTGTACTCAAGTTCACTTTTTGTCAATTTGCCTGTCAACAGGAATAAGTAATTGTTACTTTACCAAACTAGTAACATAATGTGACAAGTTATTCAAGTACAAATGAACGAATTGTTGCGGAACTTATAGGTGGACCTCTGCGGGACGAGCGCAGCGAGTTCCGCAGCCATCTATTTATCAATATGTTGTTTAATTACGATACTGAACTGACTCACTCAAATGTGCGTTATTCTCATTAGTTTAAAAATTACACGTTTCAGGTGAATGTCTTATTTGAACAGTTCAACAGTATATTGGTGAGTAGATGGCTGCGGAACTCGCTACGCTCGTTCCGCAGAGGTTCACCAATATGTTCCGCAAAAATCCACTTATTTGTACTTGAACAATAACTTATTATATAAAGTCAGAATTTGTAAGATTATTCACTTATTGTCAATTTGCCTTTTAACAGGAATTACTAAATGCTACTTTACCAAACTAGTAATATATTGTGACAAGTTATTCAAGTACAAACGAAAGGATTGTTGTGGAACTTATGGATGGACCCAACCATCTATTCACCAATATGTTGTTCAAGTACAATATTAACCTGATTCATTCAGTTGTGAATTTTTCTCATTTAGTTCAAAAACTACACGTTTCAGGTGAATGTCTTATTTGAATAGTTCAACCGTATATTGGTGAGTAGATGGCTGCGGAACTCGCTGCGCTCGTCCCGCAGAGGTCCACCCATAAGTTCTGCAATTATCCACTTATTTGTATGTACGTTCATTACAATGTCCAAGCGTTTTACATGCTACCTACCTATGAATTCTATGGAATTAATTTTCTCAAAAAGGAATCATTTTTCAGGATACTTGCAATGTTAACTTTTAATCAGGAAGGCGTGATCTAGGTACATTATATACAAAATTCAGCCAATTTTGACATAAATACAATCTCCGTATAATTTGAGCAGGGTCCTTTAGTGAAGCATAACTACTATGTTTTTGAATCCCAGAGTATTATTACCTCAAGCACTTCAAGTTCAAAGTCCTAATATCGTCATCATCCACGCTAACTTCACCGTAAGTGGGATCGTAAAATCGGATCAATAGCTGTATCAATGTGGATTTCCCACATCCGCTGCCTCCAACTAAAGCCACCGTTTTGCCGTGCATTATCGACAAATCCAGACCATTCAGAACTTGTATCGCTGGTCTTGTGGGATAAGAAAAGTGAAGTTTGGAGTATTCCACAACTGGAGTATCCTAAAAATAATAATCAGTAAATATTAATTAGCAAATAGTTCACTTATTACCATTTGATGTGATATAGAATTCACGCAGTTCTTGACTTTAGGTTCTCTAGCAAACAAAGCAAATATTCGTCCTGCGGCTGTAATACCCTTTTGCATATTCGAAGAAAAAGATAAGGCATTGCCCACAGACCAAGAGCTTGCTATTACAACCTCCAATACCCTAAAATCAATCAATTTAAACCTGCGTTATGCCCAATAAATGTGTTACTTGAAAACAACTGCAGCATCAGTTTCACGTTTAACCAGTAACTGAGCTCCATAAGTCATGCCGCCAGCGTAAGCTAAAAACTGCAAACTCCGAGCCATTCCCATTATAACAGCTTTCAGGTGGGATCTTTTAAAGCCAGCTCGCTTACTAAAAATAAGCTCCCTCTCGTAAGAGTCGCAAAATATACTTTCACAGCCCAAAGCTTTGACGGTTTTGATGTTGTCGATTGCTTCGACAGCAATTTTCGCCGATTTTTCCAAAAGCTTCTGAGTGAACTGGGCGTCAGCTTGAACCGATTTTCTTTCGTAAGATATCGAGAAAAATAGCAAAGGGAAAAACACTCCTGTTATCAGAGTCAATCTCCATTCCATGTAAAAACCGATAGCAGCTGCCAAGATGAACGTCGCTACTGAGTTGAGAATAAGACCTATTCTTGAACCTGCAGCCTGAAATATTGATTAAATGATGATGAGTAAAAAATAAAACTTACACCTTGTACGCTGGCAGCGTCTCCTGAAAGCTTAGCACACAAGGCACCGACCCCATTTTCTTTTCTATCAAACCAGCCAATTTCTTGCTTGAGCATCGAGGCAAACATTCTATTCCTGAGACGATTGGTTAGTTTTTCTCCTGCGTAACCGAACCCATAAATCTACAAATAATTTTGCAAGATTTTAAAAAAAATTTGGTTTGCTATTTACCTGAAGAAACATGGCTAGTCCAGATGCTAGGCCTAAATACAAGAAATAGAGGCAGTAATTGTTGGCAACTTGTCTTAGTATAATTGTGTCTGTAATGTATAAAGAGCCCAGTATGTCTCCAAACACTATACCGTAAAGTGGTAATGAGCAGCCGTTCATTAAAGCTGATAAAGAACCAACAACCATCGGTAACCACTCTGGCCTGTTCATTTTTAGTATTTTCATTATTGTGCCTGAATAAATAACTTCTTCAACTTGGATAGTTTCTTCTTCGCCAACTTCCTGGACTCCATCAGATTTTGTTGAGAAACTTTTCGATGCTTTTCTTGTAGATTTTACATCGACTACAACAATATTAATTTATTAAAATAACTGATTATATTTGAATTAATGCTCACTTTCATTGCCAAGCTCTGTATAGCCTTGAGAACTGACCATATTGTAATAAGCCCCTTTGGCTTCCATTAATTTACGATGCGAGCCTTCCTCAACAATATCTCCTTTATCAAAAACCACAATCCTGTTGGCATTTCTTATTGTCGATAATCTGTGAGCTACAACGATTTTGGTACATTCACCTGTAATCTTTATAACAATATATAAGCACCCAGCAAAACTATATAAGGCATCCTTACAGAATCCAATGCTTGTTGCACTTCAACTTCACTGGCAGTATCCAGAGCCGAAGTAGCTTCGTCAAGTAAAAGTAAGTTTGGGGTTTTAATCAAAGCCCTGGCGATAGCGACCCTTTGCTTTTGACCTCCTGACAATTGAGCTCCTCTTTCTCCAATCACCGTTTGATAACCGTGCGGCATGTTTGTAATAAACTTGTGTGCGTTTGCCTTTTTAGCAGCAGCAACTATTAAGAAGTTCTATTATATATGGTATAAGTTATATTGGTTCTTACTTATTTCTTCCATTGTAGCGGTAAGTTTGCCGTAGCGGATATTTTCAGCTATTGTGGCGGCGAACAAAGAAGGCTCCTGACTCACCACGCCGACATTTTGACGCAAATAGCTTAAATTGATGTCTTTTAAGTTGACTCCGTCCACAGTGATCTTATTAAAATAGCGCAATAATTATTTTGTTAGTGTAAAACTTTATAAACTTACCATTCCAGAATTTGGATCGTAGAACCTTTGCATTAGCTGTATAACCGTTGACTTACCAGATCCTGAATGGCCTACCAAGGCTACAGTTTCTCCAAAGCTTACTTCCAAATTAATGCCTTTCAAGACCTGTACTTCCGGTCTAGACGGATACCGAAACTTAACATTTTCAAACACAATGTCCGAGGTGAAATCAGGTCTTTTACCGACATCTTGCTGCTTGTGCATCTCTGGTTCGCTGTCCAGCACCTGGAAAACTTTGAAGGCCGCCCCTCTGGCCATTCCAAAAACTTCCAGGTAAGGGCCAATCGTACCGAAATTCCATGTAGCAATGAGCGTGGAGAAAAAAACCTGGAAAATTCAATTATATTTGGATTAGAAATCGAATGCTAAATAGGTATATACCGCCATCATGTTGGCAGGCGTATAAATCCTTTCGTTTTCGGGAAGTTTGCGTTCCTGGATAACCAAACCGACTCCGTACCAAAAAGCCAAAGCATAGCAACCGTAGGTTAAAAACCAAATAAAGCCTTGGTTTAGGGCGTTGAATAGACATCGTTTGATGTTGTTTTTTTTAGCTGGAAAGAGGCCAATTAGAGATGCTAGAGACAAAAATCCAAATTTTACCTTCTGTAACGAACTTCCTATATCTTGAAATTTCTTTGTCTTGGCCATCAAAAGCAACCACGGTTCTAATGGCACTCAAAACTTCTTCGGCTACGGCACCTGCTTTACCGTAAGCTGCCATTTCTTGTTTGCAATATTTGGCGGAAAACTGCAACTTTGGATTATATTGAAATCTTTAGAATTATAATAATTACCCAAGCAATTGCGCCCATTACAGCTGTTTGCAATGGCAACGATGTTAAACATACAAGGGCGAGTTGCCAGCCCTTGATCAAGGCCCATATTATTCCTACGACAAAAGTGGTAGCCAGAAAAGCTACCATTCCCAATTTTTCGCCTAAGCCGTCTTCGATTTTTGGAATGTTGCTATTTGGACAATTGATGGTTTTTAACAATCAAAGAAGAATCCTTTATGAATACTCACTCGGTTATGACAGAAGCAAAATCTCCGGTTTGGTTCTGGTCGTACCACCCGATGTCTTGGTTGAGGGTTTTTTCCAGGAAGAGTTTTCGCATTTTGAAAGTCTAGAATGCAAGTTAATCCCATTTGTTAATTACAATCTCTTATCTCATTACAAAGCCAAATAATATGGTTGTTAAATTATAAAGATTATTTGTCAAGGTTTATTAATTATTGAAAGCATACAAATTCTTACCTGTCTCAAAGAGCTTTGAGTCAAAAACACTACGGATATGTAAGTGGTGATTATAATAACGATAGCGCTGATGCTGGTCATTATGGCAAAGTACTGAGTGCCTGCAAAAAGCTTATCTTCGGCAATTTGCTCTTCTTGCGCTGTTAAATTCTGCTGTATGGCTTCGTAGTAGTCCAGTATAACACCGGTAACTTCTCCGAAGAGTATCATCAGGTAGGGCTGCAGGACTCCGCATATCATTGCTGCCAAGATCGCCAGAAGTATGAGGAATTTGTCCAGAAGGGTTGCGAATTTGTACTGCAAATATTTTCGAATGCTAGATAGATGAGTTTGAGCCATTTTAATTTTAAACTGAACTAAAAGTTGACTCAACTCAAACTTCTTTATTTAAATAATTTCATTTCATAGTTATAAATTACAGGCTGGGGAAATAGAGCTCTCTCTTAAACTTTAAACATACAACATTAACTTAATACTAGGACAGAGATTCTTATGACTAACGAGCAGTGTGGACATTTCAAATGTTTTGACCTGCAAACCCCTGTTTCTATTTTTTGGAACAACTTTCCACGACTTTGTCTGGTTGCCCTTTAACATCGATTTTTATGATCCTAGGGTCGCTGACCTGCCTGAGAATAAGAGTGGTATGCTCAGAGTCGGAGTTGAAGCAGCGCCCGTTCTGTGGGGACAGGTCTGTATAGCTGGTCTCTAGACCTGTCTAGCTATATACAGACCTGTCCCTAGATCTATATAGCTGTATACAGACCTGTCTAGCTGTATACAGACCTGTCTGACTCTAGCTAGACCTATTGTAACATTTGAAATGTCACAAGAACATATTTAATTGTTCTTAATTAATTTCATATATTTGAACTCATTTAAGATTCTATTTCGTACACCTGGCGATATCTATGATTCCTCTGACTAGTTTCCTGACCTAATACCGAAAATTATATTATCAAAAGGTGGTTTCGATTTGCTCACTCCGGTACTCCGAGTGACTCCATTCGTACTCCTGCCGAACCGAACTAAGGTTCTTCATAAGAAAAACCCGTAGCACTGTTATTTTTATAATTTCGACAGGCTTGACAGAGGAAGAAAGACACAACCACAGTTTGGTACTTTTGACTTTTTTCTTTTCGATTTTATAGTTAGACTGAAAAGGTCGTCTCTGGGAAATCCAAAAACTTTGGTTTTCATTCTTGGCCATCGAGCCCAAAGCTATATAAATTAACTAGCCAGTAGAATGAGTAATCATGTCAGCAGGAACGTTTTTTGAAAAATCAACAGATTGTTGATTTTTGTGTAAATTTTTGAAAGTGAGCCGTTCAGGTATGTAAATCCCTTTTTCCCTTTGATAAATGAGTCCTTATATTTCTTCAATCCGTTCAGGCAATTTGGGACAGTATTAAAAATCCACGCCTACACTTCTGGGTGAAAATTTGACAAGTTTGAGACCATGCTGTACTGTACTTCCAAAGCAAGTCTGGGCCCCCTCTACAAGGAAAGTTGTGTCTTGTAAGAGATTGATCCCCACCATTGGATGATTGCCTTCCGTCAGTTTGGTGCTTCTGGACCTCAAATTTATGAAAATTTCCAAGGATTTCGTCCAGGCTTGTATAATTACTTACCTATGGGTCCCGTAACTGTGCGTTATTAATTACTGTTGCCTTATATTATCTTTTTTCTACCGCTCCCTATCTATTAGCTTTATTAGCTAATAATTATCTTTACATAACTGTTAATTATTATTATCTTTTTCTTTATCGCTCACTATTGATTAGCTTGATTAGCTAATTAATATCTTTGTAAATATTAATTACCGACTTATTTACCGTATTGTAGTATTTGGCTAAACTAGCTAATTACAGTTTAATGTAATTTTTAATTGATTAATTAATCATTATCTGGATTTTGGATTTATTTTACCTTTTCAGATTTTTTTTTTGAATTTATCTTTTTAAACAATAACTAATTAGTGGAATACTGCCTAGTTTGGCTATTCCTTGGTAATCAAAATAATTTATACAAACTAGTGGCGCCCTCTCTCTACTGTACCAACACCAAGGACCACCCCAAGCTAAACAACCACTGAGCAATAGTCGAGCACAGATTATAAACATTCTTTCGTTTTGACAAAAGAGCGTTACAGCTGTCTCCAGTGCCGGCCCGAGCCTACTTTTAGGATGGAGCGAGATCCGACGTTGGCGCCCCTCATTCAAATGTGAATCGTATTCGCGTGAATTTTTCCCAAAACCTATATGTCCCTAGGTCTAGATCTTATCAATTGAAATTTGAAAACATCCATGTTCATAGGCCTGCAGATCAGGGTCCTTTATTCTTGAAACAAGGGAGCAGCGTTCCCAGGAAAACGAGGGTTCCGTCTTTCTCAATGATATGCAACTGATAATACAAGTAACAAAGACGGAGCACTCATTCTTCTAGGAACGGTGCTACCCTGTTTCAAGAATAAGGATCCGGAAAGGTTGCCTTCTACTAGAATTGACCCATAAGGTACGTTTTAATTAACATAAGCTTGCTAAAGCTCCGTTCATCTTTCGCCGCCCACAGGAATGGTTACAAAAAAAAAGTAGAGCTGTCCAGACATTGGGGAACTTATCTTGCCAATTATTTATTGCTGTAGTTTTTGGTATTTTATTGTCTAGAATGTTATACCTAATTATAGGAAAGAGCAAATGTGATTATTTTAAGGTTTAATGAATAAAATTTTACCAAAAATTTGTTGTTTCATTGATCTTCATCGTCAATTGCATCAAATAAGGCATGCCTAAGAACAGGGTCTAGCTAACGGGGGCACCTGAGCCTGGGAACTTTTTCGATACCGTGGGAAAATCTCTAGATTGGCGGCGTCTTTGATCTGAAATTTCGGGGTTTTGACCCGGGCCAACCGTGGGAACTTTTGCGATAGCGTGGGAACTTTTTCGATACCGTGGGAAAATCTCTCGATCGGTGGCGTCTTTGATTTGAAATTTCGGGGTTTTGACCCGGGCCAACCTCAAATTTTTGGGGTTGAAAACGTGGTTTATTAAATAACATTTTATCTGAAATTATGTTTCATTACTCGCGCTATTTCTACCAAACTTTATCAAGTTAGATTAGGCTAGGCTAGGCTAGGCTAGTTCAATATTTTGGAATTCTATAGAATAATCCATTAGGAAAAAATAAACATTTCATCCGAAATTGCGCTCATGACCACTACAGTTGAAATTCAATTCGATTAGGCTAAGCTAACATCACCACTTAAAATCATTTTGCAGGTTAAGAAATTTTGATTCATTCATCCTCACTATTTTACAAAAGACCAATATAGGTTTCTAAAATCTCAACTAGACTCTCCTAAATTAAATCCGAAAAACTGATAAAAAGATGGCGCCAGGTAATAAAAATAGATACTTTGGAATTATCACAATAGGTTAGAATAGTTTAGAGCAGATTGGAGTAGGTTGCACTAGTTACATTAGTTCGGAGTAAATTATACTAGTTCAGAGTAGATTGGATTAGTTCGGAGTAGGTTCGGTTAGACATTGACAGATGACTGACACTTAAGTTTGACATTGGTTGACAGATGACTGAAATTTGATTGACATGATTGACATTTGATTCCTCCGGAGGACGGAGGATGGTGAAACCCCATTATATATCTACTCTAATATATGGCCGGTCCTCATGTACGATAAATTTCTGCGGAACTGCGGAGTTGCGGAATCACGTGATCGGAATATTGAAACATCATTGGGCGTTTGGCAGCCATATTGAATAAGTGACAGCTCCGCATGCTTTCCGGATAAAAGTTGACTACGTTCAACTTTTTTCCGTATTCCGTTGTTTACTTTCGGTGTTCGTTGACGTTGATCGGCCATTTCTTGTTTGTTTTGAATTTAAAAAGTGTTTGAAATTCTGGGAATAATTTAATTTTATATTGCTTTTCGATATTTTTCTTTTCTTCTATTTGGAAAATGGATCAGGTAAATACACTTTATTTATAATTTACTTCTTTTTAGTAACATGTTAACAAATTGTAAACTGAAACTTGAATTTTTTCCCTTTTTTCTAGCAATATAAATGTGGATATTGCAAGTTTCTCATCAATACACATTGCGAGGACTATACATCTCACGAGTGCTTCATGGAGTTGAATTTTGATGTGGCCCTGCATGATATTATGAGTGACGAGAATGGTGTTCTACATTTGGGTATGTAGCTAAGTTTTTTATATCCATTTTAAACATTTTTTTACAATCGGTTTGCATGTCAACATTTTCGGAATTAAAGCAGTAGTGTTTTATTTTTTAGTTGATAAAGCTTCAAACACCATCCTGCAGAAACTCAACAAAGAAGCTACTACAGCTTCATGGGAAGAACTTTTGATAAAGTTTGTTCAGGATAGGCCCGCACTTTATAACATAAAGATTCCTGTTACTGAAAGGAGCCATTTAAAAAAAAACAATCTCTGGGCTGAAATCCACAACCTTTTAGAGGGGAAACACTCCCTAGAGGCAATTAAAGCCAAGTGGAGGTACCTGCGAGACTGCTACATGAAAGCCAGGAAAAAAATGGGGCAGTACAAACCAAGTGGTTCAGCTGCAGGAACCAAATTTGATTCTGGCTTCAGATACTATGCCAGTATGCAGTTTCTGAACGACTCACTCGAGATGCCAGAGTAAGTGTGTTTTTTAGAATGTGTAATAAGGAAATAGTTTTAATTTTGTTTAAAAGAGCGCTGAAAATTAAAGTCATATTTTTTATGTTAATTTCAGAACTGTATGTTCAGTACCAATAATGACGCCCAATTTATTTTCACCTACACCATCCACCTCTACTAGTGAACAAGGTGATACGGAGGCATCTCAGGCATCCATTAGTTTTGTGGAAGTACCAGAGACCCCATCTGCAAAAAGTAAGTTCTAATTGTTCTAAAGATTATTTAACTTTGTTGTGTAATAGAATAAGTTCATCAGTATTTTCTTGCTCCATTTGTAAAAGCCTTATGTTTAAACCTTTTCCTTTATGTGTAGGTACTTAATGCATTAACATATAAATATAAGCATTAATTAATTATAGCTTAAATATCCATTTATTTATTACACAATTGCTAACAAACAACAAACCTTGACTTCCAAAAAAAAAACAAACAACAATTGAAAAATATACATTTGGGTACTTAAGTATTTCACTTTTTTTGTAGTTTCAAAACGTGAAAATCTCAATGAAAATTTATAGGGTTTTCCTTTCAATCTGTCTTAAATTATCCAATAATAAAATACAGTAAAGTTTCCCAATAGGTCACTAAAAATTCCATTACAAATTGGTAGTTTGAGGGCAAGAAAAAATAAATTATCTACCTAAGGTGAATAAAATTCAGTATTTATTGAAATGTAGTTGCACCAAAGAAGGTACTTAAAAACCCATTTACATAATTTGGTTTCATTTATCTCCAGTATTTCCAATAGTACCAGTAATAAAGTGCAAAAATTCCCAGAAGGGCCTTGATGACCACAATTAAGGGTAAATGTTCCAGGTAATTTTCCTTACAGTTAGGGCTTCATATGACCATGGCCCTTTTCAAAGAGTTTTGGTATTGGAGGGGTCTTTTAAAATAGGCCTATTAGATTTATTTCAAGAAGCCAAAACTGACCGCTTTTAACAGGTGGCTGAAATGAGAAGTTTTACTGTATAATTAATTACCTAGGTATTTAATTGAAAAATCCATTTTCACGTTTAATATTTTTTACAGAAAGAAGAGTGGATGAAAAAAAAGAATTCCAAAAAGGTGTTTTGGACATTCTTACAGCACCTCCGAAAGCTTCAGATGGAGTGGATGGATTTCTGATGCGATTGGGAGAGAGCCTTCGGCGTTTTCCGTATAGGGAACGCAGTCGCCTTGAAATTGACATTATGAAACTGGTTTTTGACAGAGAATCAGAATTAGATTTATAGGAATTATAAAAATAAAGCATGAATAAACATTATGAAATTTATTTTTTTGCATTTTTTTTACAATAACAACACAGAATTTTACTCGGTAAAAATATATAATCAATATTGATATAGATATTATTTTATTAGAGCAGGGTTTTTTTTTTGGAAAATTTGGTCTATAGTGTCAAGAAGTTGAACAGTCAATTTATTTTTGAAAAAAATCTGTATATTTTCTATTTATGTCTACATCAGGAGGATAAAAGCTAAAAAAACACAAATGTTTGTGTTTTTTTTTAGCTTTTATCTTCCTGATGGAGTCATAAATAAATGTCGAAATGGAAATATGAAGTTATCTTTTTTCAAAAATAAATGAGTGCTTAACTTCTTGACTTACTACACACTGAATTTCCCAAAAAAAAACCTGTTCTATTACACAAAGATATGGCCGATAATTACCATTTATAGCTATTATTTTATACATTTTCTGGCTTAAACCTTATCATTAAAAATCTTAATTATATATACTGATTAAAAATCATTCTGCATAGCTTTCTGCCACTGCCAGTCCACTGCACCCGCATTACAAAAATAATTGGTGAATGATTCCCTGATATTGGCTGAATTTCTGGTGAAAGTATTGGCACCTGTTCGCATTATATCTACTAAACCATCAGTTGAAGAGACGTCATTCATTTCTTCACAGCTGGCATTATTCTCAGAGTTTTGCATCAATAAAAAATTATGTAAACAAACGCATGCCTGTACAATTTTTCTTATAGTAGCTTCACTAGCCAGTATTGGCCTGGAGAATATGCGCCATTTGGCAACCAATAGTCCAAATGCATTTTCAACAACTCTCCTCGCTCTACTGAGTCTGTAATTAAATACTTTCTTCCTCATGTCTAGATGAAATCTGCGAGGATAGGGACGCATAAGGTAATCTGTCAAGGGAAAAGCTTCATCTCCCACTAACACATATGGCAAATCATCTTCCATTTGTGGAATATCAAACAACTTTTGTTCAAAACCTTGACCCATATTGCTGCTTTTAAAAACACCACTGTCGCTGAATCTACCTGGAGCCCCAATATCAACCATTATAAAACGGTAATGTGCATCAGCAATTGCTAACAAATGAATTGAGTGGAAGCCTTTATAATTAAAATATTTTGAACCAGATTTTGGAAGAGCCTAAAAAAAAAAAATGAAATAGGACAGACGTTCCCAATTAGATTTCTCACCCACCTGAATAGTAATATGCTTTCCATCTATAGCGCCTATACAATTCTTAAATTGCCACTTATCTTGAAAGTCTTTGGCGATTTTTTTCCAATTCTCTTGAGAAGGAGCAACAAATACTTGGTCCTTTAAACACTGCCATATAGCCTCACATGTTTCGCTTATGATATTTGAAACTGTTTGTTTTCCCACACGAAAACTGTATGAAATACAGGTCATACTCTCCCCAGAAGCCAGATAGCGGATGGTGATTTCCAAACGAGTCCTGGCATCAATCGGAGTTCTAATAAAGTCCTGTTTTATGATGTAAGGTTCCACAATAGATAGGAGGTGATCAAATGTTTCTGGCATCATCCTCAAATAATTGAAGAACTTTTTGCGATCCGTTCGACGCATCTCCATAACTAAGTTGTTACTTGCCCCTTGTGAGATTCTTTGATCTGCCAAGAAAATATCTCTCACCCACATTTTTTTATGTTCTTTTTTAAAGTCCAGGATATAATTGTATATCTTATACATTTTTATCAATCGTTCACGATAACAATTTTTATATCGCAAAGCACAGTTTTTATATTGTTTTACTAAAACTGCAACAGCCAAGAAAGCCGTATCCTCATCGAAGTTTTCCATGGCAGTTTTCACGTAAATATAATTCACAAACAGAGAAATATATTAAAATTAATTCAAATATTCAAGAAGAAACAAATACAAATACAAATTTTCAATTTTCTAGGTTATCCCATTCGATCCGCACTACGTATTTTTGACATTTGCATTTGGACGGTAGTTTGAAAATTGCACAGTTCCGCAGTTACGCATCTCCGCAGTTCCGCAGAAATTTATCGTACATGAGGACCGGCCATGGTCTGAAGGATTTTGCTTTTGGGTGACCTCTATCACTATCTTAGAACTTCTCCAAACACATAATTTCTTTTTTAAGGCCGGTTTATTCACCTTTTGATAAACTGTCAAACAATGCAATCTGACGGATGATGACTTTGGTCGGCTAGTTATCTTTGCAGACAGTCACCAGAAAATTTATCTGGAAATGGAGAAACCGGGCCTAAACGTTCTATGGGATTCACATGCTAACTACACCGCTTGCGCGCAAGCAGAATAGCAGTATATCGAAAAGCGAAGACAGGATTGAAAGCAGAAATATATTTTTCTCATTCTTTCTTTATCATCAACGATTCAGAGGCGCCCCCCGAGGTCTGGCGCCTGGAGCGCTCGCTCTGTTCGCCTTATGGTAGGGCCGACCCTGGCTGTCTCTAGATTTAACTAGCTGTATACAGACCTGTCTCTAGACCTGTATAGCTGTCTCTAGGTTTGTCTAGCTGTATACAGACCTGTCTCTAGACCTATATAGCTGTATACAGATCTGTTTCTAGATGAAACGACGATTTTATTATTAACGTCATCATCAGTACGAGGCACGAGGTGTTATGTTTATGCGATGAACCACTATTGGAGTCAGGTACGGTCAATGACCCTGAAGCAGCGGCGGCTGACCAGTTAGTGCGACCGATGAAAGACACGGGCCCTGGAAAGGGGGCGGGACTTATTCCTGGAAATTTTACCCCCACTCCAAAATGGTACAAAAAAGTTGAGAATGAACCTTAGATTTTCTTATGGAGATTTACATGTAAAAATGACCGATTTTGTGCTCGCTCTATCCTAGCATCTTTACTCAGTTTTATATATTTTCATATGGTTCTCCATTCGTAGGTCGTAGAGTACGTACGCTATTGGTATTTTTCTGTTTCTGATTACCTTCTAAACCTTTCCATGTTAGTATGAATTCAATCTTATGCACAGTTTTTGATTAAATCATATAGTTTCCTATGTACAGTTTTAGAATAATCATACAGTTTCCTATTTACCTATATAGAGTTTTTGAATAATCATATAATTTTGTATATAACGCTCGAGTTCGAGGGTTGTGGATCCCACGTATAAAAAACTGTTGCGTGGTTTTTGGTCAATCCAGCCGGAAAATATATGGGGCAAAGCCCCAAAAAAATCCTGGATAGATAAGTTATTCAGAACTTACCCGACGTTTGTTTCCGGCCGACAAAAAATAATAATAATATTCGCAACACAGAAATGCAGATGAAAAACTTTGATTGTTCACGATGATGCGTCCGTATATGCTGACGGTTGGACGAGACGAGAAAAGTTGACCCAAAAAGAAAGAACTAATTCTATATCGGAATAAGATATCATAACTTTTCTATTTCACATAGTTTTAGATCAGCAAAAGTCTCAACATTTTAAAGGGGACTGTAACGTGTAACGAAGTTTCGTGTAACGTGTAACGAAGTTTCTCAAAACATTTTCCAGCCTGAGTGAAAATAGTTTATCAGAAGATGAATAAACCGGCCCTTATAGAGGATACATAAAAAGTGTGAAGCATTATAGAAACTATTATAGACTTACCAACTTATAGTATGGTACATCTTTTTGTGACGCTTCTTCGGCTCTAAAATAGGATAAATAGGTATGTGTTAATATAATGTACAGAAGATTCCTAAGTTCTTAGATTCACTTCCAATTTGTTTCATATGATATCATTGATACTTAGTTTAAAAGTAGAATAAATTTACTAAAATTATTGGCCTGCATGATGTCCAGACCTGACATTTTCCCATTGTTTCACAGGTATCTACTTATTTCAAAAAATAAAAATAAAAATCACTTACTCATTATCTTGTTGAGAATCAGATTTTTGTATGGTCATGATAAAATTTTTCTTTATTAATTCAACCAGAGTGTTTAAAATGGCTTTGATTAAACCGTATTAAATAATAGTTGCACAATAGCGACTTACGACAATCGGAGTTTGCAAAATAAAAAGATTAATGCACCATTTATATATAGACCAGAAAAGTTAACAAACAACAATTATTATTGTTATCTGTCACACATTTATTAAAAACTCGGTTGTAAAATATTCGTTTTCGTTAATTGAAATTTAACATTGACGGAGATATAATTGTTTCTAATTGAAACGTATCAAATTCCATTTTAATCTTTGGTAGTTTAAAATAATGTCTACGGTACTGTTGATTATATTTGGGCAGGAATTAACAAAAAAAAATAAGGTGCTGCATGATAAGTTTTCACTCACTATATGTATGTGAATTATTATGACTTTTTCTGTGGTGTGGCACCAAGTCAGTCTAGTATTTTAGGAGATTTTCTTTTTCCAAAAAACTTGGGGGCTTTTTTTTATTGTAGAATTGAAAATCAAAAACTTTGTACACCAGCGTAGATAGGGCAGTACTGGGGACAGTACCCCCCCCCCCCCCTTGAGAGAGTGGAAACCATAAATCACACCATAATATAAGGAAATAAAAAAATTGAAAAATTCCACTAATAAACTGTGCGATTGCTTTGAACCGTCTTTTTTTTCAAACACCAAAACAAAGCTATTAATTATTATACTGTCAAAAACTATGGGTGAAATTTTCTGCTTCAGGTTTTTCACTATCAGGCACGTGCCTGATTTCGTAGGGACTAAAACTAGGTGTTGAATTGTTGATCAAGAATCAAAGGTATAAAATCTAAAACTGTGAATGAACAAAAAATCTTTATACTTACTTGTTTTTCAAAAACGGTTCACTTTCGTTCGAATCAATCACCTCCATAACTTTTCTAATGAAAATCAAACCAAACAAAATCATATAAACTAAGTACCTAGACTGTTATTACCAAATTACCTATGATTATTGACAAACAATGTATCCTTTGTCTCCAACGTAAATACAAAGGTACTTATTGTTGAATTTATTTCAACAATTATTAATGTGGTGTTAATATATTAAATGGTACTACTGATAGCCTTCTTTTAAAGTTAATGAGCACCTAACTGATACCAATAATTATTTAAATTAACAAAAAAAATAAAATTATAATCATTTTTTATACAAACCCAAAAGTTGGTAATAATAATTAACAATTAAAATTATCCAGAATAATTTTTGGTACTAGATACTTTTAATTGACTGAAAAACAAACAATAAATAGTCTAAATAAAGTTTTATTTTTACAAAAAATAAACCCTAAATCCTAAATCACGAATGCTGCAAAGTGTGCAACCTAAAATACAACCCCCTCTTTTCAATCAGCTCACTGTGAGTGCCTTGCTCAGCTATCACGCCGTCATTAACAACGCAAATAACGTCAGCATCTTGAATTGTAGTCAACCGATGAGCTATAGTCAAACAAGTCCTGCCTTGTTTGGCATTATCCAGAGCCTCTTGGACCACCTTTTCGCTTTCCGCGTCCAGAGCTGACGTGGCTTCGTCTAGAAGCAGCACCTTGGGATTACGCACTAGAGCTCTGGCAATAGCTATGCGCTGCTTTTGGCCTCCTGATAGCTGAGTACCTTTTTCGCCAAGCTTTGTTTTGTAGCCTAGTGGCAGTTTCGTTATGAAGTTGTGTATGTTTGCTTTTTTAGCTGCCTCGATTACTTCAGCTTCGGTTACTTCTCTGGAATTGTCACCGTAAGCTATATTTTCTGCAATGGTTCTGCTGAAGAGATTAGGTTCTTGTGACACTATACCAAAATGAGACCTAGAAAGATGTTCAAATTAAATTCCTATATATATTTATTAATCATGAATTGTTTGCCTGGCAAAATCCAGTGGTATTTTTTTAATGTCGTCGTTGTCCAATGAAACTGAGCCAGATGTGGGATCGTAGAAGCGTTCCAGAAGTTGCACTATTGTTGATTTGCCACAACCACTAGGGCCTACTAAAGCCACAGTTTTCCCTTGCAAAACTGACAAATCCAGGCCCTTGAGCACCGGAATATTTTCTCTCATCGGATAGGAAAAGTGCACTTGTGAGTATTGAAGATTACCTTTGACCTAAAGTTTATCTTTTAATCGATTTGTTGATTAGTTTTTTGAACATACCTCGTGCTTCTCCTCTGAAACATTTTCATGGTTTCTGACTTTGGGAATGCGATTGACTAGCTTCATTACGGTTTTGGCCGATTGCAGGCCCTTTTCCAGATTCGGAGTGAAGGCCAGCGAACTTGCAATTGACATTGTGCCCATAATAAGAGCTTGAGCCACTCTAGAAATAGAAACAAACTTTTGGAGATGATCACAAATAAGATTGAAATGTTTTGAAGATGTTACGATTGGAAACAGAAGGACTTTCAAGAACTTGAGCAGATGATGAAAGTTGGAAGATCAGAATCATCATTCCTTTTCCAGATTTGGAGTGAATGTCAACTGGAAATTGTGTTCATAATATGAATTTGAGCCAGTATGAAAATCACAACAATTATTGAGTAGTTGATGATTGCAAGTCAAAAAAGCTCTGAGAACTTGGAAGATCCAAAACAGGAATATTTTGGGAGAATTTTCAACTTTGAAAGACAAAGACTTATTATTGGACATTGAAGAGCTCCCAGTTGAGAGTTTGAAGAATATATACACAGACTTAGAACTTGGAAGATGTTGACTTTGTGGGAGGTCAGTTAAGTTAGCCCTCCCCCATAGAAAATTTCTGGATGAAAATTATCCCATAAATTTGCTCTCATTTTGCTCCAACTAATTTCGATTTTTGCTCCATTACAGTGGAGAGACTATGTAGCCTATTAGGTAGGGCGGGCTGAATTAACACTAACCCTTAACCTAACCTTAATAAAATCTGATAAAGCAAAATCAGATGAGCAACCGTTCAAGAAAGTAGCTAATTGTTAACCATAACAAACTTATCAAACTATATAATGAATGATTATAGTAAATCTGTGGTTAAAACAGATCTGCCAAATGATATTCATTCAGGATTCAGGTTCCACTATAATCCCGATTCCCAAAGTTGTTGAATCAAAATCTGCCAGTGAAATGTGTCCAATAAATTTGTTTACACTATTGACAAAATTAGTGTATTTGCAACTTGTTGAGTATATAGATCGAAATAAACTATTGAGTGATTTTCAATCAGGTTTCGAGTAAGTCAATATCAGTAGTTAATAGTGAGTATATGAAAAAGTTAATGTAAAACACTTTGATGATAAATCTGTTTCTCCTGACTGTTTGTCAAGATCAGTGCTTAATAATAAACTTGAAAAAGTGTTAAAAATGAATGTAGCACTTTGGTAATAAAACCTTTCCCCTGACAGTGACAGTTTGTCAAGATCGGTGATTAATAAATCCTAATAAATATGATATAAGCCAATTTTAAGCGAATAACCAAACGAGATTGGTTTTTACCATTTGGGATTGGTATTTACCACAACATTTATGCGAATTTGGTTTTTCTTTTGGTTATGACTTCGTGACGTCATGGATCAGCTGTAAAATGTCATACTTATCACCGCAAAATTGCGGTTTTAATCCAGCTCGGGAGTGGTTTTTATTTTGCGGTTAATGGTTATTATTTGAATTGTTGACATTACGTTTTTGGCGGGTATTTAGCAGTTGTTGATTTACCCTATTGACCCTATTTAGGTTAGAAGTTAGATCTTGCCGCTTGGCTTGTTCTGTTTGCTTTTTTGTAGCAGTGTTGCTTGGTATTATCTAGGTACTGTGGCGTAAAAAAAGCGCCAAAAATTATGGATACTTCAGATTCTTTTTCCGTATGCATAAATCATCAAGATATGGATTACCAAATACAGTTTGGAGAGTTAGGAAACATATTAATGGGATTAATAGCCACTAGTATATGGTTTAGATAATATTTTTTGTGTATCAGTTCTTCCAAGTTGTTTTTTCAAATCGGAATAGTTGAAAAAACTGTAAATTGCTATAATTTATCAGCCAGAAATCTGTTTCAATTGATTTCAGTCTCATGTTTCTTCTTTTCTAAAAAAAAATGCAACAAATTGGTAGATTTCCTAAACAAATCAATTATTTCTGCACTATCTTGAAAAAAAAACACATCTCCAAATAAAACGGCAAGTTTTCTCCTCTTCCCCATTTTCCGGCCAGCATGAAATCCAAATTCAAAATATAAACAAATAGCAATAACACAACAAGGGTAACCGCGGTTAATACCAAACGGGTTTGAGCGAATACAATGAAATGACGTCATCAAGTGATCTGCCATTTTGAACCAAAGCGTAACCGCGGTTAAAACCACCAAATTGTGGTTATTCGCTTAAAATTGGCTATAGCTTAATCAGATGAGCATCAATTCAAGCAAGTAGGTAACTGGTTAGTCCTAACAAACTCATTAAACTAAATGATGAGTATAGTAAATCTGTGATTAAAACAGATCTGCCAAATGATATTCACTCATTATTGGTAAATAAAACGTGGTCGTTAGTATCAAGACCCGAATATAAAAATATAGTGGATATTTTCGATTGAAAATGATGAAATTGGAAAACCATTTAGATACAAAGCTCGCTTAGTTGCTCGTGGTATTAGTTAACATTACTTGGTAGATTATAATGAAACCTTTGCACAGGTGGCGAGAATCGTAGGTTTCTGGTTTATAATAACCTTTTTAATCAATTTACCGTTTAAATACATCATATGGATGTAAAAACAGCTTTCCCGGATGGGACATTGAAGGAAGCCATTTTTATGAAGGTTCCTGGTGGCTGGCTCAAGGTGTAACCAGTAAACCTCCTAACCAAGTTTGCAAGGCTTTGTATCTATGGACTAAAACAAACCACTAGGTGTTGGTTTGAAATAATAGTAAGAGTTTATAAAGAAAATGGGTTTGAAATTTCATTAGTTAACCACTGTATTTATATCTTAGAAAAAGGTGCAATATGTAAAATTATTTATGTAGTTCTGTAGATGGTATTTGCCACTGCAGATAATAATACATTGAATAGTTTCGAAAGGTATTTGGCAAATAACTGTTCTATGTTTTATTTGAAAGACAGTAAACTATTTTTGGGTAATAAAATTAAAAGGTAATCAAAAATAAAATTACTCTTGATCAATTTTCATATAGGTACATTTCACATGTACATGCAAACTATTTTACATAAATTTAATATGAATGACTGTTGTGCCATCAGCTGTGTCAGCACTCCACTTCCTAGTAAACTGAATTTGATTGGTTTAAATTCAGAAGAAAAACATGAAAGCCCTTGCCGTAATCTAATCGTCTGTTTAATGTATATTATGTACGTTATGTATATCAAGCCTGATTTAAGTACTACTGTTAATATTTTGAGCAGGTATTAAAACAAAAATAATAAAGAGCTTTGGCGATATTTGAAAAGGGTCCTTAGATATCTTAAGGGTAAAATCAATGTGAAGTTGACACAATATTTTACTTGTGAATATATATAAATTTCTTGAGTGATTCTATTAATCCTGACTAGGAAGGTGGGGATGATGAAATAAACAATATAAAACGCACAACAAGATATTTATTTGAACTGTTTGAAATTTGTGTGATATGTTGGAATACAAAAAGGCAGTTGTTAGTAACGGCATCATCTACTGAAGCCGAATATATGGTTTTTCTTTTTGAAGAGGCTCTTTGGTTAAAATCATTTATAGAAAATATGCATAAATATTAATATTAGAGTCAATTATGACCTAGGAGGACAACAATGGACCTCAATAGGTATTACAAATAATCCAACAAATCACAAAAGATCAAATCATATTGAATTGATTGTAATTAATATAAAATATTAATTTGTCCACAGGGAAACCACTAGCAGACATGTTTACCAAACCATTGATGCAAGTGAAATTTGAGAAATTAGAATAGAATTAGGCTTAGTAAATAAGTTAAATGGTTTGATTAGGTTTTTCTGGGTTTTCCCTAAAACCGAGCAGCAAATGCTGGGCCGTTATTGTAATTTTCCCCAGAAAAGACATACATAAGGAAAGCAGGCCTATTTATGTTATACTAGGTTTAAGTTGTATTACACTTTTAGTATAATTGATCAAATTTTTGAGGTGGCGTGTTGGATAAACTGATATTCATATCAGTGAAACAAAAATTAATAAATGAAACTTTCATTATTAGTCTATACCTTGCTAATTTATATCGCAGCTATGGATGACTGAATGTGTTTATAATAGTTTTTATATGTAAGATAAACAGATGAGGAATCGTTTACTTAAGAAAGGGTTTGTAATTCTTTGTCTTGATGTTGAGTCAGTTCGTATAGTTATTTCTATGAGTTCACACGCTCTGCTTTCCACGCTGTGTTCGATATAATAAATATATTGAATATCGATAATTAACAAGTTTTTGTTTCCTTAGTTCATTTCCCAATACTCTGTAGGTCTCTCCTGGTAATAGAGCAAAACTCACCGATAATGGAGCAATATGGAGCAAAACTCGGAGAACAGAATGAGCATGATCAAATTTCTAAATTTAATTAAACTAGTGTTATTTCAGCCCCCTCCACCTAATAGGCCACATAGTCTCTCCACTTGGAGCAAAAATCGAAATTAGTAGAGCAAAATGGAGCAAAATGAGAGCAAAATTATGAATTATGGGATAATTTTCATCCTGAAATTTTCTATGGGGGGAGGGCTAACTTAACTGACTCTTTTGTGGGTCTTTTACAGATGTTGAAAGTACAAAGATCCACTCTATAAAGCCTCAACAGAAACCGATAATGACGATCTACACAATTTATAAGACAAGAAATTCAAAAAACTAAAAGCTCAAAGACAATAACACTATGGACAAATAATGGATATCCAATTCCTCTATATAGTACTTACTTGAATACATCTCCATAAGGCACTCCTTTATCCCTAATAAGAAAACCACCATAATACAAACAAGTAGAGTAAGCAAACAACATAATGGCCCTGGAAAACCCTAAAATAAAAGCCCTTCCGTGCGTATTCTTCAAGCTAGTTTTAATGTGAGGCTGCAATTCTCTTATGTAAAGATCGTAAAAGGTTTCTTCGCAACCCAGCGACACCACGGTCCTAAAGTTACTGACAGCTTCCACAGCAATCTACAATTAAAGTTTGTAGGTAAGTATATATTTTTTAATCAACAATAGATTTTTACTTTTGTAGATGTTTGCAAAGATTTTTTGTATTCATCATTTTCGCCAGCCATGTTTCTTCTTTGCAAAAATCCGGCTGTAATAATTAGAGGAAAAAAGGACATTGCGACAAGGCCCAGTCTCCATTCGTAATAAGCTGCAATGAATACTGAAAACAGTAACGTAGACATGGAACTAGTTAAAGCTCCAATACGTTGACCTGTAGCCTAGAATTTGAGTCTTAATTAACTCGAGTTTAAGTTCAATTGAGTACTTACTCCTTGAACTTGAGCAGCTTCGTTTGATAGCTGAGCACAAAGCGCTCCGACTCCGTTTTCAGTTCTATCGAAATAAGCCATTTCTTGTCTGAGCAAAGAATCGAACATTTTACTTCTTATTCGCAACGTTAACTTGTGGCCTGCCTTGCCAAACATGTACATCTATAATTATTTCAAGTAAATACCTATGGATAAATAATGCTACTGATATAGTACCTGTAAAAAGGTTGCAACCATTGCACCAAGACCTGCTATAGCGAAATACGAACAATATTTGTTAGTTTCGCTTCTTACATAATCGTGATCAGGACTTTCAAGAACCTGAAATGTATATTGTAGGTATTTGTGGAGTAAGCTGCACTGCAAAACTTGCCTGCAAAATACTACCAAACAGTACTGCAAAAACGGGCATAGAAATACCCATAACGAAAGCCCCTATACTGCCAAGCAAAAGTAAGTACCACTCTGGCGAGTTTAATTTGACTATTGACCACAACGAGGCTTTTTTGATGTAATTGTCGAGTTCAGTTTCATGGTCGAAGATCTACAATATAAATTATGTGATAAAATTGACTCAACAAATTAATTAGTACCTGCCTTCACTGGAGCAATATCCTCATCATCATCATCATCATCATCTTTTGATTCCATATACAACAACTCTCTAGATTTGTCTTTAGTTTCTTCAAACTTTTCACTTCCTTGTACTTGAGTTGTAACTGGAAATCAAATTTAAGTTCTCATATAACAACCTTATAAGCAATTTTACCTAAAGTATAATAGGCATTTTCTAATTTCATAAGTTCTTCGTGAGTACCTTGCTCTACAACTTTACCATTCGAAATAACAACAATCTTATTGGCCCCTCGAATTGTCGATAATCTGTGAGCTACAATAATAGTTGTACGATTTCGGCTGGCCTTGTCTAGAGCGGCTTGCACTTTAGCCTCGCTGTTGGTGTCCAAGGCTGAAGTGGCCTCGTCCAGTAACAAAACAGCTGGATTTCTGACCAAGGCTCTAGCTATAGCTATGCGCTGTTTTTGGCCACCTGAAAGCTGAGCTCCTCTTTCGCCTACCAGAGTTTCGTATCCATTTGGCAAAGCTTTAATGAATCGGTGGGCGTTTGCCATTTTTGCTGCTAGAGTTATTTCGACGTCCGACGCTTCCTTGTTACCGTACCTACCGAGAAATTAATATTGAAAGAATTTAGCTCAAAAATGTTTTACCTGATATTCTCAGCAATCGTGGTACCAAAAAGCACAGGCTCTTGGCTGACAACTCCAATAAATTGACGGTACCACGTCAAATCTAAATCCTTAATGTCGTTTCCATCGATGAGGACCTTTCCATATAACGGATCGTAAAATCTTTGTATTAGTTGAAGCACCGTCGATTTGCCACATCCAGAGCTGCCCACCAAGGCCACAGTTTCTCCTGCCTTGATTTCCAAATTGAGGCCTTGAAGAATCTTAGACAAATAATGGTCAAATATAAGTTTAATAGGTTGGTATCAACTTACTGGTACTTCTGCTCTGGCAGGGTAATGGAAATTAACATCCCTAAACTCAATATTGCCTTTGATGTTCGTCAGCTTTTGCCCGTTATTTTTCGATAAATTTATGGTTGGCAAAGTGTCGATTATATGGAAAATCTTGCCTCCAGCTGCTTTGGCTGTAGCGAAAGCTTCGATAAATGGAGAAGCCATACCAAAACTCATACTGCCCGACATAACACTGAAGAAAACCTTTAAAGAAATATTTAAAACGTCTTAGATTCATACAATTAGTTACCGTCATCATGTTTCCAGGTGTATAAGTAGGATTACCATCTAGCATCAATTTAATACCATACCAAAAGGCGAGGCCATAGCTACCATAAATACAAAACCATAATGCACCGTATCCGATGCCTTCAAACATTGATCTTCTCGTGTTGTTGTTTTTAGCAAAAATTAAGCTTTCGTTGTATCTGGTAGTTTCCAGTTTTTGACCACCAAAAGCCACCACTGTCCTTATCGATGTTAAAACTTCTTCGGCTATGGAGCCTGCTTGAGCGTAGGCGTCTAGTTCTTTTTGAGAGAATTTCGTTGTCAGCTAAAACAATATAGTCAATAGTTGGGTCTACAATTTTATGAATTACTTACAAACGAAATCAATCCGACAGCTAAAAGTGAAACCGGAAGAGACACCAGACAAATAAGTGCTAGTTCCCAGCCTTTAACCAAAGCCAAAGTTAAAGCTGCTACAAAAGTACCTTGCAAACTTATAAATAGTACCACTTTTTCGCCAATACCATCTTCAAATTTATACAAATCACTAAAAAAAAACAAACTCAAATAAAACCTAATTCGTCCAGGCACAAAATCCTTACTCGGCCATTCTACTAGCGAAATCTCCAGAATTATGCATATCGATCCACGGTATATCTTTGTTCAGCAACTTTTCCAAATAGTTGGATCTCAACCTGAAGACTTGCTTGATGGCGATATAATTGAAAATTTCAGCCGTAGTATACGAAGTAATCAAAATACCAACTCCCAATATCGAGTTCCACATGGCAAAATACTTGATTCCGTCCAGAAGAGCTTCTCCTGCTTCCGAACAGGTCGTTGAAGTCGGGTCCAGACAATTTCTCGCGTAATTTACCACTGTATCGGTGAGGCCTCCAAAGAGGACATTGTTAAGAGGCTGGATGCCTCCCGCAACCAGTGCCGAGAAAATGCCGAAGTAGAGGAACCATCTTTCTGGACCAGTTGCGAATCTGTACTGGATTTCAATGGTGATGGATTTTGTTGGATTTTGATGAATATACTTACCAATCCGAGGAATGAAGATGGTTCTATGTGTTCCTCATCCAGGCCATTTTGTTCTTCTGTGAATTGAAACTTTCTGGAAAGTCAACAAAAATATTATCGTTTTTTATTCATTATTGGATGAGCAGTTCAATGTTCAATTTTTTATTTATATCGGCTCTTGATTTGACTCAAGAGCCTGGAATAATCAATCAAATAAATCAGGTTTCATTGTGACAATGTGTTTGTCGCAATCACTTACGCGTCTAATGCTGTTGATTTTTTAACTTCATTTCCATCGCCGTCGTTTTCAGGATTATTTTCAGGTTTTCCTTCCATCCTGGAGCTGAATTTTACAGTTACTGGCTTAGCGTAAACAAATTTAAATTAAATTACTCCGTGACGTTAAAAATCAATCAAAAACATCAACGTTAACTGGAGAGGATTGAATGAAAATTGCTAAACTTTGCTTATTTCATCAGATTTTTAATAATTCTTTTCAATGCAAGATTATGAAAATGGAAATTCATCAATGTTTCATTTAGCTAGAACTTGTTCACTTTATATATTTTACTTCCTTTGAATGTTTTTCAATTTAATCAATATGTGAAACGAAGTTTTTTCACCTGTTTTTCTATCACTTAGCTTTTTTTTTATCAAAATTTCGAGACACTGTAAGATAAACTAAATATTGTTGACTCAAACACACATGCACACTTATTCCTACTGGCATTAAAAACATTTTGAAGTTAATTATTGTTATATCATTTGATAATCATTAGGGTTGTTGAAATTATCAGATACTTATATATAGATAGGATAATCATACTATCAAATTTATTGTATTCTCGAATAATTTGATACGGTTTTTCGTGTGTAGGTAGAGAAAATCAATAAGTACCTACTCATTGTTACAGTTATCTTAATCAAATAATAAAATTTGAATCTATAGGTAATTTCAGCAGAAGAATAATGGTCATCGAGCAGGCAAGATTTAATGCTCATAGACTTTTGGAAATTGTCGAGGACTAAAGCTTTTTGAAAGAGTTTTGGCTTTGAAATTGAAAAACACATTTTGGTTTACTGAATAAATTCAGCAATTTTGAAATTTGATTTGGTTATCCAGAGTCCAGAGTTTATAAAGACTCGGTTATAACTGCACAAACTATAATGTATAATTATATATTCTGAATCAAAATTAAATTATCTTTAAGATAGAATAAGATTCAATTCTCTATATTAAATACTTCTGGAGATATTGAGGCTCAAAGTCAAAACTTAGTTTCAAATTTCACAAAAGATTCAAAGCTGATTTTCTCGAAAACGAAGCCCTTGAGCTCGGAGTCTCAAAAAACCTTTTTTTTAGCTCTTCTCCAGAGCTACAATTGAGCAAAAGATTCATGCCGATAGCTTTACTGGTTTCTCAAATATGGCCCTTTGAAATATTTGAAAATCAAATTCCCATGTATACCCCTTTGGAAAAATTTGAATTTTTAGATTTTTGGATTTTACAATTTTTGACTTTACCAATCGAAAGAGGAGGTAAAAATTAGTGGAAAAGCATTTACGCAACTTTGTTTTTTGGGTTTTAGGGCTTATAAAAAAATAAAAACCTTTTTTCCACATTTTGAGCCCAGAAAATTTCAATAATCTGACGTTGTCTCACAAAATCGCTCATTACTCGGTTATTATTGCAACAAATATGATGTAAAATTATATATTTTAAATCAGAATTAAATTATCCTTAAGATAGAATAAGATTCAATTCTCTATCTTAAATACTTCTGGAGATATTGAGGCTCAAAGTCAAAATTTTGTTTCAAATTTCACAAAAGATTCAAAGCTGATTTTCTCAAAAACGAAGCCCTTGGTTTCGGAGTCTCAAATAACCTTTTTTATAGCCCTTCTGAAAAGCTACAATTGGGCAAAAGATTCATGCCAATATCTTCACTGGTTTCCAAAATATGGCCCTTTGAAATATTTGAAAATCAAATTCCCATGCATACCCCTTTGGAAAAATTTGAATTTTTAAATTTTTGGATTTTGCAATTTTTGACTTTGCCAATCGAAAGAGGAGGTGAAAATTAGTGGAAAAGCATTTACGCAACTTTGTTTTTTGGGTTTTAGGGCTTATAAAAAAAAAAAAAACTTTTTTCCACATTTTGGGCCCAGAAAATTTCAATAATCTAACATTGTCTCATAAAATCGCTCATTACTCGGTTATTATTGCAACAAATATGATGTAAAATTATATATTTTGAATCAGAATTAAATTATCTTTAAGATACAATAAGATTCAATTCTCTATCTTAAATATTGCTGGAGATATTGAGGCTCAAAGTCAAAACTTTGTTTCAAATTTCACAAAAGATTCAAAGCTGATTTTCTCGAAAACGAAGTCCTTGGTTTCGGAATCTCAAATAACCTTTTTTATAGCCCTTCTGAGGAGCTACAATTGAGCAAAAGATTTATGCCTATAGCTTTACTGGTTTCCAAAATATGGCCCTTTGAAATATTTGAAAATCAAATTCCCATGCATACACCCCTTTGGAAAAATTTGAATTTTTAAATTTTTCGATTTTGCAATTTTTGACTTCACCAATCGAAACAGGACGTAAAAATTAGTGGAAAAGCATTAACGCAACTTTGTTTTTTGGGTTTTAGGGCTTGTAAGAAAATAAAAACCGTTTTTTTCACATTTTGGGCCCAGAAAATTTCAATAATCTGACGGTGTCTCACATAATCGCTCATTACTCGGTTATTATTGCAACAAATGTAATGTAAAATTATATATTTTGAATCAGAATTAAATTATCTTTAAGATAGAATAAGATTAAATTCTCTATCTTAAATATTTCTGGAGATATTGAGGCTCAAAGTCAAAACTTTGTCTCAAATTTCACAAAAGATTCAAAGCTGATTTTCTCGAAAATGAAGCCCTTGGTTTCGGAGTCTCAAATAACCTTTTTTATAGTCCTTCTGAAAAGCTACAAGTGGGCAAAAGATTCATGCCAATATCTTCACTGGTTTCCAAAATAAGGCCCTTTGAAATATTTGAATTTTTAAATTTTTGGATTTTGCAATTTTTGACTTCACCAATCGAAAGAAGAGGTAAAAATTAGTGGAAAAGCATTAACGCAACTTTGTTTTTTGGGTTTTAGGGCTTGTAAGAAAATAAAAACCGTTTTTCCACATTTTGGGCCCTAAAAATTTCAATAATCTGACATTGTCTCACAAAATCGCTCATTATTCGGTTTTTATTGCAACAAATATAATGTAAAATTATATATTTTGAATCAGAATTAAATTATCTTTAAGATAGAATAAAATTCAATTCTCTATCTTAAATACTTCTGGAGATATTGAGGCTCAAAGTCAAAACTTTGTCTCAAATTTCACAAAAGATTTAAAGCTGATTTTCTCGAAAATGAAGCTCTTGGGTTCGGAGTCTCAAATAACCTCTTTTTATCAAGATAAAATTCAGTGAAAATTTCAGCTTTCTATCTATAATAGAAAAAAAGTTATAACCTTTCAAAGTTTCCCAAAATCTAAATCATAAGATGTGCTTTATGGGTTTGCAATTGGGTTGCTTATGACCGTATGCATTTTTCCGTTTCCTATTTGGTTACCGCTACATGGCTTTAGGACTTGTAAAGTTATATCTGGCATCGCGTTTCCTATTAGGCCAGCGCACATTATCTTCCGCTACATGGAGCGCTAATCATATAGGACTTGTTAAATTGTATCTGACGCACAGTGCCGCGACTTTATGGGAACGGGGGACAAAAATCATTATCTCTAGTTCTGCTCCACCGAATTAAAAAATTTAAAAACTGTTTAATGGGTTGGAAATTTAACTTCATTTTTGACAGTTATTTGAGGGCACAGTGACTCATCCACCATTTTTATAAGTGAAACAAAAGTTTATTATTTTTCTTTTTAAAGCCACAATCTTATTTCTAGTGACATGCAAAAAAGGACAGAGAATCCAAAATACATATTTTTATTTTCATAGATTTTTTGTACCTTTTAAAATATTTAGTATGCGTTTTATACGTACCCAATTAAAAACTAAACCAAAGAAAACACTGTAAATCAAAAAACAACCTAACTATATAAAATGCTTTAAACCAAATATTGAAAATTGCATTAGAATTACCTAACTACTTTAAAAAAGTAACTTAATCAGAATCAGATTCGGACAATTCATAACCACTTATATTGGACATAGTAGTTTCTGTTTTAGGAATGAAATACTTTTGAACCTCTTCATCGTCTACTCTAAAACTTTTTTTAGTTTTAATTGCTCTTGTAGTTGATATAAGTGGTTCAGAAGTTATTAACAACCTCACCATTAAATCTTTGTTAGAACTAACTCTAGAGCATTTTCGAGTATGAAATAATCGGTGATGTCTTGCTTTTTTGTGTCTTTTTGCATAAATTTAATGCATACAAACTATAATAAATGAAAATACTAAAACAAAAATAGTTAAAAGTTTTGTTTTTGTCCATGGCTCGCGGCATTGTGTGACATCGCGTTTCCTATTAGACCAGCGCACACCCTCTGCGATCATCTGCATCCATTGCACTACAATCCATTTCATTATCGTAATTTTTTTAGGTTAATTGGTGGATACAGGTGATGCAATAATTTTGAGAATATCATATATCATACATCTGTCAAAACTGCCATTCCAACAATAAACTGACATGTTTTGATTGTTGATTTAAACCAATCAGAAGTAACTGGTGGGAGAACTGGTGTTTTGAAATTTTTTGACAAAAAATTTAAATTTTTGATTCATAAAATACAACTCGTGCAATGGAAATTTTTTTAATTTTTGACAAATTTGCACTCATGCGTTTTAAACTGAAAAAGGCACTCGTGCACTACGTGCACTCGTCCTCTTTTTCAACTAAAAATGCATTCGAGCACATTTCCCCAAAATTATCGATAATTTCCATTGCATTCGTGATATTTTACTATTGAATATTTCTCGTTGTGTCTCGTTTTATTATTCTGTGTATTTTGGCATTATGGAAGAGATAATTAAAGAGTTTGATACTACGTGTCAATCTAAATCATTGCTTTGCACATTCCATGGTTTTCAAGCAGTATGACGCTGGTTAGGGGACAGAAAATTCGATGCTTCTTTTCCGAGACGTGCTATATGCACAAAATGAAATTGATAGTGAATTAAACAAAACGTCACTGAGCGAAAAAATTATAGCAAAAAAATACCAACTATTTATTTCTAGAATATTTTAGCGATTTGTGGAAGAGGAGACATGAGTGGTGTCATCATTTTCGGAACGAGTATAGAACTAGAGGCTACAATACCGACAATATTGTTGAGGTATCTATACGCATATTCAAAGACTAGGTTTTACAGAAATGCAAAGCATTTAATGCAACCTCATTGGCAGATTTTGTATGCTTTTCTCTAGAAGAGTTTTACAAGCAAAAAATAATTTCATTTGTGAATGCTGGAGATATGAAGCTTCATATTTTGAAAAGTTTTGTCATAAATCTGATATTTTTATCTTGTCCTGGGACAAGAGGTGAATTTTGCAAGCACCTTTGTGCAGTTTATAATTCGGGTGTTAATTTGATAACCACACTCCATTTCTTGATTCTTTGCCAGAAGGTCAGAAGGATATTACTAAGCCTATGCAGTCTGGACCCAATGCAATCCTCAACTACGAGCCTATTAACTCCAATGTCCAGTCATTTGAGGAACATATAGGTACACAAGTATTAGGGAAAAATCGTGCAAATAATAATATCACCGCAGAATATCCTAAAGAACTAAAGTCATTGGAAGAAAACTTCAAAAAACTGAACATGCAAACATATGCTAAAGAACATGAAAGAACTGAATGCTAAAATTAATAATATTGAAAATGAACAGGGATTTTATATTTGTTCCGTTGTAGCAACCAAAAAACAAGGACGCCGGATCAAAGTACAAGTACAAGCAACTTCGATTGCACCTCGTGCAGAGAGAAAGAGGGCTACATGCAGGCTGTAGAGCGATACAAGCAGGTAGACCATCTAATGCCGAAAAGTTACAAATTATTATTATCAATAAAAACCAACCTAATGTCAAAATTCATGTAACAGCATGATGGTTGGAAAGATGAGCGTAGTTATTAAATTTATGTGCGCTGGCCTAATAGGAAACGCGATGCCAGATATATTTTTACAATTCCTAAAAGATTAGCGCTCTATGTAGTGGTAACCAAATAGGCCACAGACATAATGTCACAGTGCACAGAAAAGTTCAAAATTTTCGTTTGCAAATCACAATGATCAATGGAACGCATGCTAAGCATCTGACGCTAAACAAGAAATGGCTGAAAATTGGTCATATCGTAATCGTAACATAATAGGTCTGTTCCAACACAGCAGGAAACCGTACAATTTATCGTCATGATTCTGCGCAAACTGTAAAATTTGCGCGTAGAAACTGAAATTCGTTCACTGATTGGTTTCGAAACCGTTCATGGGACGGTTTTTGATGTGTTGGAACAGACCTAATGTCAGATCTCAACTTCTCTGGAAATGTATTTGTGGTTAAATAAATATGTATTTACGAGTTCAATAATTTTACTCACCAACTGCAAATGTACTCGAAAACAATGAAAATACCCGGGTATAACAAATGTATTTAAGTAAAAACGCATGTACCTACGCGGGTATTTTGAAAATTACTTAATACAATAAAAAGTACCGGGTACCTATTTTTTATATTCTTGAGTAATCCAAGTACGAGTACAAGTACGCGATTCAGAAAGTATCTTGGCCTGAGTACGGAGTAACTAAAAATATACTTAGAGTTCAAATGAAGAGTACTCGTACCGTACCCGAGTACTGCACAGCTCTGAAGTCCATCAGGATATCGTCAATTTTCAATCGCGAATTTTTTCTTCGGGTACCTCGCTCAAAAACGTTTATTTTTCTTCAATAAAAATAATTTATTCAGTTCAATGGGGGTGGGTTCGAACCCCCAAAACCCCCTCCTTGTATACGTCCTTGACAAGAACTTCATGCAGTCTCCTATTTAGTGCAAAAACACCAAATTATGGTGGAAACTATGGAGTTTGGGGGATCCCAAAGGACCATTGAATCACAAAATCTCAACAGAAAAAAAAAATTGGGATTTTATCGGTTTAGTACTGAGGTACTGGTACTGGGAAACTTTGAAAGGTCAAAACTTTTTTTCTATTTATTATGAATAGAAAGCTGAAATTTTCAGCGATTCTCATTTCGGTAGAGGACTACAATCCCTCAAAATTTCAGCTTTAAAGGTATAAATTTAAAAATTGTGAATGTTCGAAGACGTCAATCCAGCCTAAGAAGACTTTTATTTACAATAGTTTATTTAATGAATGAATATTCTCTTTTTACAAAAGTTGCTAATCATTTCCTTATCTTATAATTGAATCAATTGGCTTGAACATTACATAGTGCGGATTTTATGCCTTCATGTAATTGGAAATTCAGATATTCGAGTGAGGTCTCAAAAATACAGAAATCTTCAACATTCGACCATAAATTTGATCTAGCCTCATTATAATGCACACACAAAGCTCAACTAATTCAATCATAACAATATAAATAATGTTTTCAGGAAATAAGCCCCAATCTAGATGTTATTTATTTATAACAATCACATCAATGTGCATCAAACTGTAAAATAATCATAATTCAAATTTATATTAAAATAGTATTAATATGAGTGCCGCAGTCGCAGGTACGGTCATCGGACTGTCTTTGTTGGCCGCTGGAACCATTTTCACTATTTCAAGTGAGTTTTTTTCAATTTCCATGCTTGCATAGTAATTTTCCAAGTGTTGTAGAAATCTTCGAAGGATCTTCTTCCAACGAAGTAGACATTGGGGGACAAATTGTAATTGATCCAAATGGTCCAGAAGTGCAATTTGTTTTATTCACTAGGTGAGTATAGATCTTATTAGCCATGAATGTTCATATTGCTCCCACAAATAGCTGTGAAGCTTATTCCAGAAATCGACTGGATTTGGATCCCAGACACTTTTGTATACTTAACCTCAAATTTTCCAGGAACAACACTCCATATCTACTAAGTCCAGAAAACAATGCAACATTCAACAATTCCGGTTTCGATTTGGACAACCCGACCAAAATCGTTACTCACGGTTTCATGAGCGGCATCAAAAATGACGTTTTCACCTCAATCAGAGACTCTTATCTAGATTCTGGATATTACAACGTTATCGGCATGGATTGGTCGGCACTGTGCCAGACCGAGTACGTATCGGCGATGCGGGGCGCCAAAATTGCCGGTCAACATTTGGGAGACTTCATTAATTGGTTGTCGTTGAATCAAGTTCAGCTGGAAATGATTCACTTGATTGGACACAGTTTGGGTGCTCACGTCGCCGGTATTGGAGGCGATTTGGTTCGTGGAGGACGAGTTGGGAGAATAACTGGTAAATGGCATTATTGGCGTTCTAATTTGATATGATTTTTTCCAGGTTTGGATCCAGCAGGTCCAGGTTACGGCGACGTTCGCGAAGATCATCTAAAACTGGACCGACAGGATGCGAAACTGGTGGAAGTGGTTCACACTTTTATGAAAGTTATCGGTACGGCTAGGCCTTCTGGGCACGTGGATTTTTATCCGAATGGTGGCCAGTTTCAACCTGGATGTCCGGAATTGACAAGTTGTGAGTAGATTTCAGTCAGTCGGATTCTTAAGAAACTTTTCAATGTTTCTAGTGAAGGTTGCAGGCAGTATTTTTTGTAATCATGGAAGATCGTTCGAGCTCTATGCGGAATCCATTAGGAATCCTTGGGCTTTTAAGAGTTACAAATGTAAATCGCTTGGTGAGGCTTTGCAGGGTGAATGTTTGCAGGAAACTGTTGTTTATATGGGACAAGAGGAAACGTATGAGTAAGTTTTGGGTAATTATTGCTACATAAATCAAAAATTATTGTTTCAGGAATGGGTTGTATTATTTTAAAACCAGGAGTGAAAAACCGTTTTCGTTAGATGGAGTGGAACCCAAATTGAATACTCACAATTGACTTGGTTTTTATTGAAAAGATACATTATATCGTCTTAAATATTAAAAAGATTTATCTATATATTGAAGATTGAAAATAAAAATATCCCTTAAACATCTAAGATCATATTATTGATATGAAAATGCACCGTTTATGTGTATATAATAATAGGAATTTGAATGTAAATTAAAAAAGTCAGCTTTCTGTACAGTTGGCACTAATTGGTAAAATATTTTTTTGGATTAAAATATCAAGAAGAAAAAGTTACACTCGATTACAATAATAATTGTTTTAATATAATATTGTATATTGCTTCTTAAAACTATGTTTGAAACTTTGTAAATTTGTTAAAACAAAATAGATTCTTGTATAGTTGTTTTTAATCTAAATAAATCTAGCCATCGATTTCTAGATTCTACAAACTTATCCACTTAAATATACATATTTTTGGAAGATATTTATTGAAAGTTATATAATGTTTTGTCAGTTAATTTTAGTAAACACTTTGCCCTTGGTGTTTTCAACATCAGATTTAAGCCACTAAAAAATTCAAAACCAACGAAGCACATACAAAAATCTTTTGGACATCGCATACTAAATCCAGCTTACAAAACTATATGTACAATATTATCTAAAGAGTGCTTAAATATAAATAGGTATATTGATGTTTCCTTTAATTATATTGTAAAGAAAAACTGAATGATTGTTGGTATACAAAAAATGAATGGCACACTTTTTCTTAGGAAATACTACAAGAATTCCTTTTGCCGTGTTTATCTCTGATTTGCTGTAGATGTTGCAATTGGACGGCGGAAGGTATCATTGGTGCTGCTGCAACGTGAGACGGAGTTGCAGGTCCAGATGGTCCTGTGGGTAGAGACTGACGTCGACGTCTACGGAGAGCAGGAGACAGATTGTATTTGACCTGAAATATTCATCTACAATAACTTGTTTCAGTCAGAAAGTCTAAAGAATGCGACTTGTAACTTGGGCTTGTACCTACAGAAAATACAGCCAAACTTCATAATTGATTTTTTTTTACTACTAACCTGATGAGTAGTCATTATTCAATCAATTTTCTTGGGAAAAAATTGAATTTCTCTCCCTAGCTTAATAATGAAAATAATGAAAAAAAACCTAGGTCAATAATGAAAATGACGTCATGATATTGTACCAAGTTTCTATTGGTTTAAATTTCAATTTCAAACTGCCAATTTAAGAAAAAACAGGAAATGTTTCCGGATATTTTTTTTTTCATAAACATGAGACCCTATAGTAGTATTGGGCAAGTAATCCAGTAGAAAAATTGAAAAAATGCGCAGTAGATTTTTCGCTAATTAATTTCTTGTAATGACCCAGGAAAAAAGACCCGTAATTTACTGTAGAAGTTAAATGTAATCAAATAATCAAAAATTGAATTTCCGGTATTTCAAATCAGTATCGATAAATTGAAAATTAAACAAATTAGCGTTGACCCCAAATTAATAAAATTTTAACGTATATAAATAATTTTTATTTATTTAGTCACCAAGCGTGATGTCATCTCCTAAATCAAATCAATGATTTTATTAAAAGCGAGGCCAAAGTAATTAAATAGGTGAATTATGGCCCGCACGTGTTTGTCAATTTTCTTTGAGATGTCCTCACATTCTTATACAAAATCTGTTGACCCCGATAAACTAGGAAATTGCGACATAATTATTCGATTTTAAACAAATAAAAGAGGAAGGTTATTGAATGATGAAATTTAAAATTTCTGGGGGAACGAAACATATAAATACAGTGGTTTTAGAAGTGGAGGAGCAGTTATCAGTTCAGTTTGAGTTGTTAATTCAGTCCAGTTTGAGTTTAAGTCTACAGTACCTAATGGGTCAGTGCAGATAAAATTCGCGGAGAGTTTCTTTTATTTTTGCCTCGGGAAAACGCGTTTGATTGAATCTTTGAAAAAGTAACGAAAAATTGTAAAAGAAAGAACATTTTAAGTCGTTCAACATTATATGCGTGCTCTAGAGATTTTTAAAATAAATTTATTAAGTATTTTAACGTGTGAAAATTTGAGTTGGGAAAAATAGAAGTGGCTGTCAGAATAGAAAGATATTTGCTTATTTAAAATTTTCGTTTTAAGTATAATAAAATATAATTTAGTAAACTTAAATAGTTTGTTTCTCTCTTTTGCGAATAGACCCCCTCCACAATTTTACAGGTAGCTGCTCAAGGAAATAAACACCATCAATATACCGCTCGCCATTTACCATCTAACTAATTAAATAGAGTACTTGAGTGCATTTTGCTGCATTCTGATGCACTTAAGTCACGTTTTCAAGAAAAACAGAAACATTGAAATATCTCAAAAACTATTTGAGTTTTACATTAGGCAAGTTACGGTTAAATTTACTCTTTACCTCATCCCCTATCACATCTCCAAAGGAATGTATCGAATCACCAATAACCCTGTATTATCAGAATATAAGAAGTGAATGAAATGAACACTAATATTGCAACTACAGAACACGAAATTATAGCGTTGACCGAAATATGGTTAGATGACAAAACCTTTACACCAAAAATAGTGGGGGGGTTTTACAATGATATCTGGGTTGACAGAGACAAATAGAGAACGGGAAAAAAACTAGGAGGTGGTTCAATGCTACTTATCAGAGATTGCCAACATATAGAATTTAAGGAGAGAACCATAGACTGCAATGTTCCAGATCTAGAAATTCTACTGTGTGACTTTGTTGTGCATGGAGTAATGTTTACAATTTGTGTATTTTACATACTGCCTGGGAAGGCTACAGCAGTGTATGAGGATATTTTTGAAGATAAAATCATATCAAACTATTTCAATAATAACTGTATAATAATTGGTGACTTGAATGTACCGCATCTGGATGATTGTAAACATCCAAAAACAAAAATGTGTAGTGACTACAGAAATTTTAACCAAGAATAACAAGGACTTACCAAACAACCATCCCAGGAGAGACCATCAATCAGGCAGCACAACCAGGAACTTTAATTAAAACTTATCTGAACATCGATATCCAGAAATTATTGAAAGCCGATACCTTTCCTCTCAAAAATGACCAGCCAATAGGAATTAAACAAAATGACCTACATTGGGATGTGAATAAAGCAAAAGTTCATGGACCTTTTTTAACAATTAACATTCCAAAGGAACCAAATTCCTAGAAGGATCCATAAATCAGGCACGAGCCTATATGATGATACCCACTTAACAAACCACTTAGCGACGCCCTGGATAATCAATTAAAAGGGGACCAAATACACTAATTGATCGGATGATTCAACCACGAAAAATCGAGATCAGCAAAAACAAAGAAATTCAAGACAATGGAAGGACCAATGATACTTTGACAGGAGAAAATCAGTGTTCGAGAAAGAGCAAGTAAACGAGTAGAGCTACTTTTGTAAACCAGTGTTCGGTTGAGTAATTAAGAAACAAGTAGTAATCGAGAATCCTGTGTCCAAAAAGTCAGAACTACGGCGTGAAAGAGTTGTCGAATTAGCCGAGAGAAGAAGCACGACGTGAAATATAACAGCGCAAAAATATTCAAGTTTTTTATTAATTGTTCATAATTGAAGTAAATTCCTTTGACCATTAACAATTCCTTGTAATTAGGTATGGCCAGCAATAAATATATTATTGTTAAATATAAGTAGAGTTTTTTTTTTATGTTCAGCCAGAAATTGTGAATGCAAGAGTGTGAGTCGAGTCAAACTGTAAATAAAAATTTAATAACATAAAAAATGCAAATGGTAAAATATCAGATGATTCAGATGTATTAGCCTCAAATGTAAGTTGTAAAGTATAGAAGTCAGAAGAACTTCTTGTATAGGTTGATGAACATCATAATCCACTGCTGGTCGTATTAGACTTGCAGATAATACAGAACAAAATCAAACTTGGAGATAATGCACAATATAATTTCAAAAAAAGCAAATCTCCCAATGATGTATCAACTTTTGCTGGAGATGAATTGGAATATTCTGTATAGGTGTTGTAAAGCAGATGAGGCTTTATGAAATATTTGATATGACTGTTCCTAAGACAATTTTCAGGGTGAATAAATATCCACCATGGTTCAACAGAGAGATCAGTGATATTAAAGCCAAAAATAGAAATTGAAAACGGGTATTATAAATTGTCAGACTGATTATGATAATATAATAGATGCTCTGAAAGTAAAGATTGAACAGGCCAAGCAAGTTAACATTAACGAGTTGGAGGGAAGTATAATAGAGAACAATTCAAACGCGTTCAAATTTATCAACAGCAAAAGAAACTGCTCACGTATACCAGGCAACATGGTGTACAACGACAATGTTGTCAATAACTCAAATATTGCTGAAACATTTGCTATTTTTTTCAAAAGTGTATATGCACCAGCTGACAGCGATGAGAGCATTGAAACACTCTGTATGACTCAGTTGTTAGGCTCCAGATTTGGAGTAAGTGAATAAGAAGTCATGAATGCTTCAAATAATACAAACTATGGGACTAGATAACGTTCCAGCTTTTGTAGTAAAAGACTGCAAGTTTATTTTCGCGCCAATACTTACTACATGAAAGAAGGAAAATATCCAGAAATTTGGAAGTTGAGCAAGGTCTGTTCAATCTTTAAAAAGGGCAATAAGTCTTGATATAGAGAATTATAGAGCAATAAGTATATCGCCCAACTTTTCAAAAGTGTTTGAATCAGTGTTGTACATTCGTATTCTTTCAGAATGCTCAAATGACCTCGCATCAGAGCAGCATGTATTTATGTAAGACAAATCAACATTCACAAACCTGATAACCTTTACCCAATATATATGTCAGATTTCTTGAGTTGTTCAGAGATGTCCATGTGGCTTACCTATGGATTTTAGAAAGGCCTTTGATAGAGTCAATAGAAAAATACTAATTGATAAATTAATATAGGCGAATTTGCTATATGCCTTAATTAGACTGATTAGGTCTATTCTACATAAAAGTCAACAAATTGTTGTTAATGACAATTACAAGTCAAAGCCCTACAAGTCTACATCACGAATACCTCTTGGGTCAAATTTGGGCCCACTGTTATTTATTATATTTATAAACAATAACAACGTAGTGCAAATGGTTGAGCATTCAAACATTTTAATTTATGCGGATGATATTAAAATATATAGAAGCATAAGAAATATCAATGATTGTCAAAATCTACAAAGTGATTTGTGCAAATTGTATCAATGGTTTGTGGATAACAAGTTAGCAGTTAATGTATCAAAGTGTTTTACAATGAAATTTACAGTACAAAATAGACAAAATCAAGTAGAATATGATTACTTTTCAAGTAAGATTATAGGGTTTATCTATTGTAACACAAAAAATATGGGCATTTCTACAGTCTTGTATATGATTCACTAGCTAGGACAAAGCTAGAATATGCATCAGTTGTTTGGGACCCATGTTATCAGAGGTGAATCCATGCAATAGAAAATTGTCAAAAAAAATTTTTGAAAAGATTACACTTTAGGAAATTCGGGATTTACCCAGTTGATGTACCATATGATGTGTTGTGTATCCAACATGGTTACAGTATGTTAGATGTAAGAAGCAAATATTTTAACGTAATGTGTTTGTATAAACTTTTTCCTTATCATGTGAAAGATGAATATCTGTTGAGCCTGATAAATATACCTAAGAGTACCAGATTTGAAAACTAGACAGTCACAGATATTGACTTATGATACACCAAGAACAAATAGGCAGTTTACTTCACCTATAGTAAGAATGTGTAATATAATCAATGAAACAAATTGTGATATTTTTTAAAGTAAAATAATTTTATTTAAGGAGGTACAAAGTAGAATAGGATGTTATGTTAGGGTTGTTGGGTAGATTGTAGTTTTAGACATTCTCTGTAAATGCAAGATGTAGAGGATATTGAATAAATAAATAAATAAAGGACCCTGGCCTAAACTATACGGAGATTGTGTTTATGTCTGAATTAGCTGAATTTTGTATATAATGTAGATCACGCCTTCCTGATTAAAAGTTACCATTGCAAGTATTCTGAAAAATGATTCCTTTTTGAGAAAATTAATTCCATAGTATTCATAGGTAGCAAGTAAAACGCTTGGACATTATAATGAACGTACCATCGCCACCAAAAGTATCTGGGACACAAATAATGCATAATAATCTCCTGGACTAATTCTACTGTCATTCATTTCAATGCATTTAATGCATAGTTTGACAAATATTTGACAATAAAATTCATATAATAGGACAAGAGCTAATGTGATGCTGTCCCAGTTACTTTTGGTGACGATGGTACATACAAATAAGTGGATTATTGCAGAACTTGTGGGTGGACCTCTGCGGGACGAGCGCAGCGAGTTCCGCAGCCATCTACTCACCAATATACTGTTGAACTGTTCAAATAAGACACTCACCTGAAACGTGTAGTTTTTGAACTAATGAGAAAAATTCACAACTGAGTGAATCAGGTTAGTATTGTACTTGAACAACATATTGGTGAATAGATGGTTGACTCCACCCATAAGTTCCGCAACAATCCACTCGTTTGTACTTAAATAACTTCTCACATTATGTTACTATTTTGGTAAAGTAACATTACTAATTCCTGTCGAAAGGCAAATTGACAAAACGTGGATAATCTTACAAATTCTGATTTTATATAATAAGTTATTATTCAAGTACAAATAAGTGGATTCTTGCGGAACTTATGGGTGATCTCTGCGGGACGAGCGCAGCAAGGTCCGCAGCAATCTAATCACCAATATACTGTTGAACTGTTCAAGTGAGACTTTCACCTGAATCGTGCAATTTTTAAACTAATGAGAATAACGCACATTTGAGTGAGTCAGTTTAGTATCGTTATTAAACAACATATTGATGAATAGATGGCTGCGGAACTCGCTGCGCTCGTCCCGCAGAGGTCCACCCATAAGTTCCGCAACAATTCATTCATTTGTACTTGAATAACTTGTCACATTATGTTACTAGTTTGGTAAAGTAACATTACTTATTCCTGTTGACAGGCAAATTGACAAAAAGTGAATAATCATAATCTTACAAATTTTGACTTTACATAATAAGTTATTGTTCAAGTACAAATAGTGGATTATTGTGGAACTTATGGGTGGACCTCTGTCGGACGAGCGCAGCGAGTTCCGCAGCCATCTTCTCACCAGTATACTGGTGAACTATTCAAATAAGACACTCATTTGAAACTTGTAGTTTTTGAAGTAATGGGAATAACTGAAATTTGAGTAAAGCCCGGGACACATCTATCATACAGTCTTCCGATCCGACTCCGATCATACAATCAGGGTCCTCATTCTTGGAACATGGAGCAGCGTTCCCAGGAGAACGAGTGTTCCGCTGCTCCCCTGTTTCAAGAATAAGGACCTTGATTGTATGATCGGAGTCGGATCGGAAGAATGCATGATAAATGTGCCCCTGAACAACGTATTAATGGATAGATGACTGCGGAACTCGCTGTGCTCGTCCCGCAGAGGTCCACTCATAAATTCCGCAACAATCCACTCGTTTGTACTTAAATAACTTGTCACATTATGTTACTACTTTGGTAAAGTAACATTACTAATTCCTGTTGAAAGGCAAATTGACAAAAAGTGGATAATCTTACAAATTCTGACTTTATATAATAAGTTATTCTTCAAGTACATACAATGTAACACAAATAGGTAAAGCTTGTGGCGCGGTGGTGTGCTACGTATAGTAATTTTTCAGGATTGGTGCAGTGATAACTTTTAATCAGAAAGGCGTGATCTACATTACATACAAAATTCAGCCAATTCTGACATAAACACAATCTCCGTATACTTTGGGCAGGGTCCTTTGCATTGGTTTTGTATGCCAGTAAAAATGACAATTTTTCGCACACACACTTCGGTTTTACGTCGTTTTTGCTCGACCAGATTTGCTCGTCGAACAAATCCTAGCAACAAAAACGCAGTCTGTGGAGCCCTTTAGACCCTAAATACGATGCAATCATCCTCCGAGGCCGTCAAACATGACGACTAAATACCACGAGGTAATCATACTCACATATTGTTAATATTACTACTAAATATTAAGATTTAAAGAAAACTTGCTAGAACTGGACAAAAATAAACCGGTTTCTTTGAATTATTTTTTTATTTGGATGCAACTCTCACTTCTTTTACAGACTAACGAAGGTGAAGAGTTTTCCAAAAAAAGTTTCAATTTATTGGGCAATTTTCTCTGGGTAAATTTTAACTGAATAAGTATGGGTACAGAAAAAGCAAAAGAGGTGAATGAAAAGATAGTCATGAATTTAAAATGATCAAAGAATCAGAAATAGTAATGGAAATATCTACAAAGCATCAACTATTGATAATTACCTTTGCTTGCGTCAAAAGTTCCTTGAAAACTTTACTAACATTTACGTTATCTTTCGCCGAAGCCTCAACGAATCCATTTTCCCAATCAACAGTGACCACCGATTCCGTTGTTGCTGTATCAACCTAAAAAAAACAGGAAAAGGGTAAGAATCTATAGAAAGCAATTATGTTGGTTCTATAGCCCTAATAAAATAAATTTTATTGTTTTGTCCAATTCTAAACCAATAAAATAAAGGGCCATTAAAATTAGGGGCCCTTCAAGTTGGAATTGTAAACCAAATTTTTTTTTTGTTATTGGCACTTTGTAACTTTTAATGGAGGACAATTCGTCATAACAATGTAAATTGACAAAAGACTCGAGTTGTTTACAAATACCCCCATCATAATACATCATTCTAATTGCCTTTTAATTAATCAACGTTAATTAATAGTAAAAGGGTTTTTGGCTCTATTGGCAACGTTACAAGGGCCTTATGAATATATTTTTTGAGTAGGTAGTTGAAAACTTTTTCGATTTAAGCAATTCGCCCTATATACCGAAGTAAATATGAAAACTTTTTTGATGTAAGCTTAAATTCAATTTAAGCTCAAAATGAAAATGTGGAAAAACCTAAAAAGATTCAAATTAATCTTGTCAAGGCTATTACCGAAAAAATGTGTTTGGCCCAAAACAGCCTTTGCGACAGAATGATTAATTTACCTGCGGCCCTTTAAAAGAAAAAAAAAAAGGGGAAAAATAACAGCTTTCCTTTGGCAACTCATTCGCCACTAAGAATTACCTCTCGGTCTCCAGTCAAATCGATTTTGTTACCGACAACTACGATGGGCACGTTGGTTGAACATTTCGTCTCGTGAATTTGGTCTCTTAAAGCTCGGGCTTCCTCAAAAGTATTGGAATCAGTTACGTCGTAGACCAGGACGAAAGCGTCCGCCGAAGATATACTCAGGGCCCTCATCGCTGGAAACTCGTATGCACCCGATGTGTCCAAAATGTCCAAGATCAAATGGATCTGGAACAAAATTGGTGTATAAATATTTATGAAATGTACACACAAAATAGAGCGTCTATTTGTCTGCTACCCCTCTGAAAATCGATATACTCTTATGCAAAGTTGGAGTCTGTACTAATTTCAAAACACTGAATCTCGCTTTTTTCTATGGAGGGCACTTGAGCCACTTGACCCTTTTTTTCGAAAGGTGCCCTTTTTAATCAATATCACTTGAATACAAGTGTTTAGAAATAGAGCTTTATCAAATCCCGAGTGAACGAAAAATGTGCCTTACATATATTGAATAATAAAAATGATGTTTTTTGGGTATTTTTTCTTTATACAAATTGATAAAAATCATTTTAAATTTGCCTCTGCGGAGAAATTGCATTTACTTATATAGCAGGAAAATTTGTTTAAAGTAGATTGAAGTTGAGTAGCAAAAGATTCAGTAATCTCATTATCTTACTTCCGTACTTGTTTTAAAATGTTCTCCTATTATATCTGCATCCAACATCAACGAACAAAGGAGAATGGAGTATAAAATTATTAGATTGGATAGTAGAGACAGTAGTGGTAAAGAAAACATGATTTCAAAAACGTGGAAATTATATTTTTCTCACCGCATTCCTTGAGGCTATTTTATCTTCTGGAACAGACTACCAAAATGATGAATTTTAGAATCTTATGTATGATACAATTTTGGATATTTATAAATAATAACTACGTTTATTTAGCAAAAAATAGGCAGTGCTCTGCTAGTTTCTATACCGTGGCCCTTGAAAAAGTTTTCTAGCGCAGGTTGGCCCCTGAGCTCGAACTCCAGAAAAACGGGATAGGTAGCATAGTTTGTTGTGGTACATCTTGCATAACTGCAACCCGGTGCCTGTTATTCGTCTAATTTTCTGGGTATACTCATATTCTGATATAGCCATGTAAAGTATGTTATGCTCTATCGTACAGGTTGGCCCCTCCCATGCATATAAGGACTTGTCAGCAATTCGAACAGCCGCCAATTATGGTTCTTCTACCTTATGGGGATTTTGATGTGTACAGTTAAAATGTTTTTCGAGAAACTACATGCGCTTATAGGTAGCCTATAATATGTGGATACGTCACGAGCTGATATGATTAATTCTTGTTCATGCTCTGCAAAAATGGACTGTAGGTTTTCGAGATTGGCACGGAGTAAATGAGGTTTTATGATGGTTTTTGGCGACAGTTCTAGACCACTCCTTGGTTCTTCATAGATCTGGTAAGTATTATTTCTCATGAATGCTACTAATAGGTTCTGTTGTTCTATACTTTCGGCCACTACCGCGTTGTTTATTGTTTCTGTATAGTTTTGTAGAAGTTTTATTCTATTTTCCGTTATTTTCATAGCTTTGTTGTTGGCACGTTGTACCTCTTCCATTGCCCAGTCGCCACTAATGGTTGTTCTAGAGATTGACCGATTTTACTCAGGCGAGTCTTTAACTCCTCTGACGTCATGTCCATGGAGTCCAACTTTTCTTGTATTGCTAGGCCGCAACAATAGTTCAGATCGTAGATGATAGTGACAGTGCTACCTCTGGACGTCCTCTATTTGGAGGTGAACGAGATCCCAACTGTTGGTGAATAAGGTAATTTTGTTGAAGGTGGGAAATTGTAGCTCCTAATAAAGGCTTCAAAATGGTACTCAGTTGAAGTCGTTGACATTTACGGTTTTTGAAAAAATCGAGTTTGAAGTTTTTGATTAAATTTTAACTAAAGTCCAACTTTGAGGCTCAATTAATTGCTCTAAAAGTATTTGCGTTATCAAACTCAATCTAGCACTGATTTATATAGAATTTAATTCTATTTCCAACCATGTATAATTTATTTTGATTTGCTCAAAATTTAATTGAAATATTGGCAATTGCTCCTAACTTTGTCAGGATTTTAAAAAAATTTAGATCTGAAAATTGAGTTTTTTTTTGATTTTTTTTTTTCTTTTTGAAATCGAGATTTGAAAATGATGTTAGAGTTTTTTTTCTACTAATTTAGATCCGCTCTATCGATTAGAAAAGTCAAAATTCAAAAAATCTGAAAAATAAAAATTTCGATTTTTTCAAAGAGTTAAACCCCTTTGGATTTTAATTTCAAAATTTTCAAACTCAATTTTCTCAAAACCCGTCAAAGATTTTGGATTAGTTTTTTTTTTGAGATTATAGCCCTTGATGAGGGCTTCAAAATGGTATATAGTTGAAGTTGCTGGCATTTACGGTTTTTGGAAAAATCGAGTTTGAAGTTTTTGACTAAATTTTAACTAAAATCCAACTTTGAGGCTCAATTGCTCTAAAGGTATTTGCGTTATCAAACTCAATCTACCACTGATTTATTGAGAATTTAATGCTCTTTCCAACCATATATAATTTATTTTGATTTGCTCAAAATTTAATGGAAATATTGGCAATTGCTCCTAACTTTGTCAGGATTTAAAAAAAAATTAGATCTGAAAATTGAGATTTTCTTTTTGATTTTTTTTTTCCTTTTTGAAATCGAAATTTGGAAATGATGTTCGAGTTTTTTTCGACTAATTTAGATCCGCTCTATCGATTGGAAAAGTCAAAATTCAAAAAATCTGAAAAATAAAAATTTCGATTTTTTCAAAGGGTTGGATTTTAATTTCAAAATTTTCAAACTCAATTTTCTCGAAACCCGTCAAAGATTTTGGATTAGTTTTTTTTTTGAGATTATAGCCCTTGATGAGGGCTTCAAAATGGTATTTACTTGAAGTCGCTGGCATTTACGGTTTTTGAAAAAAATCGAGTTCGAAGTTTCTGACTAAATTTTAACTAAAATCCAACTTTGAGGCCCAATTGCTCTAAAGGTATTTGCGTTATCAAACTCAATCTAGCACTGATTTATTGAGAATTTAATGCTCTTTCCAACCATATATAATTTATTTTGATTTACTCAAAATTTAATGGAAATATTGGCAATTGCTCCTAACTTTGTCAGGATTTTAAAAAAATTTAGAGCTGAAAATTGAGATTTTCTTTTTGATTTTTTTTTCCTTTTTGAAATCGAGATTTGGAAATGATGTTAGAATTTTTTTCGTATAATTTAGACCCGCTCTATCGATTGGAAAAGTCAAAATTCAAAAAATCTGAAAAATAAAAATTTCGATTTTTTCAAAGGGTTAAACCCCTTTGGATTTTAATTTCAAAATTTTCAAACTCAATTTTCTCGAAACCCGTCAAAGATTTTGGATTAGTTTTTTTTGAGATTGTAGCCCTTGATGAGGGCTTCAAAATGGTGTTTAGCTGAAGTCGCTGGCATTTACGGTTTTTGAAAAAATCGAGTTTGAAATTTTTGACTAAAGTTTAACTAAAATCCAACTTTGAGGCGCAATTGCTCTAAAAGTATTCACGTTATCAAACTCAATCGAGCAGTGATTTATAGAGAATTTAATGCTCTTTCCAACCATATTTAATTTATTTTGATTCACTCAAAATTTAATGGAAATATTAGCAATTGCTCCTAACTTTGTCAGGATTTTTAAAAAATTTAGAGCTGAAAATTGAGATTTTCTTTTTGATTTTTTTTTCCTTTTTGAAATCGAGATTTGGAAATGATGTTAGAATTTTTTTCGTATAATTTAGACCCGCTCTATCGATTGGAAAAGTCAAAATTCAAAAAATCTGAAAAATAAAAATTTCGATTTTTTCAAACGGTTAAAACCCCTTTGGATTTTAATTTCAAAATTTTCAAACTCAATTTTCTCGAAACCCGTCAAAGATTTTGGATCAGTTTTTTTTGAGATTGTAGCCCTTGATGAGGGTTTCAAAATGGTATTTGGTTGAAGTCACTGGCATTTACGGTTTTTGAGAAAATCCAGTTTGAAATTTTTAATCAGATTTCAACTAAAATCCAACTTTGAGGCTCAGTTGCTCTAAAAGTATTTCAGTAATCCAACTCAATCTAGCACTGATTTATTGAGAATTTGATGCTCTTTCTAACCATATATAATTTATTTTAATTTGCTCAAAATTTAATGGAAATATTGGCAATTGCTCCTAACCTTGTCAGGATTTAAAAAAAATGAAGATCTGAAAATTGAGATTTTCTTTTTGATTTTTTTTTCCTTTTGAAATCGAGATTTGAAAATGATGTTAGCATTTTTTTCGACTAATTTAGATCTGCTTTATCGATTGGAAAAGTCAAAATTCAAAAAATCTGAAAAATAAAAATTTCGATTTTTTCAAAGGGTTGAAACCCTTTGGATTTTAATTTCAAAATTTTCAAACTCAATTTTCTCGAAACCCGTCGAAGATTTTGGATTAGTTTTTTTTGAGATTGTAGCCCTTGATGAGTGCTTCAAAATGGTATTTAGTTGAAGTCGCTGGCATTTACGGTTTTTGAAAAAATCGAGTTTGAGGTTTTTGACTAAATTTTAACTAAAATCCAACTTTAAGGCTCAATTGCTCTAAAAGTATTTGCGATATCAAACTCAATCTAGCACTGATTTATAGAGAATTTAATGCTCTTTCCAACCATATATAATTTATTTTGATTTGCTCAAAATTTAATGGAAATATTGGCAATTGCTCCTAAGCTTGTCAGGATTTAAAAAAAAATTTAAACCTAAAAATTGAGATTTTCTTCTTAATTTTTCTCCGTGTTGAAATCAAGATTTTGTAAAGATGTTAGAGTTTTTTTCAACTAATTTAGACCCGCTCTATCGATTGGAAAAGTCAAAATTCTATAAATATGATCAATAAAAATTTCGAATTTTTCAAAGGGTTAGGTAGGTACCCCTTTAGATTTTTATTTTGAAATATTTGATCTTGGATATCTTAAAATCTTTTGAATATTTCAAATTAAAATTTGCAGGAAATGTAACTTTCGACAAGGGCTTTAAAATGGTATTTAGTTAAAATCGCTAGCTCTTATGGTTTTCCAGAAAATCGAGTTTGAAATTTTTGATAAAATTTCGACTAAAAGTTTGAGATCCAATTGTCCAGAAAGTATTCCAGTTATCAGAACCAATTTAGCGTGGATGTATAGAGAATTTAATGCTCTTTCCAACCATATATAATTTGTTTTGATTTGTTCAAATTTCTTTGAAGATATTGACCATTATTCCTAATCTTGTCAAGATTTGAAAAAATTTCCAGAACGAAAATTGAGATTTTTTAGTTTTTCGAAATCGCCATTTTGAAAGTGATGTTAGAATTTTTTTTCGACTAATTTAAACCTGCTGAATCAATTGGAAAAGTCAAAATTTCGAAAATATGAAAAATAAAAATTTCGAGTTTCCGATTGGTTTGACTGAAACGCCCCATAAGCAACGCCACTGGCCAAATAAAGATGAAATTTCAAAATCACCAGAAATTGCCATTTTTCAAAAATTCTTTCACCAATCACCAGATTTTTCATAAAATCACCAGATCTGGTAAAATTTCACCAGACCTGGCATCACTGCCATACAATATATTGTACAATACATGTATTGTATACAGGTTTTTCAGAGCTTAATAAGAGCTACAATTCCTGGAAATTTTGATTAAATATTTTCAACGAATTCCAAGATATTGAGGCTCGAATATTTTGAAATTAGAATTCAAAGGCGATAGGTACCTTAGTAAATTAGTCAAAAACTCAATTTTGCCTTTACCAGTGGATAGAGCAAACCCAAATTAGAGGAAAACAACCCTAACATCGTTTTCAAATGGTAATTTTAAAGGAAAACAAATATAAAAGAAAATCACATTCTGACTATGGAAAAATCAAAATTTTGACATGGTCATGAAGAATTACAAATATTTTCAGGGAAATTTGAATAAATTAATAAAAATTATACATCATTGGAAAGAGTATTAAATTCTCTATAAATCTGTACTGAACTAGGTTTGATAGCTTAAATACTTTCTGAGCAATTGAGCCTCAAAGTTGACTCAGAGAAAAATAAAACAAACATTCAACCCTTAAAAAAATCCTCAAAACTCACCCCTTGTACATTAAAATCTCCGTGGTGCATTTCCTCCACCGTCCTCTTATACTTCGAAGAAAACGTCCCGTAAAGAAACTGCGTTATTATCGAAGACTTGCCGACTTTCGCCGCCCCCATCACGACGATTTTGTGTTTGGCGTTATTCAGGGGCGGCACGCAACCGTCTTTATCCAACGACTCCGAATCCTCGCTCTTTTGCGATCTAAGTACCCTGGAACTATAATAACAATTTTGATGGTACTAATTTGAATCCTACGTATACCTGTTGGAATTGTGATGGTGCCGGTCGTCTTCTGGTTCCTCTTTGAGGAACGACGGCTGCAAACTGAACCTCCGTCGGAATTGGTGTCTACCCTTCATTTGGCCTGATGAGGGTAAGGGATGTTTAGAGTCCAGAATTTCCTAGAATTATAAGTAATAAATATTATGTGTAAAAGGAAGTTTCAACGATGCAATTTCAAAACACGCCGTCCCTTTCTACTTCGAAATTAAAAATGTCGCAGCAGCAAAACATAATCCGCTATTCGTATTTTAATCGAGCGATTGAAATTCTGTTCCGGCAGAGATTTTTCCATTGTCATGGAGGTTGTTTTACTTCTAGGAAAATTTTCTAGTTAGTTTTGTGGCTGATATTGTTCTGTAACCTCAGGCTTTAAAAAAAAAAATCGATTTTGTTTGCGCCATCGGAAAATGTTTATTTCAAAATTTATCCGATTAATTATTTCAATAGTAAATATTAAACCAGTTGAAAATTAATAAATATTTATTCATCTACCAGTGGCGGATTTATTATTTATTTGTTGAGTATTGAACTTTGAATTGACTAATAAAAATTCTCTTATATAAAATAAATCAGTAGGTGAATCCGCCACTGACACCAACCCAATTTTGTTTGCCCCACTAAATAACATAATAACTATGGCTTTGTAACCGTTTTCTATCAAAGGTAACGTCGATCATATAGTCACATCAAAAGACAAAATAATGATAAAAGCTCAACTCCGAAATCGCTTTTGCTAAAAGGGGGCCGTATATTATCAAAAGAATGCTAAAAAAGAAAGTATTATGGTCCCCCTATTTTCGTGTTGGCAGATTTATATTATTCGAAATCAGCATAAAAGCCCGAGGCTGACTTGAATTTGGATGCTGAATCATTTTTGTTTGATTTGAAAAAATTGCAAATTGTATAATTTCAATTTAATGCCATCACGTATTCCAATTAAGGTCTCACTCAATGCGGAAACAATATCAGATTAAAGCCTAATTTAATGTTCGAACCTCCTATAACAAGGTTATCGATAGTATCGAGCTTCCTTGTGGGATGCCATTAACTACATAGTCTTAATAGAAAAATAAGGATATTGTTTTCCTGGTATTTGAGACAATAAAGGGATTTTTCTCATTTATGGAAGTTTTTCTTTAAATGTTTGTTTGGTTGGTGGAGCAAAGGAAAATGAAAGATTTTCATTATTTAACTGTGGTGTTTTTGATGTTTTTAACATGATTTTATCTCAGGAACTATAAGTCCAAATGGGTTGAAATTTCCAGGGATTGTAGTCCTCTACTGGAATAAGAATCGCTGAAAATTTTAGCTTTATATCTATAATAGAAAAACAGTTATGCCCTTCCAAAGTTTTCCAAAATCTAAATCATAATCTTTTTACTAAAACGATGAAATTTCAAATTTTTTTTGATTGAGATTTTGTGTCCTAATGGTTAATTAACATCCCCCAAAACTTCATACACTAAATTATTCTCAGATTTGAAGCCGAAATCTATGAAAAAGGCACTCAGAAAAATTGATAAATCACCCCAAATTGCTTAACACGATTTTATCTCAGGAACTATACATGCAAATGAACTGAAATTTTCAGGGATTGTAGTCCTATGAAAGGGATAAAATTCAGTAAAAGTTTCAGCTTTCTACGTATAATAGAAAAAAAGTTATGACCTTTCAAAATTTTCCAAAATCTAAATCATAAGGTAGGTACCTTCTTAATAAAACGATGAAATTTCAAATTTTTTTTTGTCAAGATTTTGTGTCCTAATGGTCAATTAATATCGCCCAAACTCCATACACTAAATTATTCCCAGATTTGAAGCCGAAATCTATGAAAAAAGGCACTCAGAAAAATTGAAAAATTGATAAATCACCCCAAATTGCTTAACGCGATTTTATCTCAGGAACTATACATGCAAATGAACTGAAATTTTCAGGGATTGTAGTCCTTTGAAAGGGATAAAATTCAGTAAAAGTTTCAGCTTCCTACCTATAATAGAAAAAAAATTATGACCTTTCAAAGTTTTCCAAAATCTAAATCATAAGGTAGGTACCTTCTTAATAAAACGATGAAATTTCAATTTTTTTTTTGTCAAGATTTTGTGTCCTAATGGTCAATTAATATCGCCCAAACTCCATACACTAAATTATTCCCAGATTTGAAGCCGAAATCTATGAAAAAAGTTACTCAGAAAAATTGAAAAATTGATAAATCACCCCAAATTGCTTAACACGATTTTATCTCAGGAACTATACATGCAAATGAACTGAAGTTTTCAGGGATTGTATTCCTTTGAAAGGGATAAAATTCAGTAAAAGTTTCAGCTTTCTACCTATAATAGAAAAAAAGTTATGACCTTTCAAAGTTTTCCAAAATCTAAATCATAAGGTAGGTACCTTCTTAATAAAACGATGAAATTTCAAATTTTTTTTTGTCAAGATTTTGTGTCCTAATGGTCAATTAATATCGCCCAAGCTCCATACACTAAATTATTCCCAGATTTGAAGCCGAAATCTATGAAAAAAGGCACTCAGAAAAATTGAAAAATTGATAAATCACCCCAAATTGCTTAACGCGATTTTATCTCAGGAACTATACATGCAAATGAACTGAAATTTTCAGGGATTGTAGTCCTTTGAAAGGGATAAAATTCAGTAAAAGTTTCAGCTTCCTACCTATAATAGAAAAAAAATTATGACCTTTCAAAGTTTTCCAAAATCTAAATCATAAGGTAGGTACCTTCTTAATAAAACGATAAAATTTCAATTTTTTTTTTGTCAAGATTTTGTGTCCTAATGGTCAATTAATATCGCCCAAACTCCATACACTAAATTATTCCCAGATTTGAAGCCGAAATCTATGAAAAAAGTTACTCAGAAAAATTGAAAAATTGATAAATCACCCCAAATTGCTTAACACGATTTTATCTCAGGAACTATACATGCAAATGAACTGAAGTTTTCAGGGATTGTATTCCTTTGAAAGGGATAAAATTCAGTAAAAGTTTCAGCTTTCTACCTATAATAGAAAAAAAGTTATGACCTTTCAAAGTTTTCCAAAATCTAAATCATAAGGTAGGTACCTTCTTAATAAAACGATGAAATTTCAAATTTTTTTTTGTCAAGATTTTGTGTCCTAATGGTCAATTAATATCGCCCAAGCTCCATACACTAAATTATTCCCAGATTTGAAGCCGAAATCTATGAAAAAAGGCACTCAGAAAAATTGAAAAATTTATAAATCACCCCAAATTGCTTAACACGATTTTATCTCAGGAACTATACATGCAAATGAACTGAAATTTTAAGGGATTGTAGTCCTTTGAAAGGGATAAAATTCAGTAAAAGTTTCAGCTTTCTACCTATAATAGAAAAAAAGTTATGACCTTTCAAAGTTTTCCAAAATCTAAATCATAAGGTAGGTACCTTCTTAATAAAACGATGAAATTTCAAATTTTTTTTTGTCAAGATTTTGTGTCCTAATGGTCAATTAATATCGCCCAAGCTCCATACACTAAATTATTCCCAGATTTGAAGCCGAAATCTATGAAAAAAGGCACTCAGAAAAATTGAAAAATTTATAAATCACCCCAAATTGCTTAACACGATTTTATCTCAGGAACTATACATGCAAATGAACTGAAGTTTTCAGGGATTGTATTCCTTTGAAAGGGATAAAATTCAGTAAAAGTTTCAGCTTTCTACCTATAATAGAAAAAAAGTTATGACCTTTCAAAGTTTTCCAAAATCTAAATCATAAGGTAGGTACCTTCTTAATAAAACGATGAAATTTCAAATTTTTTTTTGTCAAGATTTTGTGTCCTAATGGTCAATTAATATCGCCCAAGCTCCATACACTAAATTATTCCCAGATTTGAAGCCGAAATCTATGAAAAAAGGCACTCAGAAAAATTGAAAAATTTATAAATCACCCCAAATTGCTTAACACGATTTTATCTCAGGAACTATACATGCAAATGAACTGAAGTTTTCAGGGATTGTATTCCTTTGAAAGGGATAAAATTCAGTAAAAGTTTCAGCTTTCTACCTATAATAGAAAAAAAGTTATGACCTTTCAAAGTTTTCCAAAATCTAAATCATAAGGTAGGTACCTTCTTAATAAAACGATGAAATTTCAAATTTTTTTTTGTCAAGATTTTGTGTCCTAATGGTCAATTAATATCGCCCAAGCTCCATACACTAAATTATTCCCAGATTTGAAGCCGAAATCTATGAAAAAAGGCACTCAGAAAAATTGAAAAATTTATAAATCACCCCAAATTGCTTAACACGATTTTATCTCAGGAACTATACATGCAAATGAACTGAAGTTTTCAGGGATTGTATTCCTTTGAAAGGGATAAAATTCAGTAAAAGTTTCAGCTTTCTACCTATAATAGAAAAAAAGTTATGACCTTTCAAAGTTTTCCAAAATCTAAATCATAAGGTAGGTACCTTCTTAATAAAACGATGAAATTTCAAATTTTTTTTTGTCAAGATTTTGTGTCCTAATGGTCAATTAATATCGCCCAAGCTCCATACACTAAATTATTCCCAGATTTGAAGCCGAAATCTATGAAAAAAGGCACTCAGAAAAATTGAAAAATTTATAAATCACCCCAAATTGCTTAACACGATTTTATCTCAGGAACTATACATGCAAATGAACTGAAGTTTTCAGGGATTGTATTCCTTTGAAAGGGATAAAATTCAGTAAAAGTTTCAGCTTTCTACCTATAATAGAAAAAAAGTTATGACCTTTCAAAGTTTTCCAAAATCTAAATCATAAGGTAGGTACCTTCTTAATAAAACGATGAAATTTCAAATTTTTTTTTGTCAAGATTTTGTGTCCTAATGGTCAATTAATATCGCCCAAGCTCCATACACTAAATTATTCCCAGATTTGAAGCCGAAATCTATGAAAAAAGGCACTCAGAAAAATTGAAAAATTTATAAATCACCCCAATTTGCTTAACACGATTTTATCTCAGGAACTATACATGCAAATGAACTGAAGTTTTCAGGGATTGTAGTCCTTTGAAAGGGATAAAATTCAGTAAAAGTTTCAGCTTTCTACCTATAATAGAAAAAAAGTTATGACCTTTCAAAGTTTTCCAAAATCTAAATCATAAGGTAGGTACCTTCTTAATAAAACGATGAAATTTCAATTTTTTTTTTGTCAAGATTTTGTGTCCTAATGGTCAATTAATATCGCCCAAGCTCCATACACTAAATTATTCCCAGATTTGAAGCCGAAATCTATGAAAAAAGGCACTCAGAAAAATTGAAAAATATATAAATTACCCCAAATTGCTTAACACGATTTTATCTCAGGAACTATACATGCAAATGAACTGAAATTTTCAGGGATTGTAGTCCTTTGAAAGGGATAAAATTCAGTAAAAGTTTCAGCTTTCTACCTATAATAGAAAAAAAGTTATGACCTTTCAAAGTTTTCCAAAATCTAAATCATAAAGTAGGTACCTTCTTAATAAAACGATGAAATTTCAATTTTTTTTTTTGTCAAGATTTTGTGTCCTAATGGTCAATTAATATCGCCCAAACTCCATACACTAAATTATTCCCAGATTTGAAGCCGAAATCTATGAAAAAAGTTACTCAGAAAAATTGAAAAATTGATAAATCACCCCAAATTGCTTAACACGATTTTATCTCAGGAACTATACATGCAAATGAACTGAAATTTTCAGGGATTGTAGTCCTTTGAAAGGGATAAAATTCAGTAAAAGTTTCAGATTTCTACCTATAATAGAAAAAAAGTTATGACCTTTCAAAGTTTTCCAAAATCTAAATCATAAGGTAGGTACCTTCTTAATAAAACGATGAAATTTCAAATTTTTTTTTGTCAAGATTTTGTGTCCTAATGGTCAATTAATATCGCCCAAACTCCATACACTAAATTATTCCCAGATTTGAAGCTGAAATCTATGAAAAAAGTTACTCAGAAAAATTGAAAAATTGATAAATCACCCCAAATTGCTTAACACGATTTTATCTCAGGAACTATACATGCAAATGAACTGAAATTTTCAGGGATTGTAGTCCTTTGAAAGGGATAAAATTCAGTAAAAGTTTCAGCTTTCTACCTATAATAGAAAAAAAGTTATGACCTTTCAAAGTTTTCCAAAATCTAAATCATAAGGTAGGTACCTTCTTAATAAAACGATGAAATTTCAATTTTATTTTTGTCAAGATTTTGTGTCCTAATGGTCAATTAATATCGCCCAAGCTCCATACACTAAATTATTCCCAGATTTGAAGCCGAAATCTATGAAAAAAGGCACTCAGAAAAATTGAAAAATTTATAAATCACCCCAAATTGCTTAACACGATTTTATCTCAGGAACTATACATGCAAATGAACTGAAATTTTCAGGGATTGTAGTCCTTTGAAAGGGATAAAATTCAGTAAAAGTTTCAGATTTCTACCTATAATAGAAAAAAAGTTATGACCTTTCAAAGTTTTCCAAAATCTAAATCATAAGGTAGGTACCTTCTTAATAAAACGATGAAATTTCAAATTTTTTTTTGTCAAGATTTTGTGTCCTAATGGTCAATTAATATCGCCCAAACTCCATACACTAAATTATTCCCAGATTTGAAGCTGAAATCTATGAAAAAAGTTACTCAGAAAAATTGAAAAATTGATAAATCACCCCAAATTGCTTAACACGATTTTATCTCAGGAACTATACATGCAAATGAACTGAAATTTTCAGGGATTGTAGTCCTTTGAAAGGGATAAAATTCAGTAAAAGTTTCAGCTTTCTACCTATAATAGAAAAAAAGTTATGACCTTTCAAAGTTTTCCAAAATCTAAATCATAAGGTAGGTACCTTCTTAATAAAACGATGAAATTTCAATTTTATTTTTGTCAAGATTTTGTGTCCTAATGGTCAATTAATATCGCCCAAACTCCATACACTAAATTATTCCCAGATTTGAAGCCGAAATCTATGAAAAAAGTTACTCAGAAAAATTGAAAAATTGATGAATCACCCCAAATTGCTTAACACGATTTTATCTCAGGAACTATACATGCAAATGAACTGAAATTTTCAGGGATTGTAGTCCTTTGAAAGGGATAAAATTCAGTAAAAGTTTCAGATTTCTACCTATAATAGAAAAAAAGTTATGACCTTTCAAAGTTTTCCAAAATCTAAATCATAAGGTAGGTACCTTCTTAATAAAACGATGAAATTTCAATTTTATTTTTGTCAAGATTTTGTGTCCTAATGGTCAATTAATATCGCCCAAGCTCCATACACTAAATTATTCCCAGATTTGAAGCCGAAATCTATGAAAAAAGGCACTCAGAAAAATTGAAAAATTTATAAATCACCCCAAATTGCTTAACACGATTTTATCTCAGGAACTATACATGCAAATGAACTGAAGTTTTCAGGGATTGTAGTCCTTTGAAAGGGATAAAATTCAGTAAAAGTTTCAGCTTTCTACCTATAATAGAAAAAAAGTTATGACCTTTCAAAGTTTTCCAAAATCTAAATCATAAGGTAGGTACCTTCTTAATAAAACGATGAAATTTCAATTTTTTTTTTGTCAAGATTTTGTGTCCTAATGGTCAATTAATATCGCCCAAGCTCCATACACTAAATTATTCCCAGATTTGAAGCCGAAATCTATGAAAAAAGGCACTCAGAAAAATTGAAAAATTTATAAATTACCCCAAATTGCTTAACACGATTTTATCTCAGGAACTATACATGCAAATGAACTGAAGTTTTCAGGGATTGTATTCCTTTGAAAGGGATAAAATTCAGTAAAAGTTTCAGCTTTCTACCTATAATAGAAAAAAAGTTATGACCTTTCAAAGTTTTCCAAAATCTAAATCATAAGGTAGGTACCTTCTTAATAAAACGATGAAATTTCAAATTTTTTTTTGTCAAGATTTTGTGTCCTAATGGTCAATTAATATCGCCCAAGCTCCATACACTAAATTATTCCCAGATTTGAAGCCGAAATCTATGAAAAAAGGCACTCAGAAAAATTGAAAAATTTATAAATCACCCCAATTTGCTTAACACGATTTTATCTCAGGAACTATACATGCAAATGAACTGAAGTTTTCAGGGATTGTAGTCCTTTGAAAGGGATAAAATTCAGTAAAAGTTTCAGCTTTCTACCTATAATAGAAAAAAAGTTATGACCTTTCAAAGTTTTCCAAAATCTAAATCATAAGGTAGGTACCTTCTTAATAAAACGATGAAATTTCAATTTTTTTTTTGTCAAGATTTTGTGTCCTAATGGTCAATTAATATCGCCCAAGCTCCATACACTAAATTATTCCCAGATTTGAAGCCGAAATCTATGAAAAAAGGCACTCAGAAAAATTGAAAAATATATAAATTACCCCAAATTGCTTAACACGATTTTATCTCAGGAACTATACATGCAAATGAACTGAAATTTTCAGGGATTGTAGTCCTTTGAAAGGGATAAAATTCAGTAAAAGTTTCAGCTTTCTACCTATAATAGAAAAAAAGTTATGACCTTTCAAAGTTTTCCAAAATCTAAATCATAAAGTAGGTACCTTCTTAATAAAACGATGAAATTTCAATTTTTTTTTTTGTCAAGATTTTGTGTCCTAATGGTCAATTAATATCGCCCAAACTCCATACACTAAATTATTCCCAGATTTGAAGCCGAAATCTATGAAAAAAGTTACTCAGAAAAATTGAAAAATTGATAAATCACCCCAAATTGCTTAACACGATTTTATCTCAGGAACTATACATGCAAATGAACTGAAATTTTCAGGGATTGTAGTCCTTTGAAAGGGATAAAATTCAGTAAAAGTTTCAGATTTCTACCTATAATAGAAAAAAAGTTATGACCTTTCAAAGTTTTCCAAAATCTAAATCATAAGGTAGGTACCTTCTTAATAAAACGATGAAATTTCAAATTTTTTTTTGTCAAGATTTTGTGTCCTAATGGTCAATTAATATCGCCCAAACTCCATACACTAAATTATTCCCAGATTTGAAGCTGAAATCTATGAAAAAAGTTACTCAGAAAAATTGAAAAATTGATAAATCACCCCAAATTGCTTAACACGATTTTATCTCAGGAACTATACATGCAAATGAACTGAAATTTTCAGGGATTGTAGTCCTTTGAAAGGGATAAAATTCAGTAAAAGTTTCAGCTTTCTACCTATAATAGAAAAAAAGTTATGACCTTTCAAAGTTTTCCAAAATCTAAATCATAAGGTAGGTACCTTCTTAATAAAACGATGAAATTTCAATTTTATTTTTGTCAAGATTTTGTGTCCTAATGGTCAATTAATATCGCCCAAGCTCCATACACTAAATTATTCCCAGATTTGAAGCCGAAATCTATGAAAAAAGGCACTCAGAAAAATTGAAAAATTTATAAATCACCCCAAATTGCTTAACACGATTTTATCTCAGGAACTATACATGCAAATGAACTGAAATTTTCAGGGATTGTAGTCCTTTGAAAGGGATAAAATTCAGTAAAAGTTTCAGATTTCTACCTATAATAGAAAAAAAGTTATGACCTTTCAAAGTTTTCCAAAATCTAAATCATAAGGTAGGTACCTTCTTAATAAAACGATGAAATTTCAAATTTTTTTTTGTCAAGATTTTGTGTCCTAATGGTCAATTAATATCGCCCAAACTCCATACACTAAATTATTCCCAGATTTGAAGCTGAAATCTATGAAAAAAGTTACTCAGAAAAATTGAAAAATTGATAAATCACCCCAAATTGCTTAACACGATTTTATCTCAGGAACTATACATGCAAATGAACTGAAGTTTTCAGGGATTGTAGTCCTTTGAAAGGGATAAAATTCAGTAAAAGTTTCAGCTTTCTACCTATAATAGAAAAAAAGTTATGACCTTTCAAAGTTTTCCAAAATCTAAATCATAAGGTAGGTACCTTCTTAATAAAACGATGAAATTTCAATTTTTTTTTTGTCAAGATTTTGTGTCCTAATGGTCAATTAATATCGCCCAAACTCCATACACTAAATTATTCCCAGATTTGAAGCCGAAATCTATGAAAAAAGTTACTCAGAAAAATTGAAAAATTGATGAATCACCCCAAATTGCTTAACACGATTTTATCTCAGGAACTATACATGCAAATGAACTGAAATTTTCAGGGATTGTAGTCCTTTGAAAGGGATAAAATTCAGTAAAAGTTTCAGATTTCTACCTATAATAGAAAAAAAGTTATGACCTTTCAAAGTTTTCCAAAATCTAAATCATAAGGTAGGTACCTTCTTAATAAAACGATGAAATTTCAAATTTTTTTTTGTCAAGATTTTGTGTCCTAATGGTCAATTAATATCGCCCAAACTCCATACACTAAATTATTCCCAGATTTGAAGCTGAAATCTATGAAAAAAGTTACTCAGAAAAATTGAAAAATTGATAAATCACCCCAAATTGCTTAACACGATTTTATCTCAGGAACTATACATGCAAATGAACTGAAATTTTCAGGGATTGTAGTCCTTTGAAAGGGATAAAATTCAGTAAAAGTTTCAGCTTTCTACCTATAATAGAAAAAAAGTTATGACCTTTCAAAGTTTTCCAAAATCTAAATCATAAGGTAGGTACCTTCTTAATAAAACGATGAAATTTCAATTTTATTTTTGTCAAGATTTTGTGTCCTAATGGTCAATTAATATCGCCCAAGCTCCATACACTAAATTATTCCCAGATTTGAAGCCGAAATCTATGAAAAAAGGCACTCAGAAAAATTGAAAAATTTATAAATCACCCCAAATTGCTTAACACGATTTTATCTCAGGAACTATACATGCAAATGAACTGAAGTTTTCAGGGATTGTAGTCCTTTGAAAGGGATAAAATTCAGTAAAAGTTTCAGCTTTCTACCTATAATAGAAAAAAAGTTATGACCTTTCAAAGTTTTCCAAAATCTAAATCATAAGGTAGGTACCTTCTTAATAAAACGATGAAATTTCAATTTTTTTTTTGTCAAGATTTTGTGTCCTAATGGTCAATTAATATCGCCCAAGCTCCATACACTAAATTATTCCCAGATTTGAAGCCGAAATCTATGAAAAAAGGCACTCAGAAAAATTGAAAAATTTATAAATTACCCCAAATTGCTTAACACGATTTTATCTCAGGAACTATACATGCAAATGAACTGAAATTTTCAGGGATTGTAGTCCTTTGAAAGGGATAAAATTCAGTAAAAGTTTCAGCTTTCTACCTATAATAGAAAAAAAGTTATGACCTTTCAAAGTTTTCCAAAATCTAAATCATAAAGTAGGTACCTTCTTAATAAAACGATGAAATTTCAATTTTTTTTTTTGTCAAGATTTTGTGTCCTAATGGTCAATTAATATCGCCCAAACTCCATACACTAAATTATTCCCAGATTTGAAGCTGAAATCTATGAAAAAAGTTACTCAGAAAAATTGAAAAATTGATAAATCACCCCAAATTGCTTAACACGATTTTATCTCAGGAACTATACATGCAAATGAACTGAAATTTTAAGGGATTGTAGTCCTTTGAAAGGGATAAAATTCAGTAAAAGTTTCAGCTTTCTACCTATAATAGAAAAAAAGTTATGACCTTTCAAAGTTTTCCAAAATCTAAATCATAAGGATCCTTCTTACTAAAACGATGAAATTTCAATTTTTTTTTTTGTCAAGATTTTGTGTCCTAATGGTCAATTAATATCGCCCAAACTCCATACACTAAATTATTCCCAGATTTGAAGCCGAAATCTATGAAAAAAGGCACTCAGAAAAATTGAAAAATTTATAAATCACCCCAATTTGCTTAACACGATTTTATCTCAGGAACTATACATGCAAATGAACTGAAATTTTAAGGGATTGTAGTCCTTTGAAAGGGATAAAATTCAGTAAAAGTTTCAGCTTTCTACCTATAATAGAAAAAAAGTTATGACCTTTCAAAGTTTTCCAAAATCCAAATCATAAGGTACGTACCTTCTTAATAAAACGATGAAATTTCAATTTTTTTTTTGTCAAGATTTTGTGTCCTAATGGTCAATTAATATCGCCCAAACTCCATACACTAAATTATTCCCAGATTTGAAGCCGAAATCTATGAAAAAAGTTACTCAGAAAAATTGAAAAATTGATAAATCACCCCAAATTGCTTAACACGATTTTATCTCAGGAACTATACATGCAAATGAACTGAAATTTTCAGGGATTGTAGTCCTTTGAAAGGGATAAAATTCAGTAAAAGTTTCAGCTTTCTACCTATAATAGAAAAAAAGTTATGACCTTTCAAAGTTTTCCAAAATCCAAATCATAAGGTAGGTACCTTCTTAATAAAACGATGAAATTTCAATTTTTTTTTTTGTCAAGATTTTGTGTCCTAATGGTCAATTAATATCGCCCAAACTCCATACACTAAATTATTCCCAGATTTGAAGCCGAAATCTATGAAAAAAGGCACTCAGAAAAATTGAAAAATTTATAAATCACCCCAATTTGCTTAACACGATTTTATCTCAGGAACTATACATGCAAATAAACTGAAGTTTTCAGGGATTGTAGTCCTTTGAAAGGGATAAAATTCAGTAAAAGTTTCAGCTTTCTACCTATAATAGAAAAAAAGTTATGACCTTTCAAAGTTTTCCAAAATCTAAATCATAAGGTAGGTACCTTCTTAATAAAACGATGAAATTTCAAATTTTTTTTTGTCAAGATTTTGTGTCCTAATGGTCAATTAATATCGCCCAAACTCCATACACTAAATTATTCCCAGATTTGAAGCCGAAATCTATGAAAAAAGGCACTCAGAAAAATTGAAAAATTGATAAATCACCCCAAATTGCTTAACACGATTTTATCTCAGGAACTATACATGCAAATGAACTGAAATTTTAAGGGATTGTAGTCCTTTGAAAGGGATAAAATTCAGTAAAAGTTTCAGCTTTCTACCTATAATAGAAAAAAAGTTATGACCTTTCAAAGTTTTCCAAAATCCAAATCATAAGGTAGGTACCTTCTTAATAAAACGATGAAATTTCAATTTTTTTTTTTGTCAAGATTTTGTGTCCTAATGGTCAATTAATATCGCCCAAACTCCATACACTAAATTATTCCCAGATTTGAAGCCGAAATCTATGAAAAAAGGCACTCAGAAAAATTGAAAAATTTATAAATCAACCCAATTTGCTTAACACGATTTTATCTCAGGAACTATACATGCAAATGAACTGAAATTTTAAGGGATTGTAGTCCTTTGAAAGGGATAAAATTCAGTAAAAGTTTCAGCTTTCTACCTATAATAGAAAAAAAGTTATGACCTTTCAAAGTTTTCCAAAATCTAAATCATAAGGTAGGTACCTTCTTAATAAAACGATGAAATTTAAAAAAAAAATTTGTCACGATTTTGTGTCCTAATGGTCAATTAATATCGCCCAAACTCCATACACTAAATTATTCCCAGATTTGAAGCCGAAATCTATGAAAAAAGGCACTCAGAAAAATTGAAAAATTTATAAATCACCCCAAATTGCTTAACACGATTTTATCTCAGGAACTATACATGCAAATGAACTGAAGTTTTCAGGGATTGTAGTCCTTTGAAAGGGATAAAATTCAGTAAAAGTTTCAGCTTTCTACCTATAATAGAAAAAAAGTTATGACCTTTCAAAGTTTTCCAAAATCTAAATCATAAGGATCCTTCTTACTAAAACGATGAAATTTCAATTTTTTTTTTTGTCAAGATTTTGTGTCCTAATGGTCAATTAATATCGCCCAAACTCCATACACTAAATTATTCCCAGATTTGAAGCCGAAATCTATGAAAAAAGGCACTCAGAAAAATTGAAAAATTTATAAATCACCCCAATTTGCTTAACACGATTTTATCTCAGGAACTATACATGCAAATGAACTGAAATTTTAAGGGATTGTAGTCCTTTGAAAGGGATAAAATTCAGTAAAAGTTTCAGCTTTCTACCTATAATAGAAAAAAAGTTATGACCTTTCAAAGTTTTCCAAAATCTAAATCATAAGGTAGGTACCTTCTTAATAAAACGATGAAATTTAAAAAAAAAATTTGTCAAGATTTTGTGTCCTAATGGTCAATTAATATCGTCCAAACTCCATACACTAAATTATTCCCAGATTTGAAGCCGAAATCTATGAAAAAATGCACTCAGAAAAATTGAAAAATTGATAAATCACCCCAAATTGCTTAACACGATTTTATCTCAGGAACTATACATGCAAATGAACTGAAATTTCCAGGGATTGTAGTCCTTTGAAAGGGATAAAATTCAGTAAAAGTTTCAGCTTTCTACCTATAATAGAAAAAAAGTTATGACCTTTCAAAGTTTTCCAAAATCTAAATCATAAGGATCCTTCTTACTAAAACGATGAAATTTCAATTTTTTTTTTGTCGAGATTTTGTATTCTAATGGTCAATCAACATACCCTAAACTCCATACACTAAATTATTCTCAGATTCGAAGCCGAAATCTATGAAAAAAGGCACTCAGAAAAATTGAAAAATTGATAAATCACCCCAAATTTCTTAAGGTTATTTCCTCAGTCTTTTGGTAGATAGATTTTTGGTAGTTTTGTGTAGGTATATCTCTGGTTTATAATTTCTGCAGTTTTGAGCGTCCTGTGATTTAGCAGATTCTTTCTCTGGGTATGGAATTAGTTATTTTTGTATTTTGATGATTGCTTTGTTCACTGTACTGCAGTGGAATTATATTCTGTTTGTATCCGAAAACACAATAAATAAATAAATAGATGAAATAAAAAATTTAAGCCATTCAATAAAAGCCCTAATACATGGAAATTTTATCTTTAGTATCTTATATTGTATTGAAGATTGAAAATGTTTTGAAAAAAATCCAAAATTTTTGTCCCATAGGAGTTCTAGGAGATTCCTAGCAATTTCCAGGTTATTCCCAGGGACTCCCAAGTGATTTCCATGTATTCCTGATGTAATTCCCGAAAAAATGTACCATGATTTCCACTAGTGTGTAGAAATGGTAAAATTATTGTAGAACAGATTATTGACTTTAAGAGGCTACTTTAATTTTAAGTAAGTTCTGGATGCTAAGGAGCAATTATTGAGGGAAAACTTCGAAACCGGTCTGTGGATAACGACATTAGTTGGTTATTCTTTATTTTAATTCCACTAAAACAACATTCAATATTCATCAATTAATTCTCCTTGGGTGGCAAAGTGCATTACCAGCACGAAAAGGAAATGAGCACAATTTACAAATGGAAACTAGGTTTTTTTTTTCCATCATCGATTACCTACCCAACGCAAATCTAATTTTTCAAACTGTATTATTTTCTCATTTGATAAGAGTTTATCTTTCAATTTTTATTGATGACTTATAATCGAAAGATAATAATTATTATTGTAAGGTACCTATACTTTTCAGTTTGTTGCTGGTTGTTCGCCTAAATAATCTTGCTATGGGACCTGTGGTTAATACTCTACAAGGCGCTATCGAAGGCAGCCAAGGCCTCGATTTGGATGGAAATGAATTTTATAAGTTTTTAGGCATTCCTTATGCCAAACCACCAGTGGGTGAACTAAGATTTAAGGTAAAAATTATACTTGAAATCTATTCATCTAATAGTTTTATCACATGAAATAGTTTTACATATTTTACTTGTAGAAAATATAAAGGGGTTCCTAAAACAATCTAACCTGAAATTCCAAGATTTATTATTATCTTAATTCAATTTAATCCTTCAATAATATGTGATTGCTAAATTTTTGTCTTAGAATTATGTGGCTTATCTGGCAATAGCTTAAATTAAATCAACACCGAAAATAATTCAATCTGTTGAAATAATTTTGGATGAATACTTATTGAAAATCACAAATTTTAAAGGAACCACAACCTGCACTATCTTGGATCGGTGTAAGAGATGGTACAAAAGATGGTAGTGCTTGTTATCACACAAACGAAATGACTAAGGTTACAGAAGGTACAGAAGATTGTCTTTTCTTAAATGTATTTACAAGAGAGGTAAGAATTACCCTACAATGTAGATATTTCATTATAGAAATGTAATTGTTCTCTAGTTACCAACAGATCATTTCAATTTGAAGCCTGTTATGGTATTTATTCATGGAGGTGCCTTTACAGCAGGATCAAATTCGTCAAAACTTTACGGAGCAGACTATCTTTTATCAGAGGATGTCGTTTTGGTTACCATCAATTACAGACTTGGACTTTTAGGTAATATGGAATTCTCCAGATTTATTTTCTATTTAAAGATATTTTGGACTATAATATTATAACGTACTTGTTTTGGCAATTGCCTAATTATACTGCATACGGCTAGTCAGCATCAGTCCGGAGGCCATGGGTCTATGGGTTCCTTGTATACATCTTACCTTTGGGCGCCACCAAGTTAAATGTGACTTAACTAGGAAGATTACTTATTGATGTTATAACAAAACTTGTACAATTGGAGCGCTTAACAATAAAACACTTTACACTTTACCAACAGGCAAATTAAACACAGAAAGGTGAAAGTTATTCTTTGGGCAACCTCAGGGTAAAATTCTAGAATTTTATTTAAGGGGCACGTACTGACGTAATTCGGCGTCAGATGATTTATATATGATTTGCCTAAATAGTAAAAGTGCAACTTACATGTATACAAGTGAAATGTATGTGAAAATCCAGAAATTTCCAAAGTGAGGTTATCTACAGGTTTGGTCTCACTATTAGATAGACTATGGTATGGTAAGTGAGTCATGAGTCCTATCCACGTTGTATCTGTTTAGCGTAGAACTCGACGTGGTTCTGCCAGAGTGGTACCAAGAGAGTTGCTGAAGAATGGCTACCAAAGCCCCAACTGAGAGCAATCCAGATCCAGTCTAGAATCTCTCTAAATACAGCCTAGCAACTGTCCAACCACAGCCTAAGACTGTCCAGCTACAGCCTAGCACTAGTATTGTCCAACTATAGCCTAAGAGTAGGATTGTCCAACTATAGCCTGAGACTAGGATTGTCCAACTATAGCCTGAGACTAGGATTGTTCAACTATAGCCTGAGACTAGGACCCTCAAATTGAGGGATACTCTAGACCAAAGGTGAAGTCTTAAACTTCCAAATGCTGCTCGGAACAGTCCGAAACAGAATCCAAAAATGACCAAGGGACGACTCTAGACAATTATCAGCAAGAAATAAGTCTAAAACTTGAGCTCCCTGGCACAAAATTCCAAAAAGTCTCGCCCCAAAAATAATTAGGGCCGAGGCCCGAGACCGGACGACTACTCAGCGTGAGGTCGCAGATCAAAAGGGGCAGATTCTTCATTTAGATTTCGGAAGAAGACTTTCATCTGTCAAACTTCTAATTTTGACATTGAAGAAAATTATAGAAAAAGACGTGTTCAGTTTCACCCCAAAAGTACGAACTGAGAATCGGTTGTGTCAAAAATGACTGGTGAATGTTGAAATGTGCCTATAGAACATATATCAAAAGGTAGAACAGGTCTAAAGAAAACGCCTAGACAAAACAGCTGTTCAATGACATGATGGAAATGAAAAGTCAAAGAGTAAACAACAATTATTATCATAACCTCAGATTATTGATTGGATTTGTAAACAGGGATGATGATGGTACTAACTCCTTTTCCTAAGATTCTAATCAATAACAGCGGGCCCTGCCGTACTGAATCAAACCTTCCTAGATCAATTAACAAAACTTGCAAACCTGCACCAAAAAAACTTTCAGTAGAAGGCAGTACTCAAGGTAACAAAATCTGGGCACAGAAAAGATAGTTGTTTATTCATTTATTTCATTGTAGTTCTATATGGAATCATATCTACTAAAGCAAAACAAGGTAGCTTATTAGCCAAGAAATTGAAAACGTTACAATATGTGTAAATTTGAAGTTAGATTCAATGTCTTGTTTTACCAAACTAAAATAACAATTCAAACTTCATTATCAAGAATTTGAGCTAAATACTTTTCCTGAGAGTCTAGTCAAAGATTTTCTTTTCATCAAAGTCCCTGAAAATCTTTTACTTTTCATTAATCAAGTATTTGTTTCTACAAAAATAGGATTTCTACGTCTAAAAGACCCCAGCTTCAACGTGCCTGGCAATCTGGCCTTCAAAGACCAAGTGGAAGCCTTGCGCTGGGTCAAAAACAACATCCAGCAATTCAATGGCGATCCAGAAAACGTGACAATTTTTGGGGAGAGTGCTGGAGCAGCTTCGGTACATTACCACGTACTTTCGCCTCTATCCAGGTAACCATTATTGGATCCAGTTAATAACTAGTTCAGTCATTTTATTTTTTAGAGGTTTGTTCCATAAAGCAATTCTACAAAGCGGGTCAGCTTTGAGTCCGTGGTCAGACGAAACCGATCACAGTGCAGTTCAAATTGCGAAAATTCACGATTCTAGTGTTTCTACTGAGAAAGAGGCTCTGGCAGTACTCAAAAGCCTCACTGTTGAGGAATTATTTAAGATACAAACTGCTTATTTGTCGGTAAGTATTTTTTTATCAGTTAATTTTTCATAAATAATTATTTTTAGAGGTTTGACTGGAATTCCATGCGTCCAATTGGCATAGTAATCGAGCCAGCTTCAAGAAGGACAGCTTTTTTGACTAAAAAGCCTATTGCCATTATTTTGTCTGGCGATTATAATAAAGTACCAATGATGTTTGGTTATAATAATAAAGAAGGTACTTAATAATTGAAGCTTTCTTGGCTATTAGTTTCTAATCAAAAAAACTATTATTTCTATAGGGGTCTTATTTAATTTTCTTAGAAAAATGAAAGGGGATGAGAGAAAAGTGGTACCAGAACGTTTTATACCTTACAACATCAATTTGAAAAAAAACGAAGAAATTAGGAGAGATTTTCTGGAAAAGTTGCACAACGTTTACCTTTCTGGACCAAACACTGATGATAATATTGTCTCGGTAACTCAAATACAACAAATTGTATATGAATTTACACTAACATCCTTTTTTCAGCTAATGTCAGACTACACCTTCCTAACAGGAATCATTGCTAGCGTCAAAAATCATTCCCAAACCTCAGCCTATCCAGTTTATCTTTACAAAATGTCTCTAGATACACAGTTGAATTTAATCAAAAGACTAATGAAAGTTGACTACAATGGTGAGACTTCGTCTCACATAAAATCGTGATTATTTCAATCTTTGTTTGCAGGTTGCAGTCACGCAGACGACTTGGGTTATTTATTCAAAGACGCTTTCCAAGTGCCAATAGTCGCTGGAAGCGTCGAAGACGTGAGCATGAGACGCGTGATCCGTTTGTGGACCAACTTTGCCAGATTCGGAAATCCCACGCCAAACGACAACGAGTTCGGATTGGTCTGGAAGCCGGCGATGGCGCGTCAATTGAACACGCTTCACATCGCCGATGAATTGCGTCTGGAAGTGAATCCAGAAAAACAGAGGCTGGATTTGTGGAGGTCGATTTATCATCAGTCGCCTGCAACTGCTAAATATTTGTAAATAATTGTTCATTATTAAATGGATTTTCCTTAAACTAAAATTATTTTTTGTTTGGAAAGTGATTTTTGATTTATTAGCGGCTCTTGAATGCTTTTAGAATTATATTCTTTCAATTCAAGAGCCAGTAATAGTCACATTTTGGCTCTAATATTTCTAGAGGCCATCATTACAAAACAAATATAAAGAACTGCTAAAAACATGTTGTGATGGCAATAATAGGCTATTTTTGGTGCAATGATATAGAGCAGCGGTTCCCAACCGGTGGGTCACGACCCCTAAGGGGGTCGCATTGAGTTTTTGGAGGGGTCGCAATGCCAATATATATGTTTCTGCATTTGACAACACGCCTTAGCCTCCGCCTCAGTCAAAAGCCGCGCAGCGTTGCATTGGTCTTACGGACGAAGGGCATAGCACAGGTTGTGAGTGTTATGTTGTGAGTCGCATGTTTGTGAACATATTGTTCGTCGATTTTTAACTGACACTTTCCGTATGAGAAGCGAGGGGGTGTTTCATATGGCAAAAACAGGTATGACGTCAGGTAACCATTGGCGTTCTAATGTCACCAGCTCACATTCCGTCCGAGTATCAGATTAAAGTCGACGGACAATAGATAGTTATGCATATAATGGCTGAAGCATCAGAAACAGAAAATGTAGAGAATCTAAAAGAGAAAATTGACCTTCAATCCCTTGAGAATGAAATGGGCGTTATTTCCGAGTTATCTGAACAGAAAGCTGCAGTAGTAAGGAACCCGTTCCAAGCCTCGTTAGATGTTGCTGACATTCCTGATGAAATGCAGGATACATTTGTAGAGCTGAGGAATGATTCCACAACACCTGCCTTATTTCAGGAATAATTCTTGACTGAATTTTTATGTACCCTACATAGTTCATATCCTTATGTCGCCCTGCTCATGCTATCTTTTCGGATACTAATATCATTTGCCTCTACCAGGGTTGCCAGATTTTAACTTTGAAAAAGCGAGACAGCGGATAGGAAAATAAAACAATATAGGTAGGAAACGCACCCTAAAAAACTGTTGTCGGCCGGAAATCGAGATATATTTCCATACATTTTTAAAAATGAGGACATTTGGTATTCAATTCGTGAATCGGGACGGTTCGGAAATATCTCTTAAAATCGGGACTGTCTCGCCTAAACTGGGACGTCTGGCAACCCTGATTATAGCCTAATTACATCAAAATCGGATTGAAATTAAGAAAACGACCAGTAGGCAACAGACCAGTAGTACACGGTACTCAAATATGAATGATATATAAGCAATTTAATTTAGTGGTACTTCTGTTATCAATTTAAGTGGGTACTACTACTACTTTATCAAATTATTTCCTTTGTGTTTGGTTTTAATTGAATTATAACGTCCTACATTGTTTCTGTCTTTGTCTAACTCATGTATAATCGCTTTTGATGTTTTCGCAATAAAATACTACTTTATTGTTGTCTTTGTCTTACTCATTTATACTCGATAAGTAGGCCTTGTAATATGTTATTTTCATTGAAAACAAGTTTCCAAAGGAATTTATTGTTTTATAATCGTTATTAATTATTTATTTGACAAATTTAAATTAAATTTAATCATTTAAAATGTTATCATGTCATGTGGCAACGTCGCTTTTAGTCGGCTGTTTTGCAGTGACGTGTTTACGTTTTTGTCCAGTTTTTCCTCAGATTTTCCACTTTTTCAAAGCGTTTTCAGTCGGGAAAACTGGTGAAAGTACGAGGTTTTAGGTTTTCTTCATTTTCCAACAAAAAATTCCAGTTTTAAATGCCATAATTAGCAAAATCCCATTTAAAATGGTTTTTCAGGTTTGGACAGTCGGCCATTTTAAGTATTTTTATATTATATTTTTTCTCGCATTTCCCGCTTTTCCAGGCCGTTTTTAGTCGGAAAAACTGGTTTGAGGTACGAAGCTTTGAGTTTTCTTCATTTTGTGTCAAAAATGTCTACTTTTTCAATGAGGTAAGTGACAAAAATTCAGTTTTATCAAGTAGACTTTGGAGAGTCCTTTTTAGAGGTTTTTTTTTTTGAATTTTCCACTTTTCCAAGGCTTTTTTGGTCGGGAAAACTGGTTTTAAGTACGAGGCTTTGAGTTTTCTTTATTTTCTAATCAAAGTTTTCATTGTTAAATGCAATATTTAGCAAAATCCCATTTAAAATACTTTTTCTGGAAGTTTTAATGTGGCAACACCGCTTGTGGCTAACTTCAATCAAGTAAGTAAGTCATTTGTTAGCTTTGACGGTCGGCCATTTTCAGTGTTTTTATCCTGATTTCTCTTCAGATTTTCCGCTTTTCCAGGTCGTTTTCAATCAGCAAAACTGGTTTTAAGTACGAGGCTTAGAGTTTCCTTCATTTTGTGCCAAAAATTTCCAGTTTTCCAAATGGGGTAAATGACAAAAACTCAAGTTTCATCAAGAAGGCTTTGGAATGTCCTCTTCAGAAGTTTTCCTTTGGATTTTTTGCTTTTCCAGGGAAAACCGATTTTAAGTAGGTACGAGGCTTTGAGTTTTCTTCATTTTCAGCCAAAAAATCACTAAAAAACAACTTTTTAGGAAATTTCTAATTTCAAAAATCAGCTTTTTCACTAAAATACAATTTTTCTTAAGTTGGCAACACTGCTTTGTAGCCAACTTCACTCGGGTTCCAATCAAGTCGGCCTTGGAATGTTATTTCCAAAGCCCTGACAATGACATTTGACAGTCGGCCATTTTAAGTGTTTTTATTCCGGTTCTTCCGCGAACTTTCCACTTTTCCGGGATTTTTTAAATGGAAAAAAGTATTTTTAAGGGCCGAATTTATTGTCGTTTCTTGACTCTTCCTTGGAGATCATGAGTTTAGAATGCACACTTGCTACTATTTGACAAATAAGTCATGTCAATTCTAAACGTTCAAGGCTTCCTTGAGGTCTGAGAAAACCTCAAGGAGTGACTATAAATTCGGCCCTAAGTGCGGGACTTTGGATTTTTTTCGTTTTTTGCTAGAAATTTCCAGTTTTCCAATCGAGATAAGTGACAGAAACTTTTATTTAAAAACAAGTTTTCCAAGGATTTTCAAGGGAAATTTATTATTTTTGGGGAATTTTTGCTTAATTTGGGTTTTTTTTTTCATTTTTTAAAATTATTTTCAACATTTGTAAACGCCGCTTTCTAGTTCTTGATTGGCTTTAAAAGTCAAATTTCAATTATTCTCGGCTCTTGATTGGTTTTCACATTCATTTAATAAACCAATCAAAAGATGGGGATTTCCAAAAATTGAATTGTATCATGTGGCAACACCGCTAGCTCAATCGAGTAGGCCTTGGAATGTCATTTCATTTACGTCAATTTCAAATTGAATTCGATAAAACAGACCTCTGCAATATTTTCGTACCTTTAAGGCCTGACAACATTGAGCTGGTAATACAGAATTCTGTAATATTTTTTTTTATATCAAACGGCCTGACATGACAACATTGGGCTAGTAATACAGAACTTTGTAATGAAAAACTCGAAACCGCATTAAGTAGAGGTAACGTACAACATTTTATCTACGACTTTTTTTTTCGAACAATAAGCCAATCGAGTAGAACTTGGAATTTGGAATGTCATCAGTGTTATTTACGTTAATTTCAAATTGAAGCCGATCAAACAGAACTCTGCAATATTTAAGGTCTGACCACATTAGACCGGTAATACAGAATCTGTAATATTTTTTTTTATACCAAACCCCCTGACATGCAGAGTTGCCAGATTTTAACTTTGAAAAAGCGAGACAGCGGATAGGAAAAAAAACAATATACAGGGTGTATCAGGTTTGACTACAAAAATTTTAACACGTGAAAATATGGCCCATTTTGAACAAAAAAAGTTTATACAACATAGAGTCCAAACTCAACCATTTTTAAGAAAAAAGCCTTCAAAGTTTTGACATTTTTTGACGAATATTTTAAAGTTAAAGAAAACTTTTATCATTATGATATGTAGAAAAATTCAGTTCATCCAATTATTAAGTAATTATGCATTTTTAGTCAACAACAATAACAAAAAATTGGAAAAACAACTTACAAATTTCACTTGTAGAAGGGTATCTAAACATCTGGCAACACAGCACAATAAAGAATAGGAGGTTGAAGGTTGAACCTTGGTGGAGCTGAATAAATTGATTCTTGATTTGTCTTTTCTAGTTGGGAAACGCGCGTAATTCAAATTCTTTCTTTTTTGAAAATAAAATTTTTAGAAACATCGAATATGCAGATACTTGTTTAGGCAGAATCATCGTTGCAAAATGCTCATCTAGCCACCAGAATTCTAGGAAACTAAGGAAAGATTTTCCAAAAAAAAAGCACGTCAACATTAAAGGCATGGTCACAGGTGTGCTATCACCTCTCCTGTGGAACATGGTTCTGGACAGCCTCATTGTCCGCCTAAACAATAACCACTACACAATAGCTTACGCAGATGACATAGTCATCTTGCATAGAGGTAAATTCGAAAACTCGCTTTGCGAACGCATGCAACATGCTCTTCGAATTATAGAAAGATGGTGCACGGAATAGGTACACTCTGTCCATTAACCCCAAAAAGACTGAAATGGTCCTATTCACAAGAAAGAGGAAACAAGGTACTTCCGACAGGACAGCACCCAGACTCTTAAACACCGAATACAGTTTTGCCGCTGAGGTCAAATATCTAAGAGTGACACTCGATTGCAAACTAACATGGAATTCTCTGTATAAACTGTATAAATTTGTTTGTAAGGGGAGAGGGATGCTCGCCGAAGGCGAAAATTTTTTTCCACGAGTGGTGCGCGAGAACTGCTTTTTTCTGGACGCATTTTAGGTCATGAAAATACATATCACTGCTATGCACTAGTGCGGAAAAGTAAAATAATTATGCAATGCTAAGTCACCCTGGTAATTTCATGTTCTAAATGCATGCGGAAAAGTACTTCGTCGCTAAAAAAAACCGTTCCTTAACCATGCGGAAAATCTCTTTTTCACATTTAATTGCTACGCGCACGTCCTAACTACAGTGACTCTATTACCACAGTGCCACGGCGCCATTTTGATATACCTAATAAGTCATGAAATCCCATATATCCAAATTTAAAATTGGCAAATAGTAAGACTCAAAATGGCGGTGGGATCTCTATTGTCGCCACTGTATGTAAAGTTTTATTTACGTCCAAATTATGGACCAACTGGTAAGTGTCTGGTTGTTACCTAGCAGGTAGTTTCTATTATCTAGAGCATAGAAAGTACCTGCTAGGTAACAACCAGACGTTTACCAGTCAGTCCATAATTTGGCCCTTAGGGGGTTTTTAAGCGATTGACCAGTCGGTAACTTTGACAGATGAACAACGCATTTTACGTCATTCAAGACCAATTGGCAGTGGCGGATCTAACATAACTGTCTCGTTCTTAAAGTCTGTCAAATTTAATTTTGCCGGCGACGTGTGAGGCGAAGAGCAGAAAAATGGCGGACATACATGGTGGGTTGTATCGTGAACCTCGTCAAGCTTGTTTTTATGAAAATTGCGATAATGGATTTCAATCATCTGCAGCCAATCCAATGACATTTCCGGTTTATTGATGTACCTACTGTCAAGGGGAGGAGTTGAAGCACCTGTCAATTTTTTGTCCGCATTCTTTTCTTCGGCAAATTTTTTGACGGATATGGCAATTAGCGTGCGCATTCCAGCTCTTGGTTATAGTTTATTAGGACAAACAAAGGGTTTAAAGGACTATTCATACGCACAGGCGCTAGCTTGTCACCAATGAAATAGGGCAATCCAAACAAAATGGCGGTCAATGCCAAAAAATTGGCGCCATAAATGTAATTCAAACAACCGTGACATTTTTCATCAAAAAACTGTTTTTTGTGTATTTTGTGGTGTTTTTAGATGATTTTCTAGTGTTTGGAAGGATAATTTTCGTATTTTAAGATGGAAAGTTTTTAGTTTGAGAAATTATTAGTGGAAAACCCGGATGCCCGGATGTTTGCAAAAGTTATGATTTCTTTGTGACAAACCTTCACCTACTAAACAATTAGGTAGGTACTATCCAGGATTTGTTTCCTGTTTAGTTTTTTCTAAACCAAATCCTGAATCCTGATGTTTAGTATTTTATTTGTCTGCTATTCAAGGTATCGATACAAGCTGATGTGGAGGATAATAAATGGCTTGGATCCATACACCATTTATGTAGAGAGACTTTTTGGTTTTTTAATATGTTTTTCGTAAGATTTTTTCTCTTTTGCTACAATCCATGAAGTTCTCACAAAGTACAGACAAATCATTTTTCTCCGTTAAAAACCTGTGTTTTGTTTTTGCAGGAACGGCATGAGTCTTGCGATTGGAACGGCTCCCACAACTAAGTACAATACATAACGTATGTATTTTCCAAAAAATCAACACTTTACAGACTTTATACAAATCAAAAATCGCAATTTTTTTTTAAATAAAAAGGCATTGGCCTCCATTTTGGATTTAATTTTGACAAGTCGTTGGATTGCCCTATTCAATAGGAGGACAAACATGTCATTGAGGTTATGTGTGTGACGTCAGTTAGTAGGTACCTTATTAGGCATTAGCTGACGTCACACACAAAACCTCACTTCCTAAAAGGGGACAAACAAAACGTTTAAAGACTATTTATACATACCAGTTACGCGATAGGCTATTACCTACGTCGCAAATCAAATAACGTCACATTCGATAGAGGGATATGTCAATTAACGGCCGATTCCACCAACTAGATATTTTAGGAGAGTCTTGATTATGAGTATTCTTTAAAATGACAGTTTTCTATTGAGAAATGTCAATTTTAGGAATACTTATTGTTAAGGCTTCCCTAAAATAGTTGATGGAAACGACCATGAGACAAACAAACGCATTGTTTGTACCCCCATCGAAAGTGGTTATGTGTGTGACGTGAGCTAATGCCTCCAACCTCAATGCTCCAACACCACAAGAAAAATTCCTAAAAAAAGCATGACAGGGCCCCAAAATCTTTTTTGCGTCAGGCCTCAAAAATTCTAGGTCCGCCACTGCCAATTGGTCAACAAATGAAGTTTACTTCATTGTTTATCTGTCAAGTGTAACCAACCGGTCAAACGCTTGAAATCCTCTTTAGTCACTGTAGCCTTAACTCAAGGAGAATACACACTCTAAGGAGTGCTTATCGGCCTTGTTTTTGGTAATCGCTGCCATATTGGTTTTCAACCATTGCCGACGTCATAAGTAAGTCCGTCAGCTGTTTAGAGAGTCTACGTCAAGGCGAGAAACGCCATGCTGCTAACGTCACAACTGGTTGTTTGGCGTTGGGGGGTAGGAGGGATTTGTTACACACAGGCCTTATGAGGATAAGCCATCCTGTAGTAGTAATGTGTATCATCCTTGGCCTTAACTGATGTTTTGTTTTATTTTAGCTGCCTCTGTCATCTATCAGAATGTCACTGTCAATCAATCAACCCCTCGTTTTTATTCTCATCGGTGACTTCACCGATTAGTTAGCTATCTTTGTTTAGTGAATGGAAAATGACAGTGATGGCCATAGAAGAATGGTCAATGAACTATAAACTAGGTACACGTAGGTACCTGGAATGGCACTGATTGTTGTCGGATATGGCATTTTTCATCTCTCTTAGTGCGTCCAAAGAAAGCTATATAGTGCGCGGGTACCTTTCTCTCTCTATTTCATTGCTGTTAGGCTTGGTGTATATTCCTAACCTCAAATAGAATATTTTTTAGACAAGGAAAGATTTTCATATTCGGCCCATAAGGTAAATAGAGATAGGAATCCCCCACATTCTCCATCACAATTTGCCGCATTATAGTGATAGTCCGGGCTATTCCAGGTACGTATAGTTTATAGTTCATTGAGATTGGTGGATCCATCGATAAAATTTGATGAGAATAAAAACGCAGGGCAGTTATGCGCACGAGTGAAGGCACTAGCTGACTAGCTTTGTTCCAACCCAGCAGGAAACCGTAATATTACCGTCAGGATTCTGCGCAAAACCTAAAATTTCTACGTAGAAACTGATATTTGTATACAGAGTGGTTCCGAAACCGTTTTGAAACGGTTTTTTGACGGGTTGGAACAAAACCATTATCATAAAAGTTCCGATATATCGATATTTTTTTCGATATATCGATATTTTTTTCGATATATCGAATGTAAAATATGTATATTGATATATTTTGATATTTACAAAACATCGATATATCCCTACCCAAAACTAAATTATATGGCATACGGCGCAAGCGCTAGACTGCCCGTTGTGGGCCGGCCTGTCCACTGTCCCTCTTATTCTCAAAGAATACAGATGGAGAATAGCAACATAAAATAATAGAGTATAGAGCTGACCACAGAAAGGACAAAATACTAATACCACTTGTGTAATAATTTTTATACAAAGTTGTATAATAGTAGATTATACCACGAGTCAATAATGATAGCTATTATTCCCGAGGATTATTACGAACTGAGCCGCGTTAGCGGCGAGGGAGTAACATTCCGAGGGAATAATAGCCATTATTGCGAGTAGTATACTCTACTTTATTTACGACAAATTAATTTATTTGAGATTTTCAATGAACAAATTTCATTTGTCTCATAATTTTCAATACAAATCCACAAGCACTACACGTTTGACACTGACAATTTTGTGGAATAATGACCATTAATCCCGTTACTCGTCATTAATCCCTGGAGGAATAACATATGTCATTATACTGCCAAAATCACAAATATAATACGCACATTATACATTAGTCGTAAATAAATTTAAATTACATGATACTGGATAACACCATATGGAACAGAATGACCATTAAACACCTTTGTACTTCCGCAGTCCGCACGAGCGCTCCCATGGGTGCTCCGCACCCATAAGAGGTTGCTCATGGGTGCATCTGCCTCGATGCCCCCATGTAGTCGGCGCCAGTGCATATATCGCCTATGAACAGTGTAGACGTACTATTGGTAAGACCTGGAGATTCTCCCCAAGGTAGTTATGTGGATCTACACAACCATCATCAGGCCTATGCGTACCTATGGGGCTATTGTCTGGAGACATAAGGCCGAACAGATTACTATAAGCTAAAAACTAGACCACGTTCAAAGAATGATATGCCTTAACATAACTGGTGCAATGAAAACCACACCAACTAGGGTTTTGGAAGTAATTCTATGTTTGACGTCCCTGGGTTAGGACTCTGTAACGAATAGATAGGTATATTTTCTCTATCTCTATTGACATTTCCTCTCTATTGATTTCGAGAAGAGAGAAGAAGACAGCAAGTGCCATAGCAATAGGGATAACGATCTCTATCCGTTACAGAGTTCCAACCCTTAGATACTTATGTCAAGAAGGTCGTTTTAACCACAATGATATAATAATTCCCAGAAGCCTAGAATTTTGCCGATGTAAATACTAAGCTTTGTTTAAATATTTGTCTTGAATAATCTAGTGTGATTGAGGATTCAACCTCAAAAGGTTCTATTTCGATTATCTCTTGTATTAATCAGTGCATAATAATGTTAGGCTCGTGTTATAATTAATTACATTTTCGCCATTTGGATGTCTATGATGGACTCCGTATAATCTCTACTAGTAGATTAATTTTCGATATAGTGTTTCATCAGTTTGAGTTACCTCTACTCAAATACAATTAATTTGGGAAAATCCTTCTAACTTTGGGCAATTTTTCACAAATATACTACGAAATAAATTATCGTGGCTTATATTTCAAATTAATATACATTTTTTAATTATTCCACCCCTCCAAAAAAAAAAGAGTGTTCTAGATACTTTCATGTTTCCTTTGTGCTTAAAACCCTTTTTCAATTTAATCATCGAAGCTTTTGTCTCAAGCTAGCCAATTTAGCTGTTTAAAGTCCAAAGACTGGATAAATAACTCCGCCTGGATGAAATTTATGAACCCTAACTAATTAGTATCTTAGTTTAGGATCCTTTTTGCGGCATATTACGTTGAAAATTCCATTTTATAAACTTTGAGGAAGTAATATTCAATGAAAAATCCCATTAAAATCGACCTTTTTATATGGGTAGTTTATGGGTTTTAGTGGGTATTAAAATAGCGCAGCATTAGCGTTAAAAACCGAAAACCCGTAAATTTTTATTAGTATGTCAAACTATGAGTTCTTTTAGTAAATTTCAATTATCAACGAGGGCAACAAGAGTCAATTTCGTTCCAGAATGGATTTTAACGCAGAAAGACATTTTCAATGGTCAATAATTTCAACGTAATAAATTTTAATTTAATTTACAAGCAACATTTTAGTAGCGGAATCGAATTTGTTATGTAGGGAAAATTGGATTTATGGAAACTTTAATGATTAATAACATATTTGACCAATGAATTATGCTGCAATTATTCATACAAATTAGATTTTTCAATCGTTTGGAACATGAAATGTTGAAAAATCCCTTCTGAAAAATAATTTTCAAGATCTACTGATTGCAAAACTAACATTGAAAATTCCCAAGAGTTTCTAGATCTTGAAGAAACTGAATAATTTCGAGATTTTTAAAGACTATTGGTATCTGAATTCAAAATTTAGTAATTAAAAAGCCCTAAATTATATCTATCAAAATCCTTACAAAAATTAATTAATTTATTAGCATCCAGGTACTCCTAGGTCATCGTCCAGGTACTCCTAGTCTCCAAACTACTAGATAGGATATTAGATCTTCCAGTGATTAATAACGAGTCATCATTCGATCATATCGATACTACTAATTGGGGTCCTATTATATCAGTCGCATCGTTTGCCAAAAATGGGAGCATGGAACCATCAAATTTATGAACAAACGCTAAGCAAGCCCCATGAAATATAGGACTTTGTTGATATAAAGAAATTTCTTCAAGCAAGATTCCAATCATTAGAAGCAATTTCAGACACACAAAAGAAAACTCGCCCCAATTCAAACAATAATGACAAATCCAGAAGTGCTGATGCTTGCAAGTTCTGCAATGAAGCCCACATGATTTACTATTGCCCAAAATTCAAAGCCTTATCAGCAGAACTTCGGCTAAAAGCTGAAGAAGAAAAAAACTGCTGTACCATGACTACAAATCCAAATGCATTGAAATACCCTATTTGTAACAACCAGCATCATATATACTTACACGTCGATTCGTTTAGACCACAACAGTCCAGCGTTCAAAAATGATCAAAGAACCGAAACAATAACAAGCCATATCAGCCGACAAGATGAGATGGTATCCTGTTGCTTGGAATACCATACCATAATGGCACTTATTAAAGTTCGAAATGGAGGTTATGAAAGTTTGAAAGTTCTCATCGGTTCCCAATCAGCATTTATAACCGAAGAGGCTGCCTGTAGCGGAAAATATGAAAATTGTTTAGTGGACTGTATGATTTGAAAAAAAATAGAAATAAATGTTTAAACCCGGTACGCACAGATCACTTACCTTTGAAAAGGTTTCTGTTGGTTCTCTGGGTACTGGTCCAAACTGAAGCGTGTTGACTGTAGCAGAGTACTCTGTAGCTTCTTAGGGCAGTAAACTAGGGGCAGTTTCGTTGTAGTGACCGAACCGTCCGATACGACACGAATTTGTACGGGTCGCGTAGCGAGAGTGTGTTGTCTACTCTGCGGTCGAGAATATATTATTTTTAAAATCTCGGACGAGGCAGCATAAAAATGCAGCTGCTTCCAGCAAGTGACGTATGCGCATATGATAAACGAAAAAAGTCGCTAATGAAAAATATAGGTACAATCGAACTCTGTAGATTGCTCTACACAAACTAAAATAGGCAAAAAGCCCTTTTGAGAGTTTCGTAAACACTGCCCAAACAGAAAATTCGAGCAAAAATTACAGGGCTTGGCGCAGGAGAACCACAAGTGTCAAAATCCCAGTTACAATTACTAATTAAGCCGAGATTTGAGGTTCTCGGAATCGTTCTACGTCATTGTTCTACTTACACTAACACGAACTCTTCCTGAAGTAGACCTTGACGTAGACATATTACAATGGAAGAACGACCAACAAGTAAACGTAAAGCCAGCAGTTCCCCAATAATTAAAAAAAAATCTGTAACCCAGTTAATAATTAATAAATTCTATTTTTTCCTAAAAAGCATCTAATTCTGATACAAAAGAAATTTTTGGAAAAATATTTTTCACTATAGGGGACTACTAGCTTTCATAAGCCTAGCAATCCCTTAGTTTTTTTTGATTTACTCAAAAACTAGAGGAGCACCCAATTTTTAATTAGAGGCCCTAATTAGCACCTAAAAAGCACCTAATTGTTATATAGATCCTGAAGTTTTTTTGCCATACTGACACACCAACAAGTAAATGTAAAGCCAGCAATCTCCTTATAATTAAAAAAAAATCTGTAACTCAGTTAATAATTAATCAATTCTATTTTTTCTTCGACTATTTAGGAGCACCTAAAAAGCACCTAATTCTGATACAAAAGAAAATTTTGGAAAAATATTTTTTACTATAGGGGACTACCAACTTTCATAAACCTAACAATCCCTTAGTTTTTTTTGATTTTCTCAAAAACTAGAGGAGCACCTAATTTTTAATTAGAGGCCCTAATTAGCACCTAGAAAGCACCTAATTATTATATAGATCCCGAAGTTTTTTTCCATTCTGCCACACGAACAAGTAGACGTAAAGCCAGCAGTCCCCTAATAATTAAAAAAATATCTGTAACTCAGTTAATAATTAATCAGTTCTATTTTTTCTTCGACTATTTAGGAGCACCTAAAAAGCACCTAATTCTGGTACAAAAGAAAATGTTGGGAAAATTTTTTTTACCATAGGGGACTACTAGCTTTCATAAGCCTAGCAATCCCTTAGTTTTTTTTGATTTTCCCAAAAACTAGAGGAGCACCTAATTTTTAATTAGAGGCCCTAATTAGCACCTAAAAAGCACCCTTGCTGATCCAATCCAGTAGATATATTTCTCGAGGCCCGAGAATATGCCCAGTTAATCTTGGAAGGCATACGAAAAACTGAAGATGATCTCCTTGGCCAACAAACAGAATTAGGATGGATTCTTTCCGGAAATCTACCAAAAAATGAGATTCTTGGAAATATTAAAGGTATTAGCATATATTTTGATGATATCATAATTACTGGTCATAATGAGGCTGAGCATGATCAAAACTTACGTTTGGTATTAGAACGGGCTCTAAAATATCGTATAAGGTTCAATACGAGTATAAAATTCAATTTAAATCAAAACACGTGAAATTTATTGGTCAAATTTATTTCAAAAATGGCATTAAATTAAATGAAACCTATGTTAAAGCTATAATGGAAATGCCAATGCCAAATGATAAGACGGAATTATTGATGCTTCTGGGCATGGCTAAATTTTTAGGTAAATTTGTCCCAAACATGACTAAAATTACTGCCCCTTTAAGAAAATTGACTAGGCAAAACGTTATTTTGGAGTGGACTAATTTACATAAAGACTCAATAAGACGTTTGAAGAACTGGCTAACTTCAGCCCCGATTTTGATATTTTTTAACCCGAATAAATTAATTGAAATAGAGACAGATGCCTCAAAAGATGGCTTGGGAGCATACTTTCTCCAAGATGGTCATCCTGTGACATTTGCATCTAGAAGTTTGATTGTGTCAGAACAAAAGTATGCGCAGATAGAGAAGGAAATGCTGGCTATTGTTTTTAGTATCCAGAAATTTAATTTCTTCCTCTATGGCCTTGATGTCAAACTAAATACTGATCATAAGCCTCTTGAGGCTATTTTCCGTAAAGATCTATTATCAATAACTTCGAGGTTGCAAAGGATGCGTTTACATTTGCTTGATTATAATTTAACTGTGTCTTATAAGCCAGGAAAATATTTATATATTGCTGACACATTGTCCCGTGTCTTTTTATGTGAAACAGGCCTTAAATCAGATGGAGAATTTGAATATGTGGTACACAACACTTATTAACTATATCTTTCAATGTCAGAACAACGGAAATCACGATTGAGGAATGCTCTTAAGAATGATTTAAGGCTAGTCATGTCATATTGTGAAAATGGTTGGCCAGATTCCAAGCGAAAAATCTCATCAAGTATCAAAAAATATTTTCAAATAAAAGATAATCTCTATGTTTGTGAGGATATTTTGTTTAATTCCAATAAAGTTGTAGTTCCATTCAAATTGCGCAAAGAAATGCTTTCATTATTGCATGAAGGTCATTTTGGAATAGAAAAGGCAAAAATGAGGGCACGTCAACTGTTCTATTGGCCTGGAATCAGTCGAGAAACAGAAAATTTCATAAAAACCTGTAAGATTTGTGAGTCAAATTGGAAAAAACAGCAGAAAGAAACATTGCTACCTTGCCCTATTTCAGAACGGCCTTGGCAAAGAATTAGTTTAGATATATTTACGTATAGTCATCAAAGCTATTTAGGTTAGAGCTACCTACCATCAAAGATAAGTCAGCAAAGGCCGTAATTTCAGTGCTGAAAACAATATTTTTTACTCATGGCTCTCCAGATAAAGTTATTTGTGATAACATCCCTTTCAACAGTTACGAAATTAAAGCCTTTGCAACTGAGTGGAATTTTGATGTTAGAACTATCCTCGTTCAAAAATATTGGCTGAAAAAGGGGTGAGTATAGCCAAAAACATAATTAAAAAATGTTTAGAGGCAGGTGGTGAGATTGAGACTGTTCTCTTTACAGTATCGAAATTCTCCACTGGAGTATATAGGGTATTCACCTTCACAATTACTCATGAGCAGATTATGTAAGACTAAATTACCGATTAACTCTGATATGTTAAATCCTCAATTTTGTGAGAATATGAATGTAAAATTGCAACAAAGACATATTATAACAGAGGTGCTAAAGATTTAATACCTTTAATTCCTAAAAGAGATGTAACCGTTTTTAATCATATTCAAAGAAAGTGGGAATCTGGTCAAGTGTTGTCAGAGCATGAATCACCAAGGTCTTACTTGGTAAAATACAACAATGGACACATTGTTCGACGTAATAGAATTGATTTGAAGGTATCACAAAATAAATTTAATCCTAACATTCCTACTTTTATTGAATTTATTGATCAGTCTGGTTCTTCGGAACATAATCTAGATGTTGTTCCTGAGACATGACGTCAATAAGCATAATATGCCAAAACATTGTGTAACAGAAAATAAGATAGAACATACTGCGCCTCCTAAGACAAGGTATGGTCGAGTTGTCAAGCCACCGAAAAAGTTTAGCTTATAGGAGGGGAGATGTGTGATATTAGAATACAATATAGAAGTAAGAGATTCAAGATACCTCTTAGTTGCAGGTGGAACTCAATGGCACTTCATTCCCCTAGCTTCTGCTCACTTTAGAGGATTATGGGAAGCTAACGTCAAGTCTATGAAATTCCATTCAAAACGGTTAATTGGCGATACACCACTTACTCATGGAGGAATGAATACAAATAGAAGTTTGCCCATTATCAGATAATCCATATGATTAAGCAACATCAACTCTAGGTCATTTTCTAATTGGAAGAAAAATATCATCTTTTCCCGATCCAATTACTACAAATATTGTTGGAAGATGGAAACTAGTTCAGAAAATTAAGAAAGATTTCTGGAAGAGCTGGACAAATAACTACCTCCATCAACTTCAGCAGCGTTACAAACTGTAGAATCACCAGGATTTACTCACATTACGGATTTAGTTCTAGTAAAGAATCAGAAAGAAAATGACCACTAGCAAGAATCGTTGAAGTTCATCCAGGTGAAAATACAAATGTGGTCACTATAAAGAGAGCAGAAGGAGGCCCGATCAAGAGATCTACGCATCGCTTAATTCCAATATTGTCAAATGCTGAGGCTGAACAACAGTCAGTCTACAACAATAATAAATGAAGCCCAAGACAGCACTGGAAAAAGATATTGATCGTCATTCTATTCGTTGCAAAGCAAATTAATATTCGATACATTATCCTATATTGAGCACATGGGACCTTAAATATGAGAAGAACAAAATAATAAACGATTCCAAGATGCAAGCAGTAAAATCAAGGAAACGAACACACAATGCATTTCACTGATCCATCATTTAAAAGAAAAGGAAAAACAATTCCAATGAATACAAAACGGACTATAAGCTGTGGTATCCAAACGTGGAAAAAGAGCAGTTTTGGGAAAACTATTAACCGCAGTATTCGGAGTGAACGATGAGATCTACCATGAATATTGACCAATTAGACAAAAACCAGAAGGAGCCTGTCAAGACATCCAACCACCAAACTAAATTATCTTTTCAAAAGCAGGAGGTTGCTCAACTTGCTGTTCGCTCTAGATCCAAACTCAAGGGCAAAAATATCTATGCTAACCCGGATTTAACCAAAACTCAGATCGAAGCTGAAGCAAGGATAAAGACTGAACTTAGGCAAAGATTATCCAACAGAGAAAGTAATTTAAGAATCAAATACTTTCAGGGTGTTCCTAAAATCATACAAAAAAACCGAGCCTACTAAAAATTTTTCTGTATATTACCAGAACACCCAAGGCTTAAGAACCAAACTAAACTTAATCCAACAAAATATTTTGGCCTGTCATCACGACATATTTGTTTTAACTGAAAAATGGCTGCACAGTGGCATCTATGATGCTGAACTCAATTTCACTGACTTTAACATCTATCGCCAGGACCTTTCAACTAAAACCAGTGTTTTTTCAAGAGGGGGAGGAGTTCTAATAGCCAATTCACAAATCTATACCTAGCAAACGGCTTGATGTTGCAGATGACATTGAACAAGTTTTTGTGGCTATTGGATCTAGCAATTCTAATTTAATCCTAGGGTCCCTCCTAATTCACCAGTTCAAGAATATACTACATTTTCTGAAACCTTGCACTTCACTTCAGATGCCTAGTTCCACTCTACATATTTTTGGTGACTTCAATTTACCACCCGCCTCATGGCAGATTGACAACCTTAGCTCCTCTGTAGCTTTGTTTTGGTTTCACTCAGAACTAGTTCGGAATCATCCTGCACATGCGCATATTACAAAACGCGTTTTGGTTTTTTCAGAATCGTAATCGAACTGTGTTGACAGTGTTTTGGTTTATCTAGAACTTTTTGAGAACAATTCTGGGATTGTTCTAGAACGGTTGTCTCAGTTCTTGCTCTGAAGGAGGAACTGTTTTAGAATTTTGTGTTTTGGTTTTTTTGGTTCCGAATTGGTTCAGAATTAGTATTAGAACAGTCCTCTATTATTTTTTGTGCGCAAGCAGTTCTGCGCAATTCCAGAACCGTTCCAAGTTTCGAACCAAAACAAAGCTTGTGACTGCAACTGTAGCTTTGTTTTGGTTCGAAATTTGGAACGGTTCTGGGATTGCGCAGAACTACTTGCGCGCAAAAAATAATCGAGGACTGTTCTAATACTAGTTCTGAACCGATTCGGAACCAAAAAAACCAAAACACGCTGCAGACCAAAAAAATTCTAAAACAGTTCCTCCTTCAGAGCAAGAACCGAGAAAACCGTTCTAGAACTATCCTAGAATTGTTCTTGAATAGTTCTAGATAAACCAAAACACTGTCAACACAGTTCGATTACGATTCTGAAAAAACGAAAACGCGTTTTATTATATGCGCATGTGCAGAGTGATTCCGAACTAGTTCTGAGTGAAACCAAAACAAAGCTTGTGCCTCTAGATTACACTCGTGTTGAGGTTTTGTCAAACATCTGTAACTTTCACCACTTTGTTCCAAACTAATAAATATTTAACATCTCACAATAGCCTCCTTGACCTAATTCTTACGCAAGACTCTTCGACGGAAGTTAGATCTGCTGACTGTTTCCTAGTTCCTTTTGTGGTTCACCCGCCTTTAAGTGTTACCTTGAAAGCTAACTGTTCGGACACTACTGGAAAAGGTCTTGACTTTGACGGTTTTTATAGAGACTTTAATTCTACCAATTTTCAGGATATTGTTATGTTTTTAGATCAATTTAATTGGGACTTTTTATCATGTAATCAAACTCTTGATACAATGTTAAATATTTTTCATGAAATTATATTTGCCATTGATAAATTTGTACCTCTCTGCTAGAAAATTTCCGCTTTGGTTTTCAGTTGAATTAAAAAACTATGTAATTCTAAAACTAAAAAATACAAGTCCTCTCGTTCTGATGTGGATTATCGTGAATTTTCTAGGTTGAGACATCTCTGCAAAAACTTGACACAGGAATGCTACCGAAACTATGTTCAGGGGACTGAAAGGGCCATTAACTCCAACATGAAAAAATTCTGGTCTTTTGTTAACAATAAAAGGAAAAGCAATGCTTTTCCTAGTGAACTTAAATATCAAGACAGGTCAAGTTGCTCTGGTAAGGAGATTGCTGACATGTTTGCAGATTATTTTTCTACAGTTTATTCAAACAATCATCATGATATTTCTACACATGAGTTACCTACATCCATAGTCCAGATACCAAAGCATCATATACTAATATCTGACATATTCACCAAATTATCTACGCTAGATATCAACAAAGGCCCTGGTCCAGATGGAATACCAGCCATACTTCTAAAAACTGCACAAGGCCCCTTTACCACATTTTCAACCTATCACTACGTACTGGCGTTTTTCCAGAGTTTTGGAAAGAAAGCTTTCTCAAGCCCATCTTTAAATCCGGAGATAAAACCTTGGTAACCAATTACCGACCCATTAGTATTATCAACACAATACCTAAAGTTTTTGAGAGCCTAGTATCTTACTTTTTAACCCCCCTCTTAGAACCTAAGTTAATTAATGAACAATTTGGCTTCAGACCAACTGAATTAAATCTTTTAACTCAAGTGGATTATCTGTTGGATGTCTTGGAGAAGGGACTTCAAGTGGATACAATTTACACTGACTTCTCCAAGGCATTCGACAGGGTCTCCCATACCATGTTATTACTTAGGTTGTTTGGGATTGATGAACCGTTGATCTCATGGTTTCACAGTTATTTGTCTGGTCGGAGACAGATTGTTAAAATTGGCAATTTCCTCTCCAAAATCTTTCAGGTTACCTCTGGGGTGCCACAGGGGTCCCATCTTGAGCCACTCCTTTTTAATGTCTTTGTAAATGATATTCACGAATGTTTTACCATATGTCTTTTCTTATTGTTTGCCGACGACCTCAAAATGAGCTACATAACAAGAACTCCTGAAGACTGTGACAAGCTACAGTACGATCTTAACAGCCTTCAAGATTGGTGTATTGGAAACTTCATGGATCTCAACCCATCTAAATGTAAAGCCATTACATTTTCACGTCTCAAAAATCCTATTAAATTTAATTATAAAATTGGTCAACACATCCTTGGGAAGTTTCCATTATCAGAGACCTTGGTGTTTCTTTGGACACAGATCTTTTCTTCAATAATCATTTAAACAATGCAGTAAATAAAACTTTTCAAATGCTGGATTTTATCAGAAGGACTACACAAGATTTCACCAATGTTACCACCTTAAAAACTTTATATTGTGCCCTAGTACGCCCTCATCTAGAATATGCCTCTTGCGTCTGGTCTCTCTTTTATGTTGTACATCGAGATTCTGTACAGCTCGTTGAACACAAATTTTTGAAACAAATTGCCTTTAAACTGAATATTTTGAATAATTATAATGATTCACAACTACTTTCTATGTTGAATATGGCCGCAATAACTATGCGTCACAAGAGGAGAGATCTTACAACCTTCTATAATATCCTACATGGGAAGGCTTCGACTCCCGAAATTCTTCACAAAATTAGCATTCATGTTCCTCCTAGAACCACCAGGTCGAATGACAGTTTTCATATTCCGATTCATCGAACTAATTACGGACGCAATACTTTTATTTCCCGAACAACTAGACTTGCAAATGAGCACCATGACTTTTTTGCCCCCTTGAGTATTTTCCTGAGTCAAGTTCGTCATACTTTTAGGTAGTTGTTAGCAAACTTTTATCATAAACTGCTAATCCCACCTCTTATAACTTTACTGTACCTACTCATTATTATTTGATTTTTACCTAAATCTACTAGTCCAATCTACCTATCTAGCCTTACTCATTTCTCATCAAGTTGCTGGGCTGTTTGTTGTTGTTATTATTATTATTATTATATAATTTTAAGAGTGATTAACTTTATTTTTGTTACATTTGTTATGTAATTCTATATTGTTGAATTGAATGTTTAACATTTTGTAAGTGGGCTCGACCCGTTGATAAATAAATAAATTCATGCTACATGCTCAATCTACTTTCAATGACACCGAATCCAGAATCAGCAATCAACTCCAGAGATTCTTGTCTCCAATTACATAGATGACCTTCGGGATTATTATAGACGACACTATTTTGTGATGATAGAACACAACGAATTTATGCTAATCAGATTGACTCCAATTCCATTAGAAACAGAAAAAGAGTCATCCTGGATATTCCAAACGAAGTATTAGCAATAGTAGTTCTTACTCTCCAGTTACCAACCTTCCCGTGTGTATTACTTACCCAACCAACAAACCACAAACAACAAACTACCAAGAATTCTGAGCATCCTCCTAAATACAGGAATTTTCAATTGATGATCCAACCACTTTATGATTCAGAACAGAAATTAACATTGATGACGCCAGGAAGAACAAGACAAAATTTTCATCTTAGGTATTTGTTGAATTGATTCAAAAAGTTGAAGTTATGACTGTTTCAAATTTTATCCAGATGTTATTTATCATTTTCATCCAGGGACATACAGGATAAATCGATAAATAAACTAGCAACGAGTTTTCTTTTTTTAATTTCCTCAATTCATCCTAAGCCTTCCGGCAAAATGGTTCATTTGAACCGAATTCATAGCCTGCAAACCGATTTGTAGAGAAATGCTTTAAAACCTGGATCGCATACATTTATTTTCCATATTGAGTTTTCTCATTTAAACGCAGAAAGGATTTTTGGAAAAAAAAAATTGCATCGGAAACATTTCGGTTTTATCCGATAACAGAATTTGTTCTAGGCAAAGTTATTATTAATTTAGGATATTGGGGTAAGTGCCTATACATATTGCCACATAAAAACAAATAATTCCAATTAAGTATATCTTTTATCGAATTTTATTGCAAACAGATAAGGGGCACTTTGTTGTTTTGCCATATCGATGATTCATGAAATTTCCAACACCCATCACGATTAGGCACTTTACATTTAATTAAACTAAATTAGCACCTGGATAAAATTTAATTTTCTAATGGATAAGCGTAAATTAATTAACGAGTTAAACAAAATCTCGCCACAAACAAAGAAAAATCTCAATTCGCGTAGGGGCTTTTTACTGCCAGGGGAAATTTAAATTTATTTTGCCTTTGGGTAAAGTGGCAATATAGAGGATTCTAATTACATTGATGTATAGTTTCCTGGTTAAAGATAAGAAGGTTTTTTTTTTTTGTACGTCAGTTTTGCAAAAAATACTAACAAGCTTTACCCGAAAGATAAGCTGATTAGTGTTTTGTAAACATGTGACTATTTATAGCAAAAAATGTCCTCTAGTTTATTATTATATGAATATGAATTTTACACAAATTACAAGCCACGTATTTTCATTTCCTTGAGGCTATTTTTGGATTATAGGAAATGAATTTGGAGAATCTCTAGCAATTTTCTGATTCAATATGAATATCAAGCAAGGATAATCCAATCGTGCTCGTGTTTCTACCATCTGTAGACGATGTAAAACATTCAAAAAGTAATTTTTGCTTTCAAATTGAGTGTAAAACAATTAAGGATTAATGAATGAATTTACATTATTCATCAGCTCAAGAACCTCACCAAAATTAAACCATTTAGTGTGGGTTAAAGTTTGTCTAGGTACAAACCAGCGAGGAAGGGTTTGTTTGTATAAAACGGTTTGCGGCTGTTTACAAAGGACAAACCGAATAATTTAGAATTTACTCGGCGCAAACTTTTCACACAAAGAAGTGCGAATTTCTATAAATTAATAATAAAACGTGTGTCGTGTATAACCAAAGTGCGTAAAAAATAATATATTTCCTTATTGAGTTGTTAAAACAAATTACAAAGTCTATTTATTGCTCATTAAAACATTTTATGTAGAAATTTGAAACTTACCACTTATATTAAACCCCAAAAAAGAAACACTAATTCGTACCCACTTTCAATAGTAAATATTCGACAATTCGTAAAAGTTTGTCGTTTGTTCCCTGAACCAACAGGTTGGTCTGTAAGCTTGAGACTGTTCCCGGAGCCCGGTTTTCGGGGAGATCCGGGATGAGGAGACTGCGCCCTCGGTTTCCTCCAGTGAATTCAACATGTGTGCCAAGCTGTTGCGAATGATAAATATTTGGAATGCGCGCTTTTGTACCTGCCAAGACGTGATTTGGATTGTCGAGGAAGAAGACGAGAATATTTTTGTGCGTATACTCTAGTTGATTGAAGTAAGAGAGGAATTTATATTTTTTAAACATCATGAGAAACTGTGATTTTTAAAAGAATTTAGCGACTCTTTAGTGGAAAACCCTTAAGCAAGTTATCATACATAAATTCTACGAATAGGAAATTTCTAAAATGTTTGTTTGCTTCTCTAGGAGAGCCTAGAACAAGATTTTCATTCATCTCAGATTTATTTTAGCTTTATGAACTTCCCAAACCGCACTAGCTTAGCTGTGCCTTTTAGATCCTGTATTCATACATATTTAGTGGTATTTTATCAATATGAGGGTGTGATTTCCAACTCTATAATGCTCAAAAATCGAAATTTGATACTTCTCAAGCTCAATTTCAATAGTAGGAGACCCAGGAATATATAGGTTTCTTCAAATTCAACTACACAAAGATAGAATATAAAGATTCGTGGGTAGAAAAAGTCTTCATGAAGTTCTACAAATAGGAAATTTCTACAATGTTTAGAGGCCTTATTTGTTTGCTTCTCTAGGAGAGCCTGGAACAGGATTTTCATTCATCTTCAGATGAATTGTAGCTCTATGAGCTTCTCAAACCAGTCAAACCGCTCTAGCTCAATGTACTTTTTGAGTCCTGTATTCGTTCATGTCAAGTTGAATTCTAACAATATGAGAGTGTCATTTTCAACTCTATAATGCTCAGAAATCGAAGTTTGATACTTCTCAAGCTCAATTTTAATAGTAGGAGAGCCAGGAATATGATGTTCACTTCAAATTCAGCTCCACAAAGATAGAATATAGAGGTTCATTGGTAGAAAAGGCCTACATCAAGTTCTACAAATAGGAAATTTCTACAATATTTAGAAGCTTTATTAATTTGCTTCTCTAGAAGAGCCTGGAACAGGATTTTCATTCATCATTAGATGAATTCTAGCTCTATGAGCTTCTCAAACCGCTCTAGCTCAATGTAATTTCTGAGTCCTGTATTTGTACATGTCAAGTTGAATTCTAATAATCTGAGGATGTCATCTCCAACTCTATAATGCTCAGAAATTGAAGTTTCATAATTTTTAAGCTCAATTTCAATAGTAGGAGAGCCAGGATTAGAATGTTTACTTCAAATTTAGCTTCACAAAGATAGAATATCATTGGCAGAAAAGGCCTACATGAAGTTCTACAAATAGGAAATTTCTATAATGCTTAGAGGCTTTATTTATATGCTTTTCTAGGTGCGTCTGGAACAGGATTTTCATTCATTCCTAAATTAATTGTAGCTCTATGAGCTTCTCAAACCGCTCTAGCTCAACGTACTTTTTGAGTCCTGTATTTTTACATGTTAAGATGAATTTTAGCAGATAAATTGTAGTTCTATAAGCTTTTCAAATGGTTCTAGTTCAACTATATTTTTTAAATTCTATATTCGTACATGTTAAGTTGAATTTTAGCAATATGAGTGTGTCATCTCCTACTCTATAATGCTCAGAAATCGAAGTTTGATACTTCTGAAGCTCAATTTCAATATCAGGAGAGCCAGGAATATAGTGTTTACTTCAAATTTAGCTTCACAAAGATAGAATATAAATATTCGTTGGTAGAAAAGGCCTACATAAAGTTATACAGATAGGAAATTTCTACAATGCTAAGAGGCTTTATTTATTTGCTTCTCTAGGAGAGCCTGGAACAGGATTTTCATTCATTCATTCATTCATTTCTTCCATCTCAGATGAATTGTAGCTCTATGACCTTCTCAAACCGCTCTAGCTCAATCAGCTCCCCATTTTCCCATGTAAATCTCCATAAGAAAATCTAAGGTCCCCAGTCCCCGCTATTTTGATTGTGTACCAAAAAAGAGTGGGGGTGAAATTAGATACGCTCTTGAAGAGGCCTAACCCAAGCGGTAAAATTAGCCACGTTCTTGAAGGGGCCTAACCCGAGTAACAAGCCCAAATTTGAAAAGGCCTAACCCAAGTGACGTCAGCAAAGGGGTAAGTTATACGAGGCGGCATGTGTTCTGCATTATCCGTCAAATATCACCTGTCATTATTGACCGCTCGCCAGTTTTCGAAGGCTCATCCAAAATTTGGTATTTCGTAACTTGTTACCCCGTACAAGATGGCAGGTAACCCGTGACTTGTTACCTCATACCCCATACAAGGTAGCTCGTACTAATGATGACGTACTTAATAATGGAAAACTATCTACCTAATCATTTATAAAGTCCTAATTCTTCGGCAAATCGCGCGTACTGCCAAACCCACGGGCCCATTTTTCGACATCCTGTATTCGTACATGTCAAGTTGAATTCTAATAATATGAGCTGTCATCTCCAGCTCTATAATGCTCAAAAATCGAAATTTGATACTTCTCAAGCTCAATTTCAACAGTAGGAGAGCCAAGAATATGATGTTCACTTCAAATTCAGCTCCACAAAGATAGAATTAGTAAAAAAGGCCTTCATGAAGTTCTACGAATAGGAAATTTCTACAATGTTAAGAGGCTTTATTTATTCACTTCTCTAGGAGAGCCTGGAACAAGATTTTCATTTATCTCATATGAATTGTAGCTCTATGAGCTTCTCAAATAGCTCTAGCTCAATTGTACCTTTTGAGTTCTGTATTTGTACATGTTAAGTTACATTTTAGCAATATGAGTGTGTCATCTCCAACTCTATAATGCTCAGAAATCGAAGTTTGATATTTCTTAAGCTCAATTTCAAAAGTAGGAGAGCCAGGAATATAATGTTTAATGCAAATTTAGCTTCACAAAAATAGAATATAAAGATTCGTTGGTAGAAAAAGCTCACATGAAGTTCTACAGAAAGGAAATTTCTACAATGTTAAGAGGCTTTATCTATTTGTTTCTCAAGGAGAGCCTGGAACAGGATTTTCATTTATCCCAGATGAGCTTCTCAAACCGCTCTAGCTTAGTTGTGCCGTGCCTTTTAGGTCCTCTATTCATATATGTTTAGTTACATTTTATCAATATAAAAGTGCGATTTCCAACTCTATAATGCTCAAAAATCGAAGTTTGATACTTCTCAAGCTCAATTTCAATAGTAGGAGAGCCAAGAATATATAGGTTTCTTCAAATTCAGCTACACAAAGATAAAATATAGAGATTCGTGGGAAGGAAAGGCCTTCAGGAATTTTTACAAATAGGAAATTTCTACAATATTTAGAGGCTTTATTTGTTTGCTTCTCTAGGAGAGCCTGGAACAGGATTTTCATTTTTCTCAGATGAATTGTAGCTCTATGAGCTTCTCAAACAGCTCTGGCTCAATTGTACCTTTTGAGTCCTGTATTCGTACATGATACTTCTCAAGCTCAATTTCAATAGTAGGAGAGCCAGGAATATATAGGTTTCTTCAAATTCAACTACACAAAGATAGAATATAGAGATTCGTGGGTAGAAAAGGCCTTCAGAAAGTTTTACAAATAGCAAATTTCTACAATGTTTAGAGGCTTTATTTATTCGGAGGCCCTGGAACAAGATTTTCATTTATCTCAGATGAATTGTAGCTCTATGAGCTTCTTAAACCGCTCTAGCTCAACCGTACTTTTTGAATCCTGTATTCGTACATGTTAAGTTGAATTTTAGCAATATGAGTGTGTCATCTCCAACTCTATAATGCTCAGAAATCGAAGTTTGATACTTTTCCAACTCAATTTCAATAGTAGGAGAGCCAGGAATATATAAGTTTCTTCAAATTCAGCTACACAAATATAGAATTTAGAGATTCGTGGGTAGAAAATGCCTTTAGGAAGTTTCACAAATAGGAAATTTCTACAAAGTTTAGAGGCTTTATTTATTCGCTTCTACGAGATCCTGGAACAAGATTTTCATTTTTCTCAGATGAATTGTAGCTCTGTGAGCTTCTTAAACCGCTCTAACTCAACTGTACCTTTTGAGCCCTGCATTCTTACATGTTAAGTTAAATTTTAGCAATATGAGGGTGTCATCTCCAACTCTATAATGCTCAGAAATCGAAGTTTGATACTTCTCAAGCTCAATTTCATTAGCAGGAGAGCCAGGAATATAATGTTTACTTCAAATTCAGCTCCACAAAGATAGAATATAGAGATTCGTTGGCAGAAAAGGCCTACATGAAGCTCTACAAATAGGAAATTTCTACAATGTTTAAAGGCTTTATTTATTTGCTTCTCTAGGAGAGCCTGAAACAGGATTTTCATTTATCTCAGATTAATTTTAGCTCTATGAGCTTCTCAAACCGCTCTAGCTCAACTGTACCTTTTGAGTCTTGTATTCGTACATGCTAAGTGGAATGTTAGCAATATGAGGGCGTTATCTCCAACTCTTTAATGCCGAATTTGATACTTCTCTAGTTCAATTTCAACAGTAGCAGAGCCAGGAATAAAATGTATACTTCAAATTCAACTCCACAAAGTCCAAAAATTACTGTTTGAACTGCCATAGCTCAAACTATAGCCTTGAATAAGATTCTTATGCTCCTCAGTCGAATTTCAACTTCAGAAGGGTATGAAATGAGACCCTTATACCGCTCAATCTCAGCTGTGACCAGGAATCGGATCTTGATATTTCTCCAGTCCAGTTCTAAGCCTGGAATAAAACTATCCACCCCAAAACTAATCGCAGTACCATACATTTACTAATCCACCTGAAAACTTCCAGTTTTAAGTACATAGAAAATTCCACAATTTGTAAGACTTTGATGTACATTTTCCACTCGAAACTTTATGAACGATTTCAGTCGATGTCTAACATATTTTAAAACCGCGACCTCAACTTCACAGGGGAATGAAAATCAACAAATTTATCATCGTTCGCCGGGGCCATTTAAAACCCATTTTAATTGTTGACTTTGCTGGCGCAATGCGCAGTGCTCGCTGGAAAATATTAAATTGAAAGCTTCCGACCTTTTGGGATCGTGAAATATTAACACACAGTGATAATTGTTGAAATTTTTTGAAATTATTCGGATGAAACTTCATATTTTTACCCATCCAATAGCCAATCTACAAAGTCCATTGTTTTATGTTGCTTCTGTTTATCTTCTTCATAAATTGTAGGTACAAATTAATGGCCCTATATATTTGGAAATAATTGCTTTCTGACGGTTTTATGCCCACACGCAAGTAGTTTTATCTTCTGTATAAAAATAAATTACTGCATTATAAGTGAATTTTTCGCTTCTCAAACAAGCCTACCTGCATAGAGAAAATATTAAATTATATTTAGTGAGAAGTTGTTTGGAATATTTTCATTTTAGAGGCAGAAGTTGCCATTATTTATCTTGATGCAAAATATGAAAGGAAGATTTCAAATGATTTATTAAATTTGAAATGTTTCTGCTGCAGGATTAGGTATTTTAGAAAATTAGATAGGTATAAGGTTTTTCTTGGAAAAACACTTTGTGATACTGTTATTTGAGTTGGCAGCAGATATACTTATAAAACAACTCAGTTTTTATTAAATAAAGTCGCAAGCAGGATTTTTCAATTCCCATCAGCAGCGTCGAAATTCAATTTGTTAGTAAATTGTTATACGGTATATAGACGGATAGAAAAAGAAACTAGTTCTAGTTTCAAGTTATTTTTAGCCTCAGATACGTTTTGATGAGGAAAGGGAATTGAAAAACATGCGGGGGCAGAGCAAATTCATTTTGTTTGTCCATTGAATCGGGTTGGCCTTATAAAATAGTAAAATGTGGGTGATATCCTTATAAATTCTCGATTGAACAATAGAAAATCCATAAATTATTTTATTTGCTAACGCAAGCAAGGTATAAAACCACCGCTTAATATCCTTTGAAAAATACGAGTTTCCAACTTTCAGCTATAATAAATGGCCAAAGTTTGAGTTTCACAGGGGCGATTTATTTGGGTTCCAGCCTCAGGGGATGAATAAAGACCAGGTAAATATGGCAATTTGCCTTATTTAAAATGCACTTGCAGGGTTTATTAATTAAAATACAATATAATATAATTTATGTAGTCAATTCGTTTATGCAGCTGGTTTGCTGTCGGAACCGTTTGTACAGGCGGAAACTTGAGATATCGAATCTTCTGTTGTTGGGGCCGAAGCCGCACTCCCCAAACATGGAATTTTCTTGTGTAAAACTTGTCGGTATTTTGGATGACTGGAAAATAATTTATATTCAATTTAATCGATTATGTAGTCTGAATTATTGGGGAAATGTGTGTATCATACGCTCTGTAAATTATGTAAAATTGAATAGAAATAGAAAGCAGTTCTACATTAGTGTAAGTGTGTGTTGCAAATCACTTTTTTCGATTCTAATAATTGTAACTATTGAGGTGTAAATTTTGCTTTGCTGGATTTTCTTAGTTCAACCATTGCCACACAAATGGATAACTTCTGGTTATATTAGTACAATATTCAACTTCATAGTTTTTCTCTTTTTGACTTATTACCTTATTCCGTAAACGATGGGATTGTAGGCGGCGCCGGCCTTAGCGAAAACCGAAGCCCAAATCGTAGCCAGAGGCGATATTTGCGATTTCCCAGTGATTCCAGAAATGTTAGTAACCGCGTACGGCGTCCAGGCAACGAACCACAAAAAGATCGTAATCATTGTGATTTTGGCCAATTTGAATTCGACGCTTTGTTTGTCGGCGTCCGCGGTCCTCAGCGAGGTGACGTTCATTTTTTTCGCTTGCTTTCGCATCGATTTTTCGTGGTTGGACACGGCCTGAAAAAGTAGTTTTTAGTGAGGCGAATTGATGTCAGAATAAGGACTCACCCTCACGATGAACCAGTAAGCGTAAATTATTATGCATAGAGGCATACAATAAACAAAAATTGTATAAGCTATTATATAGCTAACGCTTGAAAGGTCTTGGGAAAGATAATCGGTGCCACAGGCTGTCATGTTTCCTTCTGGAACGTATCTGAAAGAAAAAATGGTTATAAAATATATCGCTCTGTGTCCGCTGTTGCTCTGGAATGCTCAAAAAACAGAGTTTGTTGCATCTCCAATTTCAACTGTTTTGGCTGGTTTCAAGTATTTCTAGAGGAGTTGGAAAAAATCTGCTTGCGAGCCTCGATTTTCAAGAGAAGTTGGCTAGTGTAACCTGCATCTCGATATTTTGATTCATTTTTAAGCTACAAAAAGTTATAGACCCCCTGCCAAACTCCAAACTTTTCAAAAATCCCTCGATTCGAGATATCGAGATGCGGTTTTCACCAGTCAATTTCTCTTGAAAATCGAGGCTCGCAAGTAGGAATCAGATCTTTTCCAACTCCTTTAGAAATACCTGAAACCCCCCAAAAACCATCGAATCTTGGACACCCTGTACACTGAAAAAAAAATCGTTCATAACATTAGGGGATTATTGAAATACGACCGCAGTTGACTGTGCCGCTTTAGTACCGATCCAAAATTGACTGTGACACGTTGAAGTCGACAGTAATGAACTTTGGCAGTGGCATGTCATGTTTTATTTTCATATTCCTAACTTAAAATTGTAAAGTGTGTCGTGTTTGATGTTCTTCTAGTTGTTCTTCTTATAATTTTTTGTTGAATTTGTTTTATTATTTCATCTACCTATATTTTAAAATGGAGGATGTATTGGAGGCCGTATTATTAGGGGACGGGGATGATGACGATGTGGGAATCGTCATCATCAACCTCTCATGGGTGCCGAGCACCCATGGGAGCTCTCGTGGGAAGTACGGAAGTACAAACGTGTTTAATGCTCATTCCGTTCCATGCGGTAATATCCAGTATCATGTAATTTAAATGTACACAGCTTTGTTTAAGAATTTGTACCCCTGTTTGTGTAAATAAAGTCGCCTAGATAGACCCTATGGCGTGAAGTGAGTCTGTCTTTTATGTTTTGATAAAAAAAATTCAAGAATCTTCATTTTTATTTTAGACAATAGACCTATCTATTTTACCAGACAAAGAGGTGATAATACGAAAACTTCATTAAATAAAAAAAGACACAGAACGCTCATTGCGCAAGACGAGGCAAAACGTACCAAATTATGTTAGACTTACGTATAGCAATCCGTCCTTCTTATTTGCACAGGATAAAAAGGAAAGAGGAAAAACCGCGTGTTGTGCAACGTATTTGTCAATGAAAATGTCAAACAACTTTTGAATGACACTTGTCAAGTTGAATATCCACTTTAGATTTATTCTTGTCAGACCACGTGCAATGAACAAGGATAAAAAGATGCCCAGCGTGCAAAAAGATCACCTCACACCTGTATTAGCCAGCCAATAACAAGACATTGCCTCGTGTTGCGCGCGCATACCAGGTAAAAATAGATAGGTCTATTATATTAGGCAAGCTATTCCAATATGGCCGTTCAGGTCAAATTGTGGTGATGTTCATAAAAAAAAGCATTTTTGTTCAGGGCCCTTATTGTTGTAGATACCAAACATGACAATGCCAATGTCAAACCTAAATGTCCAGAATGTGACAAAATAATATTTTTTATTCCATTTTGACGTTTAAAAATGACATTATGGAACGCATAATAATAAAGGTAAGTAGACGTTTATCACCTCAGTGATTTAAAAACATTTTAACTCACTCTTGGCATTTTAAGTCACTCTGCCCAACTAAAAATATGAAACCTCAGTGATTTAAAATATTTTTAACTCACTCCCAGCATTTTTCCTCTACTTTATTTTTGAAATTTTCACAAAATGGGATACAATTTTGTATACATCACGTGAGTTAAAATGTTTATTCATTCGAAGAAAATTAACCCACTCGCTAGGGCTCGTGGGTTAAACTTTCTTCTCATGAATAAAAATTCATTTAACTCACTTGGTGTATAAATAACTATTATCCCATTTTGATGTTTAAAAATGACATTATTGAACGCAGAACAATGAAGGTAAGTAGACGTTTATGACCTCAGTGATTTAAAGATTTTTTAACTCACTCTCGGCATTTTAAATCACTCCGCCCAAATAAAACTCGGACACTTTAGTGATTTAATAGTTATTTATACACCAAGTGAGTTAAATGAATGTTTATTCATGAGAAGAAAGTTTAACCCACGAGCCCTAGCGAGTGGGTTAATTTTCTTCGAATGAATAAACATTTTAACTCACGTGATTTATACAAAATTTTATCCCATTTTGATGGACATTTAAAAAGTAAGGAATCAAATTATAGAAAGAATTCATTTAGTAGTTATGAAAGCGCTAATTATTGAAATTGGTGGTTGCTAAGGTATAACTAGTTGTTTGTTTGTATTTGTAGCAGATTTTTATACTGGCAGAGTGACTTACAAGACCGAGCAGAGTGAGTTAAAAATATTTTAAGTCACTCAGGTGATAAACGTCTACTTACCTTTGTCATTATGCGTTCAACAATGTTATTTTTAAACGTCAAAATGGGATAAAATATTTTTAACTCACTCCCGGCATTTTTCCTTGTTCTTTATTTTCTAAATTTCTACAAAATGGGATAAAATTTTGTATACATCACGTGAGTTAAAATGTTTATTCATTCGAAGAAAATTAACCCACTCGCTAGGGCTCGTGGGTTAAACTTTCTTCTCATGAATAAACATTCATTTAACTCACTTGGTGTATAAATAACTATTATTTGCATCCATGTATGTAATCTTGACATTACTGACTTTTTAAAAATTTGGAAGTGTCATTTTACCTGTGTCACTTCCCTCTTCTATTTCCCTCACCGATTTCCCGATTCGACTTCCCTCACCGATTTCCCTCACTCTAATTCATTCACCTTTGCAGGCAACAGGCAACAATGAGAATATGTCAGGTAAAAACTTCAAAACAGTGAATGACACATTTTGGCATGTTTGTTTTATTTTTTTAATATTAAAAAAATTAAATGACTAATCCGAAATAATGGTGTGCTTGCAAATAAAATAGTATACAAACCTCGGAGGAAAGTTTTCATTTCTGTCTCGAGATTAATAGTCAATCTCGGTAGTCAATCAGTAATGAAACACTTCCCTACTCGGTATGTAATATACTATTCATTGATTTCGGTCAATAACCATGTAAACAACATGGTGAGTAGAGTGTTTCCACAGTTATCAGACCGCATACCCACCTCTACCACGTAAAACCCCTTCCAGCACAGCCATCATACCACTATCTACCTCCACTGCAAACTCCAAACTCCCTTCCGTAAAGCTCCTACCCTAAAATCCTCCCACCATGAGCCCCAAACAAGATGGCCGCCATAGCAATATAATGTGTCCATCATCGCCATATAACGGATTTTAATCTGTGGCTAACCGAGCCAACCGTGGGAACTTTTTCGATAGATATAGATTCACAAATTTTGGGGTTGGCCCGGGTCAAATTCCCAAAATTTCAGATCAAAGGCGCCGATTTTCTCACGATATTGAAAAACTTCCCACGGTTGGCCCGGGTCAAATTCCCAAAATTTCAGATTAAAATCCGTTATTATAGCAGCGATGATGGACACATTATATTGCTATGGCGGCCATCTTGTTTGGGGCTCATAGTGGGGGGATTTTAGGGTAGGAGCTTCACGGAAGGGCCGGAAGGGGGTTTGCAGTGGAGGTGGGTAGTGGTATGATGGCTGTGCTGGAGGGGGGTTTTACGTGGTAGAGGTGGGTATGTGGTCTGATAGCTGTGAAAAGCATATTGAATTTCGTTTGGCAGGTCATGAGATTGCCTAATAATTTTTATTTGTAACACATAAATACATACATCATAGTTTACATAAATATTATATTAAGTTAATTGTAGTGGCTGTATATGCACTATGTGCAAAGCTAACCAAACCCCAAAAATAATAATAATAATAATAATAATAAACTATATCGACATATTTTAATCGATATTTTACATTCGATATATCGAAAAAAATATCAATACACCTAATAATCTTTTCGATATATCGGAACTGTTATCATAATAGTTCATTAGTTGACAGTGACAGTCTGACAGTTGACAGAGGCGGCTAAAATGAAACAAAACGTCAGTTAGGGCATGTGCGTAGCAATTAAATGAGGAAAAGAGATTTTCCGCGTGATTAAGGAACGTTATTTTTTTTACGACCGTGCGGAGAAGTACTTTTCCGCACGCATGTCAAGACATGAAAGTACCAGGGTTACTTAAAATTGCATAATTATTTTACTTTTCCGCACTAGTGCCTAAATGCGTGCAGAAAAAAGCACTTCTCGCACGCTCGTAGAGAAAATTTTTCGCCTCCGGCGGCCCCTACGGCGAGCTTCACCCTTCCCCTATGATCAAATTTATAAAGTTATTATACACCCATGAGGACTTTCAAAAGTCGGCGTCTCTGACCAGGAGAACAAACTATTTGATAGACTGGGAAAATAAAGTGCTAAAATATTTCACTGCCTCCTGGACTATTACTATTCCTTGGTGACTTTGATGTAGGTATGAATTTCAAAATTTTTTGCTGTAAGGAGCTCGGAATTAGGATTGTTGTGATGACAAGATCCCCCATGGGCCAGAAGAAGTGAGCTGCTCGAGGGGGGTCATCGGTGTCGTAAACAACACCCGCCTTCCCTTCTGAACCCGTCATTCACTTGACAAAAATAATGAAGAAATCCCAAGGGTGCAACTCGTTTATCTATCTATCTGCCTCTAACTCATATGTAATAAGTTCGATAGACTCGTTGACATGCCATTCGATTACAGCGTGTGTTCCGCTTGTTTTACAAGCTGGCGTTGCCAGTATTCGTTTTTAGTCTTGAAGCTCCAACCCTCTGAAGCAAAGTCATAACAGGATAAAATATCAATCCCTAACAATTTGGCAACCAAATTGGAGGGGATACACCGGTGGCATCAAAACATTCTGCCACCCAATCTAGCCATAGCCCGGAAACCTGACCAATCAAATTCAATGTGGCTATTTTGGATGGCATAATGTTAAAGTCTGTTTTTTTTTTTAAAGATAATTCCCCAAGTCAAAAATTTAGTAACTTTGTTGGTAACACAAGCCTTTTCTACATAAAAAATTTGAAAGCATTGACAATTTTACATTGTATTGCCAACATAATGTCATTTTGACTTTTATCTTAAAAAAAAAAACAGATTTTACTACATGCGCTGCATCAGGGGTCAGAATGTCGGGACGATAATGGCGCTATTTAAAGGGTCAGAATGTTATTGTATGGGTTAGATTCAAAGTTAGAATGTTACAGGCGATAGAGCATAAGTATTAAACTTAACAAACAATGTTTGATGTTAAAAAATCTATAACTGTCTTTTGTACGTGTTATACAATTCAGAAATTTATATTTTTTTCTAGTGACATGGAATTGTTTGTATTGTTGATACACCTATACCTGTACCTTTACCTTTTTATAAATACCTGTTAATACATGTTTAATTCTACCTTCTGCACAATCGCATTTTATTTAAATTAAACTTCTCGTAAGATCAGCTTTAGTACGCTCGTAGAAAAAATATATTTCCTAACTCTTGCGGGAAGAAATTTCCCGCACTCGTTAGGAAAATAGCTATATTTGTGCTCCCTATGGATTTTTTTCATGAATATTTTTTTTTTTGAAAATTCCAAGGGAGGAATTAAGAAATAGGAAAAGACTACACGTATTTCTACAATTTTCTTCCAGCTGTATTTAAAAATGTTTTCTATGCATTTTTTGTTTTAATTGAACCAAGTCTTGAGATAAATCTTCTAGAACTTTGGGCAGTAGTGCCAAATTATGTATGATTTTTCTTCATCAAATTGATAAGTGAGGCAAAAAAATCTTCACTAGTGTTCTCCTATTGTTGAAGGTCACTTAATGGTTGGCGATTTTCAATATTATCATCCGATATTAAACTATTATTTAAGTTAACAGTAGTAAAATTTTCAGGACCTTGATCCACATATCAGTCATATTTTTTATTTGCAACTGCAAAAGGCATATAAAAATCTTTCGACTGGATATTCTCTTCAAAAGCTAGTTGAGTCATTAAATACTTTGATCCGACACTATAGCTTGGAGTATTCGGAGATGCTTTTTGAAAATAATCTTGTTTTCGGATAATAAGTTTGCACATGCACGATAAGTGTTTTCACTCACATTAGAATAAACAAACGTTGTGGGTAGTTATTTATCGCATCCATCTCCATCATAAATAAATATTGAAATGTCTTCGCATAAATTTCAATGGAACAATGAGCGGGAAATAAACAGAACATGCGGCACTTGTAACGGACAAGTACAACACGCCGTCCCGACATTCTGACCCCTGATCTAGCCCATGTAGTAACATTATGCCGCTCGAAATAGCTACATCGAATTTGATTGGTCAGATTTCCGGAATATGGCTAGATTGGGCGGCAGAATGTTTTGATGCACACCGGTGTTGGATCGTTTTCCTAGATGTTGGCGACACAAAATTATGTTTACTGTGATGTCTATCTAACGCATGAGTCTTAGGGCCGGTTTCTCAATAGCGAGTCACCTCCAGGTTAAGCATAACTCCAGGGTAAACATAGCAACTTGACACGCTTACCCTGTAGTTAAAATTAACCCGGAGGTAACTTGCTATTGAGAAACCTGCCCTTAATCGGAGTCTTTGTAACCAGAGAGTTAGATCATCGATAGGTTTATTTTGGAGTACTTTCACTAATAGACCCTGAGATAGGGCCTGTTTAATGGAGTCATTTTTTTTTGTCTGGCATTTTGAGGGATGAATGTGACTAGTTAGCTGATGAGAATATAAGTGGTTTTAATGCCTGCCCCCTGTTCGAAAAGTCCACAGAATGTTTCGCCGGAAAACTCGATTTCGAACTGTGATTACCGTCTGGCGTTATTTACACAACAAAACCTTTCATTCTCTCGATTGCCAGACAAAAAGTAAACGTGGAAGGTTCTTTTCTTTTCTCTTGGAAGTTGACACCTAACCTCATTTTTTCAGCTATTGAAAAGCATCTGATAATTTTCATGGGTGAATTATTTATCAATGTCAATCTTTTATTTAAAAGCTAGAAAATTTGAGATCATTAAAAAAAATTCTTTATGTAAATCAATTTTTTTCTTCTGCAAATTTTCGAACGGGAGGCCGGCATTAAAATCACCCATAGTCTCATCAGCTTAGTAGCCACATTCAGCCCTCAAAATGCCAGACAAAAAAAAATGACTCCACTAAACAGCCCCTATCTCACAGTCTATAACGGCTTGTGGTCTGTCTCGATTAAAATTTTTATTCCAGAAATATATTCTGAAAATTTTTCGCAAGTCCATGTTAGCGCAAGAATTTTCCGCTAGAGGCGTAACCAACTATTTTCTTTTATCCTTCTGAAAAAGGCAAGCACCTAATCCAAAAGATGAAGCATCTACGGACACTACTAGATACAGTTTTCGAATGATCAAAATACTCTAAACAAGGACTTCTTTGTAGAAGGTCTTTTATTTTAGAAAAACTACGTTTTTATGGTGAATCCCAACAATACCCAACATTTTTCTTTACCAAGGATGTTAAAGGTTCGAAAACTTGGGACCGATCAGGGATAAAGCGGCTTGACAAATTCACCATTCCTAGAAATCTTGAAAGTTCATTTTTATCGCGGGGTTCTGGAAAATTGATAATTGCTTGTATCCTTTCTGGATTTATAGATATACCCATGTTTGATATTGAATGACCTAAGAATTTTAGAGAATGAACTCCGAAAAAACACTTTTCTGATACCTTCAGCGTGAATGCGCCTTAAAACTTCGAAAAGGATTTCAATGTTTTTCTATGGTAGGTGAATGAATAAGAATATCGTCTATATGAAAAATAACTCCTAAACCACTTAGAATTTTATTTAATAATAATGAAAAATATTCTGGTGCGCACGTAATTCCAAAGGGTAATCATTTAAAGATATAGCGACCAAAAGGGGTAATAAAGCATGTCAAATGTTGGCATTTTTTTAAAAGTTTTATTTGATAAAACCCCGAATTTAGAACCTGAGACTTGAGCAAGTATCCTTTCGACTTGGACCATAGGAAAATGAGACCGTAAAACCAAAGTCTATGTAAAACCGCTTTATTAAGCTTTGTGTACCCGACATACAGACGAATTTTTTCATTTTTCTTAACTATCACAATTCGACTGACCCAAGGAGTTGGATAATCTACGGGCTTTATTATATCGAGGTCTTGTATTCTTTTAAGTTCCTCTTCAAGCGGATTTAGTACTGGTATAGGCAGAACCCGAGGAACTGATTGTGTATATCCTATTCACAATCCAGGTCCACAGGTACAGGTAAATTTATCACGGTTGTTGGTATTTTCGCCCCATGATAAATTAAAGACGAAAAAGATAGGTATTTTCGATCCAAAACTAAACCAAAATAAATTCCAGTAATTTCGCCCCACGCTACCTGAGGTATTAGGAAGGGCAACATGGGAGTGTTCCTTGTTGTAGGTTCGATTCACAGTGATTGAAGAAAGTTCATCTATGATTCCCAACGTATAAACTATGGAGTTACACTGCCTCTCTACGCATTTCCTTATTTTCTCACTCTATGAAAACTGACCTTAAAATCGTTCACAACATTTGCTTTCCTCGATTATTGGTTATTACCTTAGAGGAGGTAAAGCGCTGTCCTACGGACATAAGGAGTAGGAACGCGCCATTCTGCTTATGAAACTAAAGTGAAACCAAGTTTTTGGCAGGTGTTTGGCACCACAATACAGGTAAAGCATTGAATTGCCTATACCGCCATTTTTTTGGTGCCAAAATACCTGGAAAAAAACGGCTTCATTTTCCAACTCCATGTTACTACTCCTCTTTACCTTTACCTGCTCTTAGGTTATTACGAAGGTTATTACTTTTACCGTCATTTCCATAGTTACGAATTTTTACTATATTTCCGTATAGTGAACCACTGGGGCGCGTTCACAGTGGTTTATGATGATGATGATGATTCAACATATCTAATAAAGAGGGTCTAATCACAGCTCAGCTCCGGTTAACTTGAACCCATGAATATTCTTGTTCATGCAACTGAGCCTAGGATAATTTATTCATGAAACCGGATACATGAAATTGAAAAATTGATTCATTAAACCAATGTTATCTGTACTTTTTTTTTCAGTGAGAAGTGCCAGGAATCAAATTTTCATGCTCTTCTACTTCAATTTCAGCTTCACAAATACTGTAAGATGGTCTGAAATCAGATTGCACTACTCTAGGAGAGCCTGGAATAGGACTTTTATTCTTCTCAGTTGATCCATTTCATGGGAATAACTAAATCTCGATTGCGTTAACAATTCCAATTAAAAAAAATCGTACCTGTTCCATCCAAAAAACGGCGCCAAAGTCCATACCAAAGACATACCCCAAATCGCCATTATATGAACCGCCACCGATTTTTTGGTCAAAGGAACGGCACTCAGACCGTTAACTATGACATTGTAACGGTCCATGGCAATAAACGTCATGGTCCAAATAGAGCCGCAACCAAACAGCGAACCCAACATGCCGTAAACTTGACAAAACGCCGGACCTACAAGGAATTATTAGCCAAAAATTAACTATTGATGTTTTTATTTTATACCTAAAACCCAAGTCTCAAAATAACAATTGAATACCATCACTGGTGCCATTGTGACCATGAGTAAGAAATCCGAAAGGGCCAAGTTGACCACCAACATGTTTGAAGGCGTTCTCAATGATTTTGTCGTTATAAAAATGTAGATCACCTCAAGTCGAAACAAATTGAAGCTTTTTAACAAGCAAACACACAAAACTTACCATAGAATTGCCTGTTATAGATATAAAACCCAAAATTGCAATAACGAGTGCCAGAACGCGGTGCCAAAATGGATCTAAGGGTGCGTATTGGTACCAATAAGTGTCGACCAGGTGCAGCATATCCGGAAGAATCGTGTCAACAACCGTAAGATTACCTAGAAGAAATTATCAGAAAAATAACAATTTGGTTTCACCCGGATTGTACCTCCAAAACTAGTGGGTCGTTGTTTCTCCCATGCCGCAAAATTCGGAGAATTTTCCAGACCCATTTTGTCCAAGGAGTCTTCAATCAATTCGGTCGGATGTTCATTATCAATCCCGGCGGTCTACCGTGACCGAACTGGATTTGTTCGGATTTGTCGTGCAAGTTTTATTTCGAATTACTTTAATCCGGATTTGGATTTGTTACAAAACGCCGATTATTGGCATAGCGTGTTGGGTTTCACGGCGTTTTAAATAACGTCGAATTAATTGGTTTAGGCCGGCAACGGATTTTGTGTTGGAAAATGGAAAGGATTTAATTTTATGCATTGCACAAATGCACTGGATTTGATTTTGCTGATAGATTTCTCTGTATTTTTTTTTCACTGGCTTTGATTTGATGTTCCTGAGACACAGAAAATAAACTTATTATGCCTACGAGTAGGTATCCAAAGGCCAATCGAAAGACATTTTGATTGTCGTCCATTGTACAACGCTCAATGATTGGCCAGCAGGATCCAGGAAACTGATCGCTGTGAAGGGGATGAGGAACTCAACATGAAAAAGAAGAGTGGGGGCTGTCTGAAGTACCGCATTGCCTAATATCATCAGGGCTGCCACTAAGATGTTAGCCGCCTGTGTGCCTAGACAATTTTCGCCGCCCCACTTTCATCTAAAGTAGAAAATTGAGAGCGTTGGAATAGAATACAATTTTAAGACTTTAACCCGTCATTACACGCGTCAAAAAACTTACGTCATTACACGCGTTCGGTCAAATCGACTGCCCAAAAGTTTATATGAATTTTTAGCTTTTTTCGCGGAAACGATCCCAAACGTATCCTGAACCCTAAGGCATGACCTACGCAGGTTTACTAATCAATAGAGACATAAAAATCTCCGACATTACCTGCATGAGTCATGCCTTAGCGTTCAGCATACATTTGGGAATGGGATCGTTTTCGCGAAAAAAGTGTGCAAGCACTATAATTCCTAGAATTCATAATCATTACAAAGGGAATTATATTATGCAGTACAGTTACCGTATTATCGACAACCAAAGGTACTCCCAATATCAGAAAAGACCAATTTTGCACACAAATATTTCAGATACTCAGGTTCACGTGCCTGAAGCACCGACTATGAAAACAAGCGAATTGAAAAGTCACAAACTGACACACTCGGATATTTATTCTTTTGAATGTAACACTTGCAAAGCAAAATTTAAATGAAAACTCGACTTGAAGAATCACCAACTGATACACTCGGATATTTTTCCTTTTGAATGTGACACTTGCAAAGCAAAATTTATATGAGAAGCCGAATTGAAGAATCACAAACTAACACATTTGTGGTAGAAATTTCGGCCGAAAGCTAAGTAGTTTCTTTTGGTTTACCTCCCCGTCCTTAAACCCCAGGAAATTTTTACCATAATTATTGATAATAGGGACACGAAATGAATATAACACATTTGGATATCTATCCTTTTGAATATGACACTTGCAATGCCAAATTTAAACCAAAACTCGACTTAAAGAGTCACCCAAGTAACACACTCGGATATTTTTCTTTTTGAATATGACACTTGCAAAGCAAAATTTGAACGAAAAGACGTTTTGAAGAATCTCAAACAAACATATTTGAATATCTATCCTTTTGAATGTAATACTTGCAAAAGCTTCAACGAAAAACTAAAATATTTTTGGGCCAATGAGTAGTAGAAAACTTCCATCAGGCATTCTTGGATGGACAAAACTGCCACCCTTGTCTTTTCGACCGACACGCGTGTACTCCCGGGTTAACGTATGAGTCGTGGACCGTTGTGAGGACTAGGAAGAACCACACAAAAAGGAGACAAGCATCTGTAGGGACGTCACAAGGGTATCGGCGCTTGACAATAATAGGCATTCCTCCTTGCTTATAATCCTTGGTTTGTGTCAATCGTTCGTTTACTGGCATTGGCTGTCTTTTTCCGTCTCTCTACGTTATATCTTTCTTTTCTCTCGTGTAATAAAAAACTCGAAACAGGAGACCAGCGTTCTCATGAGAACGAAGATTATGTCTTCTTCGCCCATATTCATAATTCCATAACACTGACAAAGACAGAACAATCGTTCTCATGAGAAGGCTGTTCCCCAGTTTCGAGAATAGACGCACAGATCAGTTCATTCTCGTATCCCCTTTGAATTTTAATTTCAAAATCTTCAAACCTCAATTGCTCGGTTATCGTTGAGCAAATTGCATTGAAACCATCAGCATTTATAGCTCTTATGAAGCTCCAAATGGCCTGTGATTTACAATATTCTCAGATTTGTAGTTTTTGAGCAAATTGAATTTGAAGTTTTTGACAAAATTTGGACTAAAAGTCAACTTGGAGGCTCAATTGCTCAAAAAAGACTTGAGCTATCAAACTCAATTTTGCACGGATTTATAGAGAATTTAATGCTCTTTCCAATGGTATATAACTTATTTCAATTTGCTCGAAATTTAACAAAGATATGGCAATTGCTCATGACCGTGTCAAGATTTCGAAAGTTTTCCAGAGTCAAAAATAGGATTTCTCTTTTAATTTTGTTTCTACTTGAAATGGCCATTTGGAAATGATGTTAGGGTTGTTTCCCACTAACTTTGACCCGCTCTATCCATTGGTAAAGTCAAAATTGAGCAAAACTGCAAAATGAAAAATCGATTCTACCCCTTTGAATTCTGATTTCAAAATATTCAAACCTCGGTTGCTCGGTAACCGTTGAGCAAATTGCATTGAAATTTTCAGCATTTGTAGCTCTTATTAATCTCTGAATAGCCTGTAATTTATAATATTTCCAGATTTATAGTTTTTTAGCAAATTGAATTTGAAGTTTTTGACAAAATTTGGACTAAAAGTCAATTTTGAGGCTCAATTGCTCCAAAACTATTTGAGCTATCAAACTCAATTTTGCACGGATTTATAGAGAATTTAATGCTCTTTCCAATGGTATATAATTTATTTCAATTTGCTCAAAATTTAACAAAGATATGGCAATTGCTCATGACCGTGTCAAGATTTCGAAAGTTTTCCAGAGTCAAAAATAGGATTTCTCTTTTAATTTTATTTCTACTCGAAATGGCCATTTGGAAATGATGTTGGGGTTGTTTCCCACTAACTTTGACGCGCTCTATCCATTGGTAAAGTCAAAATTGAGCAAAACTGCAAAATGAAAAAATCGATTTTTTCATAAAGGTACCTCCTTTGAATTCTAATTTCAACATATTTAAACCTTAATTACTCGGTAAGCATTGAGCAAATTGCATTGAAATTTTCAGCATTTGTAGCTCTTATTAAGGTCTAAATGGTCTGTGATTTACAATATTCTTAGATTTGTAGTTTTTGAGCAAATTGAGTCTGAAGTTTTTGACAAAATTTGGACTAAATGTCAAATTGGAGGCTCAATTGCTCAAAAACGACTTGAGCTATTAAACTCAATTTTGCACGGAATTATAGAGAATTTAATGCTCTTTCCAATGGTATATAATTTAATTCAATTTGCTCAAAATTTACTAAAGATATGGCAAATGCTCATGACCGTGTCAAGATTTTGAAAGTTTTCCAGAGCCAAAAATAGGATTTCCCTTTTAATTTTGTTTCTGCTTGAAATGACCATTTGGAAATTATGTCAGGTATTGTTTTCTACTAATTTGGACTCGCTCTATCGATTAATAAAGTCAAAATTGAGCAAAACTAAAAAATAAAAAAATCGAATTTTTCATGAATTTTAATTTCAAAATATTTAAACCTTAATTGCTCGGTAACCATTGAGCAAATTGCATTGAAATTATCAGCATTTGTAGCTTTTATTAAGCTCTAAATGGCCTGTAATTTACAATATTCCCAGATTTATACTTTTTGAGCAAATTGAATTTAAAATCTTTGACAAAATTTGGACCAAAAGTCAACTTGGAGGCTCAATTGCTCAAAAACTCTTCGAGGTATCAAACTCAATTTTGCACGGATTTATAGAGAATTCAATGCTCCATCCTATCACTATAATTTTTCTGGAATAATATGAGCCTAAAACAATGATAAACAAATTGTAATTCTTTTTGCAGGGTTTATTATTTTAAAAAAATGCACGTATCTATTTCAACAGACAATTTACGCTTTGTCGTCCGCTGTCACATTGGTGACTGCCGAAACTTGAGATGTCGTATCATCAGCAGGTGCAGGGTTGCACACCAAAGACGGGAACTTCTTTTGTAAAGCTTGACGGTACTTTGGATGACTAGAATTCAACAAAAATTATTTACACTTCATACACACAATCATATAGGTACCTACCTGATTCCATAGACAATCGGATTGTATACAGCGTTAGCTTTGGCGAACAACGAACACCAAATTGTCGCCAAAGGTGTAATTTTTGAATTTCCCAGTATTCCAGCCCAGTTCGTGACCAGGTAAGGAGTCCATGCCATGAACCACAAGGAGATGGTCATCAAGGCGATTTTGGCCAGTTTGCATTCGGCGCTGGTCTGACTGGCCTCCGCCGATCTCAAAGAGGCGACGTTCATCTTTTTCGCTTGTTCCCGCATGTTTTTTTCGTGGGCACAAACAGCCTGAACAATGAACCAATAAGAATAAATGATCATCAACAAAGGCAAGAAATAAACAAATACTGAATAAGCGTAAATGTAACTCATACTGACGATGTCCCTGCTGAGATAATCAGTGCCGCATGCGGTCATATTTCCTTCAGGCACATACCTAAAAAAAAAAACAATCTTCAGTAACTTATTTCTTGGAAATTGAAACTCTGACCTGTTCCAGCCAAAAAGCGGTGCAATTGTCCAGCCAACCGACATTGTCCAAATAATGAAGATTCTTAAAAAGGCGGTTTTTTTATTCAGAGGGGTCGCACTCAGTCCTTTTACGATTACATTGTAACGATCCATCGCGATAAATACCATTGTCCATATGGATCCGCAGCCGAATAGTGAACCGAACATGCCGTAAAGTTCACAAAAGAATGGACCTAGAATGAGCTCTGTGTTTGGAAAATTTTTGATTGTAAATTGTCTTACCGAGAACCCATGTTTCGTAGTAGCAATTGATGACCATTGGAGGCGACATGGTGAGCATCATTAGGAAGTCGGAAAATGCCAGGTTGATTACCAGAAGGTTCGATGGTGTTCTGAGAGTTTTGGTGCTTGTAAAGATGTACACCACCTTTGTAAGAATATTTCTGATTAGTATGACATTCAAATTGAGAAACCAAAACCAATGGACATTATTAATGAAGCAATGATGATCATTTTACAGGTGTAAAATCATTATCCTATGTAAAATATTTCATCAAATAAATATCCAGAAATTAATGATAAGCAGATTTTTTATGATAATATATGAGGCGAGGCATGAATTAATTAATTTTAAATTCTCTTGGGTGGATTAATTATTATGGCGCAAATATGTTAATTATAATTTGTTAAGTAAATAATTAAATGAAGGGTAAAAACGTGTCGACCTGTTGCAGGACCGACTGTGATTTAAGCGAAACGAATCCCCACAGGAGTCGGAATCCAATTAAATGAGACCTCTGATTAAGTGGATGATTATTTTTCTAGGTTTTCCAAGTTTTTTTTCAAGCAAATACACCAAAGATGCAAGAACTACAAGATAGAGAAAGTCGAGAAATTGTCACACTTTAAAAAGTTGACAATATGAATTGCTGCTGTGAAAAAGTTACAATAAAACGAGACCAAATTTTCCAATATCCATATTGAGAAATTCTAGACTCAGAGTTTACTTTGCAAATAGAAAATCGGCTAAAGACAAATCAGTTGCTGATGCAACAAAAATATCTATAAATAGAGTTGCTTCTGCTTCATCTCATCATCTCCACAAACTTGCCACCCAGAATATTGATTTTACCAACCATTAGAGCAAAATGGAGTTGGAAAGAGCATTAAATTCTCTATAAATCCGTGCAAAAATGAGTTTAATAGCTCAAGTCGTTTTTGAGCAATTGAGCCTCCAATTTGACATTTAGTCCAAATTTTGTCAAAAACTTCAGACTCAATTTGCTCAAAAACTACAAATCTAAGAATATTGTAAATCACAGACCATTTATAGACCTTAATAAACTTCAATGCAATTTGCTCAATGCTTACCAAGTAATTAAGGTTTAAATATTTTGAAATTAGAATTCAAAGGGGTAGGTACCTTTATGAAAAATTCGATTTTTTTATTTTTCAGTTTTGCTCAATTTTGACTTTATTAATCGATAGAGCGAGTCCAAATTAGCAGAAAATAATACCTGACATAATTTCCAAATGGCCATTTCAAGCAGAAACAAAATTAAAAGGGAAATCCTATTTTTGACTCTGGAAAACTTTCAAAATCTTGACACGGTCATGAGCAATTGCCATATCTTTAGTAAATTTTGAGCAAATTGAATTAAATTATATAGCGTTGGAAAGAGCATTAAATTCTCTATAAATCAGTGCAAAATTGAGTTTGATAGCTCAAATAGTTTTGGAGCAATTGAGCCTCAAAATTGACTTTTAGTTCAAATTTTGTCAAAAACTTCAAATTCAATTTGCTAAAAAATTATAAATCTGGGAATATTGTAAATTACAGGCTATTCAGAGATTAATAAGAGCTATAAATGCTGAAAATTTCAATGCAATTTGCTCAACGGTTACCGAGCAACCGAGGTTTGAATCTTTTGAAATCAGAATTCAAAGGGGTAGGTACCCTTATGAAAAAATCGATTTTTTCATTTTGCAGTTAAACTCAATTTTGACTTTACCAATGGATAGAGCGGGTCAAAGTTAGTGGGAAACAACCCTAACATCATTTCCAAATGGCCATTTCAAGTAGAAACAAAATTAAAAGAGAAATCCTATTTTTGACTCTGGAAAACGTTCGAAATCTTGACACGGTCATGAGCAATTGCCATATCTTTGTTAAATTTCGAGCAACTTGAAATAAATTATATACCATTGGAAAGAGCATTAAATTCTCTATAAATCAGTGCAAAATTGAGTTTGATAGCTCAAATAGTTTTGGAGCAATTGAGCCTCAAAAATGACTCTTAGTTCAAATTTTGTCCAAAACTTCAAATTCAATTTGCTAAAAAACTATAAATCTGGGAATATTGTAAATTACAGGCTATTCAGAGATTAATAAGAGCTATAAATGCTGAAAATTTCAATGCAATTTGCTCAACGGTTGCCGAGCAACCGAGGTTTGAATATTTGGAAATCAGAATTCAAAGAGGTAGGTACCCTTATGAAAAAATCGATTTTTTCATTTTGCAGTTTTGCTCAATTTTGATTTTACCAATGGATAGAGCGGGTCAAAGTTAGTGGGAAACAACCCTAACATCATTTCCAAATGGCCATTTCAAGTAGAAACAAAATTAAAAGAGAAATCCTATTTTTGACTCTGGAAAACTTTCGAAATCTTGACACGGTCATGAGCAATTGCCATATCTTTGTTAAATTTCGAGCAAATTGAAATAAATTATATACCATTGGAAAGAGCATTAAATTCTTTATAAATCAGTGTAAAACTGAGTTTGATAGCTCAAATAGTTTTGGAGTAATTGAGCCTCCAAATTGACTTTTAGTCCAAATTTTGTCAAAAACTTCAAATTCAATTTGCTAAAAAACTATAAGCCTGAAAAGATTGTAAATTATAGGCTATTCAGAGATTAATAAGAGCTACAAATGCTGAAAATTTCAATGCAATTTGCTCAGCGGTTACCGAGCAACCGAGGTTTGAATATTTTGAAATCAGAATTCAAAGGGGTAGTAGGTACCCTTATGAAAAAATCGATTTTTTCATTTTGCAGTTTTGCTCAATTTTGACTTTATCAATGGATATGGCGGGTCAAAGTTAGTAGGAAACAACCCTAACATCATTTCCAAATGGCCATTTCAAGTAGAAACAAAATTAAAAGAGAAATCCTATTTTTGACTCTGGAAAACTTTCGAAATCTTGACACGGTCATGAGCAATTGCCATATCTTTGTTAAATTTCGAGCAACTTGAAATAAATTATATACCATTGGAAAGAGCATTAAATTCTCTATAAATCAGTGCAAAATTGAGTTTGATAGCTCAAATAGTTTTGGAGCAATTGAGCCTCAAAATTGACTTTTAGTTCAAATTTTGTCAAAAACTTCAAATTCAATTTGCTAAAAAACTATAAATCTGGGACTATTGTAAATTACAGGCTATTCAGAGATTAATAAGAGCTATAAATGCTGAAAATTTCAATGCAATTTGCTCAGCGGTTACCGAGCAACCGAGGTTTGAATCTTTTGAAATCAGAATTCAAAGGGGTAGGTACCCTTATGAAAAAATCGATTTTTTCATTTTGCAGTTTTGCTCAATTTTGATTTTACCAATGGATAGAGCGGGTCAAAGTTAGTGGGAAACAACCCTAACATCATTTCCAAATGGCCATTTCAAGTAGAAACAAAATTAAAAGAGAAATCCTATTTTTGACTCTGGAAAACTTTCGAAATCTTGACACGGTCATGAGCAATTGCCATATCTTTGTTAAATTTCGAGCAACTTGAAATAAATTATATACCATTGGAAAGAGCATTAAATTCTCTATAAATCAGTGCAAAATTGAGTTTGATAGCTCAAATAGTTTTGGAGCAATTGAGCCTCAAAATTGACTTTTAGTTCAAATTTTGTCAAAAACTTCAAATTCAATTTGCTAAAAAACTATAAATCTGGGAATATTGTGAATTACAGGCTATTCAGAGATTAATAAGAGCTATAAATGCTGAAAATTTCAATGCAATTTGCTCAGCGGTTACCGAGCAACCGAGGTTTGAATATTTTCAAATCAGAATTCAAAGGGGTAGGTACCCTTATGAAAAAATCGATTTTTTCATTTTGCAGTTTTGCTCAATTTTGACTTTACCAATGGATAGAGCGAGTCAAAGTTAGTGGGAAACAACCCTAACATCATTTCCAAATGGCCATTTCAAGTAGAAACAAAATTAAAAGAGAAATCCTATTTTTGACTCTGGAAAACTTTCGAAATCTTGACACGGTCATGAGCAATTGCCATATCTTTGTTAAATTTCGAGCAACTTGAAATAAATTATATACCATTGGAAAGAGCATTAAATTCTCTATAAATCAGTGCAAAATTGAGTTTGATAGCTCAAATAGTTTTGGAGCAATTGAGCCTCAAAATTGACTTTTAGTTCAAATTTTGTCAAAAACTTCAAATTCAATTTGCTAAAAAACTATAAATCTGGGAATATTGTGAATTACAGGCTATTCAGAGATTAATAAGAGCTATAAATGCTGAAAATTTCAATGCAATTTGCTCAGCGGTTACCGAGCAACCGAGGTTTGAATATTTTCAAATCAGAATTCAAAGGGGTAGGTACCCTTATGAAAAAATCGATTTTTTCATTTTGCAGTTTTGCTCAATTTTGACTTTACCAATGGATAGAGCGAGTCAAAGTTAGTGGGAAACAACCCTAACATCATTTCCAAATGGCCATTTCAAGTAGAAACAAAATTAAAACGAGAAATCCTATTTTTGACTCTGGAAAACTTTCGAAATCTTGACACGGTCATGAGCAATTGCCATATCTTTGTTAAATTTCAAGCAAATTGAAATAAATTATATACCATTGGAAAGAGCATTAAATTCTTTATAAATCAGTGTAAAACTGAGTTTGATAGCTCAAATAGTTTTGGAGTAATTGAGCCTCCAAATTGACTTTTAGTCCAAATTTTGTCAAAAACTTCAAATTCAATTTGCTAAAAAACTATAAGCCTGAAAAGATTGTAAATTATAGGCTATTCAGAGATTAATAAGAGCTATAAATGCTGAAAATTTCAATGCAATTTGCTCAGCGGTTACCGAGCAACCGAGGTTTGAATATTTTGAAATCAGAATTCAAAGGGGTAGTAGGTACCCTTATGAAAAAATCGATTTTTTCATTTTGCAGTTTTGCTCAATTTTGACTTTATCAATGGATATGGCGGGTCAAAGTTAGTAGGAAACAACCCTAACATCATTTCCAAATGGCCATTTCAAGTAGAAACAAAATTAAAAGAGAAATCCTATTTTTGACTCTGGAAAACTTTCGAAATCTTGACACGGTCATGAGCAATTGCCATATCTTTGTTAAATTTCGAGCAACTTGAAATAAATTATATACCATTGGAAAGAGCATTAAATTCTCTATAAATCAGTGCAAAATTGAGTTTGATAGCTCAAATAGTTTTGGAGCAATTGAGCCTCAAAATTGACTTTTAGTTCAAATTTTGTCAAAAACTTCAAATTCAATTTGCTAAAAAACTATAAATCTGGGAATATTGTGAATTACAGGCTATTCAGAGATTAATAAGAGCTATAAATGCTGAAAATTTCAATGCAATTTGCTCAACGGTTGCCGAGCAACCGAGGTTTGAATATTTGGAAATCAGAATTCAAAGAGGTAGGTACCCTTATGAAAAAATCGATTTTTTCATTTTGCAGTTTTGCTCAATTTTGATTTTACCAATGGATAGAGCGGGTCAAAGTTAGTGGGAAACAACCCTAACATCATTTCCAAATGGCCATTTCAAGTAGAAACAAAATTAAAAGAGAAATCCTATTTTTGACTCTGGAAAACTTTCGAAATCTTGACACGGTCATGAGCAATTGCCATATCTTTGTTAAATTTCGAGCAAATTGAAATAAATTATATACCATTGGAAAGAGCATTAAATTCTTTATAAATCAGTGTAAAACTGAGTTTGATAGCTCAAATAGTTTTGGAGTAATTGAGCCTCCAAATTGACTTTTAGTCCAAATTTTGTCAAAAACTTCAAATTCAATTTGCTAAAAAACTATAAGCCTGAAAAGATTGTAAATTATAGGCTATTCAGAGATTAATAAGAGCTACAAATGCTGAAAATTTCAATGCAATTTGCTCAGCGGTTACCGAGCAACCGAGGTTTGAATATTTTGAAATCAGAATTCAAAGGGGTAGTAGGTACCCTTATGAAAAAATCGATTTTTTCATTTTGCAGTTTTGCTCAATTTTGACTTTATCAATGGATATGGCGGGTCAAAGTTAGTAGGAAACAACCCTAACATCATTTCCAAATGGCCATTTCAAGTAGAAACAAAATTAAAAGAGAAATCCTATTTTTGACTCTGGAAAACTTTCGAAATCTTGACACGGTCATGAGCAATTGCCATATCTTTGTTAAATTTCGAGCAACTTGAAATAAATTATATACCATTGGAAAGAGCATTAAATTCTCTATAAATCAGTGCAAAATTGAGTTTGATAGCTCAAATAGTTTTGGAGCAATTGAGCCTCAAAATTGACTTTTAGTTCAAATTTTGTCAAAAACTTCAAATTCAATTTGCTAAAAAACTATAAATCTGGGACTATTGTAAATTACAGGCTATTCAGAGATTAATAAGAGCTATAAATGCTGAAAATTTCAATGCAATTTGCTCAGCGGTTACCGAGCAACCGAGGTTTGAATCTTTTGAAATCAGAATTCAAAGGGGTAGGTACCCTTATGAAAAAATCGATTTTTTCATTTTGCAGTTTTGCTCAATTTTGATTTTACCAATGGATAGAGCGGGTCAAAGTTAGTGGGAAACAACCCTAACATCATTTCCAAATGGCCATTTCAAGTAGAAACAAAATTAAAAGAGAAATCCTATTTTTGACTCTGGAAAACTTTCGAAATCTTGACACGGTCATGAGCAATTGCCATATCTTTGTTAAATTTCGAGCAACTTGAAATAAATTATATACCATTGGAAAGAGCATTAAATTCTCTATAAATCAGTGCAAAATTGAGTTTGATAGCTCAAATAGTTTTGGAGCAATTGAGCCTCAAAATTGACTTTTAGTTCAAATTTTGTCAAAAACTTCAAATTCAATTTGCTAAAAAACTATAAATCTGGGAATATTGTGAATTACAGGCTATTCAGAGATTAATAAGAGCTATAAATGCTGAAAATTTCAATGCAATTTGCTCAGCGGTTACCGAGCAACCGAGGTTTGAATATTTTCAAATCAGAATTCAAAGGGGTAGGTACCCTTATGAAAAAATCGATTTTTTCATTTTGCAGTTTTGCTCAATTTTGACTTTACCAATGGATAGAGCGAGTCAAAGTTAGTGGGAAACAACCCTAACATCATTTCCAAATGGCCATTTCAAGTAGAAACAAAATTAAAAGAGAAATCCTATTTTTGACTCTGGAAAACTTTCGAAATCTTGACACGGTCATGAGCAATTGCCATATCTTTGTTAAATTTCGAGCAACTTGAAATAAATTATATACCATTGGAAAGAGCATTAAATTCTCTATAAATCAGTGCAAAATTGAGTTTGATAGCTCAAATAGTTTTGGAGCAATTGAGCCTCAAAATTGACTTTTAGTTCAAATTTTGTCAAAAACTTCAAATTCAATTTGCTAAAAAACTATAAATCTGGGAATATTGTGAATTACAGGCTATTCAGAGATTAATAAGAGCTATAAATGCTGAAAATTTCAATGCAATTTGCTCAGCGGTTACCGAGCAACCGAGGTTTGAATATTTTCAAATCAGAATTCAAAGGGGTAGGTACCCTTATGAAAAAATCGATTTTTTCATTTTTTAGTTTTGCTCAATTTTGACTTTACCAATGGATAGAGCGAGTCAAAGTTAGTGGGAAACAACCCTAACATCATTTCCAAATGGCCATTTCAAGTAGAAACAAAATTAAACGAGAAATCCTATTTTTGACTCTGGAAAACTTTCGAAATCTTGACACGGTCATGAGCAATTGCCATATCTTTGTTAAATTTCAAGCAAATTGAAATAAATTATATACCATTGGAAAGAGCATTAAATTCTTTATAAATCAGTGTAAAACTGAGTTTGATAGCTCAAATAGTTTTGGAGTAATTGAGCCTCCAAATTGACTTTTAGTCCAAATTTTGTCAAAAACTTCAAATTCAATTTGCTAAAAAACTATAAGCCTGAAAAGATTGTAAATTATAGGCTATTCAGAGATTAATAAGAGCTATAAATGCTGAAAATTTCAATGCAATTTGCTCAGCGGTTACCGAGCAACCGAGGTTTGAATATTTTGAAATCAGAATTCAAAGGGGTAGTAGGTACCCTTATGAAAAAATCGATTTTTTCATTTTGCAGTTTTGCTCAATTTTGACTTTATCAATGGATATGGCGGGTCAAAGTTAGTAGGAAACAACCCTAACATCATTTCCAAATGGCCATTTCAAGTAGAAACAAAATTAAAAGAGAAATCCTATTTTTGACTCTGGAAAACTTTCGAAATCTTGACACGGTCATGAGCAATTGCCATATCTTTGTTAAATTTCGAGCAACTTGAAATAAATTATATACCATTGGAAAGAGCATTAAATTCTCTATAAATCAGTGCAAAATTGAGTTTGATAGCTCAAATAGTTTTGGAGCAATTGAGCCTCAAAATTGACTTTTAGTTCAAATTTTGTCAAAAACTTCAAATTCAATTTGCTAAAAAACTATAAATCTGGGAATATTGTGAATTACAGGCTATTCAGAGATTAATAAGAGCTATAAATGCTGAAAATTTCAATGCAATTTGCTCAGCGGTTACCGAGCAACCGAGGTTTGAATATTTTCAAATCAGAATTCAAAGGGGTAGGTACCCTTATGAAAAAATCGATTTTTTCATTTTGCAGTTTTGCTCAATTTTGATTTTACCAATGGATAGAGCGGGTCAAAGTTAGGGGGAAACAACCCTAACATCATTTCCAAATGGCCATTTCAAGTAGAAACAAAATTAAAAGAGAAATCCTATTTTTGACTCTGGAAAACTTTCGAAATCTTGACACGGTCATGAGCAATTGCCATATCTTTGTTAAATTTCGAGCAAATTGAAATAAATTATATACCATTGGAAAGAGCATTAAATTGGAATTTGGAATGGATAATCATCGAAAAGGCATCACAATTGAACTATATTGTTCTAGAAAGAAGAACGACAAGTCACAAGTCAAATTTCTCAATGCAGGTTGATAACCTTGATGATACAAAGCAGATGTTAAAAGGAGGCTCCAAATAACACTAAGAAGTTCAGGATAATGCCAAAAATAGATGAAGGAATCATTTAAGATCTATTCAGAAGAATTAATGAAGTCTTGAGATCTTGATGATAGATGTACAAAAGATCAAACTTACCATGCCATTACCAATGATGGAGATGAAGCCCAATACTGCGATCATGAAGCCCAAAATGCCATGCCACAATGGATTGAGTGGTGCATATTGGTACCAATAGGCGTCCACCATGTGAAGCATTTCAGGCGGCACATGGTCTACGACAGTAAGATTACCTGGAAACGATTTGTTGTAGATTGATTCCATATTTTATTAAGAGGGGCTTACCACCAAAGCCAGTGGCACGCTGGGCTGCCCAATTGGCAAAGCTTGGTTCTCCCATCACAGACATAGTGTTACCTGATTGTCCTAAAAACGATTTATCATTTCACATCTATTTTGTATAAATAGATAGGTATATAGGTACTCACTATATTATTTTTGTTTGGATCAATAATTTGAACCATGGATTCTACTTGGGGAAGACAAAACTTACCAAAAATCAAAAAAAAAAAAAAAACTTACTAGTCTTATTTTACATTTATCTTATGTTTGGGTTGAAGACGCTTTGGGCCGCGACTCGGTTTTAACGTCCGGAGAAAAATGTCTTTTATATGATCCGCACATATTATTAAATTAAGGAAAATCCCTTTAAAGAAAATTTTCTTATTGTTTTCTTTTTAAGGATTCCTTGACAACGAAGCCGGAGTTTATAATCTTTTACAAGTTTTACCCAATTAGCACACACACATTTTTACGTGTGAAATATGCCACTTTTCCAGACGCCCTTGAGTGAAAGGGATAAAAATTGAAATGCTTGTAATAATTTACTGAATTACCTTTAGAAATTAGGCTTTGATAAACAAGAATTATACACGACATTCACAATCATGAAAAACTAATGACAATGATGTGATAATAATTAATACTGATAACAAAAACTGTATACAGAAGATATCAAAAGTACCACATTCTCCCCAGGTTTATTTTTCAACATAATCATCAAGATATTTGGGAGATTGTCTAGTTCTTGATCCATGACGGATCTGGTTTTCTAGTTGTGACTCACAGTAAATAGATTGAGACTGATTTTCCGCATTTGTTGTGTGGGTATAGGTTCCTGTAAAAAATCTACACTTTCTTCTGATTGAGTAGGCATATAACATGATTATCAGCATAGGTTGTTAGTACTGATCAACAGTCTCTTCAGTTGCTCCAAACTAGTCATTTTTAGGCTTAGTGAAAATTAAATTCAAAATCTTAATAGTTTCTGAGTAAGAAGAACAGCAGGATATGTGCTTATAATTGTTGTGGCTTACATAGTTCACCAAGAGTTTTAGTTTTCCATCATTTTCTAACTTATCAACGGATGATATGAAATTGTTGAAACCATAGTGAGTTCACTTTTGTGCAGTTTTTGAAGAGTTTTGATCAGTGTCAAATCGTTCATGTCTCAAGAGTTTATTCATAATGTTTATTAAATTGTAATGATGTATACTGAAGAAGAAAGAAGATATCAAAAGTACCTACCACAATGCTCACAACGTGTTTATTTTTATTTAATTCATTCTAACTCTTTCTAGGTCAAAAATTCAACCCCCTTAAATCTAGTGCTTAAAATAAAATAATCCTAAGAAATTTTCTTAATTAAAACTTAAGAGTGCTTGGGTGAAGGGTAAACCATTTTCAGTTAATTAACTTCAAACCAAAAATCTCGATTAAAACCCCTAGCCAAACCGTAAAACCAAGCGAAATTATAAATCAAATCGGCGTTCCTATTTCGCATCAAACAAAATTCTCCCATTTAAATCATATTGGGGGAGAAATTAAAGCATCCGAACAAGATAAGGACGAAATTTATTACCTGTCGGGGGGGGATGAACAAGAATAATGGGTTTGTTTAAAAGACAATAATTAAATCTGGATTATTTGTGTGTGTGGATGTTGGAATTTTACTTAAGGTAAACAGAAAAATACCTTGATGATTTATGAAGGTAAATCTAAAAATAATGCATGATGGTAAAAACAACTTTTCAATGTTGGATTTATTTATTTTGGATTCACACCTTTTTTTAATTGGAATAATAAACATTTTTTTCGTTGATGAAGCAAAAATCCTTTGCCAACTTTTGGCGGAATAAATTATTTTTTATTGGACACTTATGTGATTTATATGGAGACTAATATACAAAATTTCACGCTATAGAATAAGTTCTAATCAATATTTCACAATTTCCCGACGATTTTCTGGAAGAACTTTCTTCTCTCGCCTCGCAATTATTATTATTATTATTATTAATATTACTTTCTCCTAGTTTATGTTTTTCCAAATACTTCTTCACATTTTCGTTGGTCAACTTGACTGTTTCATCTTTGCTGCTGTGGTTGTTCAGATTTTCCAATACTGCCTTCGCTTGGCTTTCCACATTCACGTCAATCCTCTGGAAAAATAAGATGTGAGAAGATTCAGCTGAAAAAGTTGCATATTACCTTAAGATAGTGTTTCCTTTTTTGCGAAGCGTACCACAACCATAAAAGGTACAAGAGCAAAATAACGGGGGCGCAAACCAAAGCCGTTATTTTCGACGTTATTTTTGGTACTGTGTGGTAAAGTCCGATACCTATTATCAGTAGTACTGCGGTTACTGCCAGGTAACGACCAGTTTTTTTTCTTTCTTCGTCCTTAAAACAAGATAATTAACATTTAGCGATGAAAATTTAGTTAATTTTTCTAATTATTTGTTAAATGAGAATTGGGATGAGGTGTATCAGTCAAATGGCGTTGAAGGAAAATACTCAGCATACTTCAATATTTTCAATTACCATTTTAATATTGCATTTCCGATGTCTTCCACAAATGTAAAAAATAATAAACCATCTTGGATAAATTTTGAAATTACATCAAAGACCTGTCTGTTATAAATGCACAAACTGTAGGGCTCATTATGACATTTACAAAAAGGAAAGAAAGAAATATAAGAAGTTTTCCACTGAAGGTAGATGGAATGTCAGTTGATGATCCTAACTCCTTGGCTCAGCTCTTTGCTGATAATTTTGATCTGCCTTTTCATCCTCTGACTGAATACGTAATTGAAAATAATGGTAACCATCCATCAATTTTTCTGGAACCAGTTGACCCATATTCTTCAGGTTTTGCTGGAGTTCCTGTCTATGTTTTAAAATTTGTAGCTCTCTGTGTTTCGGAGCCTTTGCCTGATGTTGTTAATGAGTATCTTTTTACTCAAGTATTTCCTGATGTTCTTAAAAGGGGTAAAGTGGTTCCAGTGTTTAAGAAAGGAAATAATCAGGATATTCGAAACTACCGTCCAGTATCAGTTCTGCCTGCTGACTCAAAAGTATTCGAGAGGGTTATTTAATCAAAAGTGATGAATCATCTAGTTAGACATAACATATTGAAAAAGCAACAATAAAATGTCCACTAATATGGCAATTTTCCATGCAATAAAATAGGTATATAACTGATCAACTGGATACAAATTCCAAGGTTGCAGGCCTTCAATTTGTCTAAGGCATTCGGTACGGTTGAACATTCTCTGATGCTGTGCATGCTGAACCATTATGGTGTTAGAGGTGCTGCAGCGGATCTGCTAAAGTCTTATTTGTTGGGCAGAAAGCAGGCTGTTTGTGTTGTCAGGGATGGTGTTCAGTCTTTTTCTGGAATGGCCAGTTTAAGGCAGGGTGTCCCATAGGGCTTTGGGTCCCATGTTGTTCTTGTTGTATATCAATGAATTGGCTGAAGGGTTTTCGTCTGAGGTCATCTGTCAGTTCGCGGATGACACCTTTGTTGTGGTAGCTCAATCTAATAATGGCGAACTCTCCCAGAGTTGTTCGGATGCCGCCCTGAGGATGAAAGAGTGGTGTATTGGGAAGAACCTAAGTTTGAACACCAACAAAACAGGTTTAATATTTTTTTTTTCCAGGATTCAAAATAACTTGGGGTCTTTTCTTACTCGAATGGATGGAATGACTATTCCGTTCACTGATCACATAAAGTTTCTTGGACTCTATATTGACCCTAATCTGAATTTGGGAGTTCATATTGATTTGCTTCAGTTGAGGTTGGGTTGAGTAGGTTGTGTGCAACGACGTAGCTATAGCTTTCACATGGAGGGCCGGGTTTAGAGCAGTAATAGCCGCTCATGGTCTATGCTCGAAAGGGTTTCAATTTCAAACCAGATGATGTATAGGCGACTGGGTGTAGCATGGTCAGAGCAGTTTTGAGTACAGGCAAAATGTACTCGGCTACCAGGTACAAGTACCTACTTAGCGTAGAATGTTCTCGAGTACAGAGTACAATTACAAGTATTCAATACCTACCCAAGTATTCAAAGTACCGTGTACATTTATGAATACAGTCTAATACCACCTTGCATTCCTACCCAATGATGTCATAGGTATAAGTTATTACGCAACGTCCTCCTTAAAACAGCCTTGATCTATCATGGAAATCTAATGAATCCTCATAGGCTGCAAGCGCTGAGGTAGCTGCGAACTTAGCATTGCACATGGGTTATGACTTACTTCCGTCACATTTCCCGAAATTTACCATCAAACCGCCGGTATAGATGTTCACACATCAAAAATTGAAAAACACATTTTTGGTTTACTAAATGAATTCAGCAATTTTGAAGTTTGATTTGGTTATCCAGAGTCCAGAGTTTATAAGGACTCGGTTATAACTGCACAAATTATAATGCATAATTATATATTCTGAATCAGAATTAAATTATCTTCAAGATAGAATAAGATTCAATTCTCTATCCTAAATACTTCTGGAGATATTGAGGCTCAAAGTCAAAACTTTGTCTCAAATTTCACAAAAGATTCAAAGCTGATTTTCTTAAAAACGAAGCGCTTGAGCTCGGAATCTCAAATAACCTTTTTTATAGCCCTTCTCAAGAGCTACAATTGGGCAAAAGATTCATGCCGATAGCTTCACTGGTTTCCAAAATATGGCCCTTTGAAATATTTGAAAATCAAATTTCCATACCCCTTTGAAAAAGTTCGAATTTTGAAATTTTTGGATTTTGAAATTTTTGACTCTACCAATCGAAAGAAGAGGTAAAAACTAGTGGAAAAGCATTTACGCAACTTTGTTTTTTGCGTTTTAGGGCTTGTGAGAAAATAAAAACCGTTTTTCCACATTTTGGGCCCAGAAATTTTCAATAATCTGACATTGTCTCACAAAATCACTCATTACTCGGTTATTATTGCAATAAATATAATGTAAAATTATATATTCTGAATCAGAATTAAATTATCTTCAAGATAGAATAAGATTCAATTCTTTATCCTAAATACTTCTGGAGATATTGAGGCTCAAAGTCAAAACTTTGTCTCAAATTTCATAAAAGATTCAAAGCTGATTTTCTTGAAAATTAAGTCCTTGGGCTCGGCGTCTCAAATAACCTCTTTTTATTGAGATAAAATTCAGTGAAAATTTCAACTTTTTATCTATAAAAGAAAAAAAGTTATGACCTTTCAAAGTTTTCCAAAATCTAAATCATAAGATGTGCTTTATGGGTTTGCAATTGGGTTGCTTATGACCGTGTTTGGGTTGTGCTTCAAGGTAGCTTTTGATAATTATTGTAAAAAGAAATCAGAATTTCCAAATTTATGGCCACAGACACAATGTCACAGTACACAGAAAAGTTCAAAATTTTCGTTTGCAAATCACAACGATCAATGGAACGCATGCTAAGCATCTGATGCTAAACAAGAAATGGCTGAAAATTGGTCATATCGTAACCGTAACATGTCAGATTTCAACTTGTCTGGAAATGTACTTGTGGCCAAATAAATATGTATTTACTTAGAGTCCAATAATTTTACTCACCAACTGCAAATGTATTCGAAAACAATGAAAATACCCGGTTATAACAAATGTATTTAAGTAAAAACGCATGTACGCGGGTATTTTGAAAATTACTCAGTACCGGGTACCTATTTTCTATATTCTTAAGCAGTCCAAGTACGAGTACAAGTACGCGATTCAGAAAGTATCTTGGCCTGAGTACCGAGTAACTAAAAATATACTTAGAGTACAAGTGAAGAGTACTCGTACCGTACCCGAGTACCGCACAGCTCTGAAGCCCATCAGGATATCGTCAAAGGCGATTTTTTTTTCGGGTGCCTCGCCTAAAACCGTTTATTTTTCTTCAATAAAAATAATTTATTCAGTTCAATTGGACCCCCAAAACCCCCCCCTTATATACGTCCTTGGTTGTGTGGTATCCTGAGACGACTGAGATTGGTCATTTCACCCGAGTTGGTTCGGCTATTCTACTTTGGTCAAATCCAATCAATCATTGGTTATGGAATATGCTTTTGGGGCGCATCAAAAAGGGCACCGCATGTTTTCAGATTCCAGAAGCGGATCCTGAGATGTATGCTGGGCCTACATCCTAGAGCCTCATTGTATACCATTTTTTACCGACTGTTCCATCACTGTACTTTGCATCCTTGGTGATGTTTGTGAAGCGGAATATTCACATGTTTCCTACCAATCAGGCATATGATGGAGTTGATATGGTTATGTCGACCAGAAACAGGGATGACTTGAGTATTTCTCTCTACTATGCACAACATTTTTTGAGAAGGGCCTTTACTTCATAGGCATTAAGGCTTATAGAATGTTGCCAGACAACATAAAAGCAACTGAAAATGTAGATAGATGATAGATCTAAGCAATCAGTTTACCAGTGTTTGCACCTCAAATGTTTTTACTGTTTCAAATTGACATTTTAGTACTGTTTTTTGTAATGTGTAGCACAAAATCCTATATTTGTTCTAATGTATTTTATTTTATTTTAGCACTGTGTGCCAACAAATTGTATATTTTAAGTTATACCCTAAAACATATTGATTTTCTATATCAATAATAGCTGCTTGGATCAGCCTTGTGACGTTGCTTGTATTGTTTTTATACAATTTTTGTTGGCAATAAAGAATGTTATTATTATTATTATTATTATAAGTGATTCTTTATCAAGCTCGTCAAGTGATTCTTTGTCGGTTTCACAAAATTATTCTTTGTTGAGTGCATTAGGTGATTCTTTCTGAAGTTCGCAAACTGATTCTTTGTCGACTTCACAAAGTGCGATTCTTTATCGAGTTTTCAAGAGAGATTTTCCGCACAAGTTCCAGAATAATTATCAATTTTTCTAATTAGTCATCGTCAAATATTAGCAACAACAATCTTTGTAATTTTACCATGTTTTACCTCCGGAAAATTTCAAATTAGGCGGAACGATGATATTTTACGATCAACATTTTGCCTGAGGTCGTAAATCAGCGATTTCCGATACGGTCGTAAAAATCCTTAGGTATTTTTTTTTTTTTGATAATTTATAAACAAATGGTTTATAATTGCCTTTCAAATGCGTTCTAATTATAACATTTTCCAAGGTAGGTACTACATACTTGTATTTTTTTAGGTAAAATTATTTTTGTTTTCTTGAATGAAAATATTAAAGTTTTACTTAGAAACTGTATTAATCAACCCTCAATTCAATCAAGTTAAAAAGCCCAAAGTAGGTACCTCAAATTTATTCCTAGTTCCATACAGAGGAATATTTAACTTCCTGAAAATTTAAACTGTGATATAATAACCCTATTATGGAATTTTTTCAATTATTCATTTTCATCTATATTTTTTTGATTACATACCCTTAATTGAGCTTCAACTTCCTCAACATAAGGCACATTAACAATTAATTCGTCCAATACAGCCATTATAAATACAAAAACTTTTTACGATAATAATTATTAAAGTCGAACTAAAAGTTTCACGAATAGTTTCGAGATAAATAAAGATCGTTCCCTAGGGAATCTTAACGTCAAACTAATTGTTCACTCTCGCTCTAAGAAAAGATTCCTGGATGTGTTTTGATTGGGAATTGGTTTTCAAGAGCGGGAGAGAACTAATCAAAATGTTTATTAAAAAGAGTATGAATATTTGAATTTCAAATTTGGATTACTTTATTTTAAATTAAAGTTGTTTTAGTTTTTATTAGTAATTCCTGGAGTAATAAAACAGTGATTAGCATATTTCAGATTAAAAGATTATTTCATGATTTAATTCAGACAGAGGGGTGAAATTTGCAATTCAATTTTAGAAAAGGTCAGGTAACCATCATAGCCCAGAGACAGAGAGGGTTTGTGATTTATATTGGGTAGGTATGGGAATCATTATTTTAATGATTGATTTTATTTATTGATTTATATGTTTGGATTATGATTTCCATAATCGTATCTAAGGATTCTCAATTCCTTATAGGTTTTTCCAAGTTTATGAAATTTATTCAATTACTTCCTACGTTATATAGGAGGTAGTAATAAAGTTGAATTTTAAAAACTTCCTCGAAGCAGCGCTGTGAATAAAGCTTCTTAATCACCCAAGTTGTTATATGCATGGAGTCTGGGTTTTCCATTCCTTGTACCCAGTTTCCTAGTAATAAGTTATTTCTAGCAATCAAATCCCAGCCTATCAAATTGAAGCAATGTAAATTATAGTACATATACCTACCTAAACCTAACTGCAATTTAATTTTCATTTGTAGTGATTTTTCGATTTTATGTAATATATACCTATAAGTCGTTTTAGAACGTCTTTCTTCGTTGTCTGACACCTAATTTCCATCCTCTTTTATCGTCGCAATCCTCTGATGAGAGATTTCTTTTACTCATGGACTTTTGTATGATCTTGTGCCATTCCAGTTTTGGTCGTTTTTGTTTTTTTCTATCTACCTGTTGATTGCCAATGTAGCATTTTTCTGGGCTACCTGTCATTTGGCATTCGTTCTACGTGTCCATACCAGGTAAGTTGTTTCTTTTCAATGTCCTGGACTATCGTGCCTTCTATGCCCATTTGTTGTTTTATATTGACGTTTCTTATTCTATCCTTCGTGAGATTCACATGGATCTTCTAATAGCATCTGTCTGTAATTCTCCAAGTCTCGGCTCCATATATAGAAGGCTGCACTTTATCATTGTCTCGTATATATTGAATTTTCTCTTCTTTGTTATTTCCTTGCTCCATAATATTCCATTTAGGCATCCTATTACTTTTTTAGCTTTAACTATTCCTTTTCTATTTCTTTCACGTCTGTTCCGAATGTGATACCTAGATTCTCATATTCTTGACATTGCAGAATTTCCTGACCATCGTCCACTCCCAAGTTTCCGTTCTAGTTGCCTACACATAGATATTTTGTTTTATTTATATTAACTCTCAGGCCTCATTCTTAATACTCTTCTATCAACTTTCTAATCATATATATTGCATCATGTCCTCTTTATCACTGGCCACTATGACCTGATCATCTACAAACTGAAGAGTAAACAGGCACCTATCATTTATCTCTATACCCATTCCATGGATCTTCTTCCAATTTTTCAGTACTACTGCTACGTATATTTTTAAAAGCGTAGTAGAGATACAACATCCTTGTAGTCCTTATTTATTCACTATAAATGTGTCTATGAGTTTTTTACCTATCTTAATTCTTCATTTTGAGTCTTTATATAGTTCTTTAAGTGCCGTTATGTAGGTGTGATTGATGTTTGTGTGTTCTAATACCTTCCATAGTCTGGATACTGGGACTGTATCATATGCTTTTTGTAGGTCCAGAAATGACAGGCACAATGATCACACCATGGCTAGAAAGCCTGAAATACGATGAAATAGAGAAAATGAGCTTTGAAACGGAATCTCAAACAAGCCCCACGAAGCTCAACACCTATAAGGCTGAAGCGGCAGCAAACCCCAAAGAAAAAAGAGAAAAGGTACCAACCCAGACAGACGAAGACACCACAGCTAGAGAATGTCGAAAAAATGAAGCTAAAACGGCACACGTGCCCAACCAATTATGCCCAACCTGCAAAGCTAAGCTCCCAGAGGCAAGACACTTCCAGACACAAACGGACCACAACGATGCTAAACAACTGAGAAAAGAGGCGGAATAAAAGGGGCACACTCAGGTGAACGAAGGCCTGAAATCAGGGGGCGACGCTCGCAAACTCCTCGACATCATAGATAAAAACTGGCCTGAGGAAACATACAAAGTTACGAAGGCGGAGATTAGGTAGCCCAGCAGCAACTCCCATGGACTGGGTAATAGTGATCATGGCAAACCCGGAAGATAATTTTGAAACCGGCCTACTGAAACAAATAAAATGGTCCTTCCCGGAATTCGCTGAGTTATTCATCGAGGACGGCCAGAACATAGAATATATAGTCAATAGGTACCCAAAGAAGCTCGAGACACGAAAAAGAAACACATTGTCATGAGAGGTACTAATTTGCGGTGCCACTAAAAGAAGTGGACCCCCTAAATGTTCTCCAAAGGCTCGAATAGCTCAGGAATATAACTAACACTACAATCAGAAAGAAACTGGCTATAGCGGCAGTCGATGGTACCGACCCTGTCTACCTAAGAAAGATATTAGAGTTTCTATATAGACGTGAAGCAGTCGAATGGAAAATCCTCCTGCCGAAGGCTAAGGAATCGCAAGGACCAAATAACCGAGAAGGGAAACCAGCAAAGTAAAGACAGGAAAAGACACACTGACTGTCAGAGCGAATGGCAGGAGCTACTATGTGAAATATTAAGGGACATAAAAGAAACCGTAAACATAGACAAACTGGGGATACAGATTTCTTCTCTCAGGAAAGTAGGAGCTGACTCCCTATGCCTTAAAATAGAAGGAGGAAGTGACAAGGCGCAGACACTGAAAAGGGAAATTTAAAACTCAGTTCAAAACACCCAAATTAAACTCAGAACTAATGAACAAGTTTTCTATAGCCTGGACATCGACGAGGCAACCAGCAAGGAAGAAGTAGCAAATGCCATCACAGAGCAAATAGGCTTTCTTAGAAATAAAATCCTTGAGCGTCAAGAAAAAACGTACTTATTTTGGCAATTGCCTAATTATACTGCATACGGCTAGTCAGCATCAGTCCGGAGGCCATGGGTCTATGGGTTCCTTGTATACATCTTACCTTTGGGCGCCACCAAGTTAATTGTGACTTAACTAGGAAGATAACCTAATGATGTTATAAACAAAACCTGTGCAATTGGAGAGCTTATCAATAAAACAACTAATTAGGTACAATAATGTATCTGGCTTCTTTATTAAAAAATAATAACAATAATGAATAGGGATAGCCAGGACATCATTATGGCTTGTACCAATTTATAAATATTTGATTATAAAAAATTAATGTAAATAACGCATATATAAATATGAATTTTAAGTGAACATGACTAAAAACCTTTTGGTATTTACACTTGTGAGTGATAAGACAAATACAGTATGGGTTACACTTTACCAACAGGCAAATTAAACACAGAAAGATGAAAGTTATTGTTAGGGCAACCTCAGGCTAAAATTCTAGAATTTTATTTAAGGGGCACTTACCGACGTAATTCGGTGTCAGATGATTTATATAAGATTTGCCTAAATAGTAAAGGTGCAACTTACATGTATACAAGTGAAATGTATGTGAAAATCCAGAAGTTTCCAAAGTGAGATTATCTACAGGTTTGGTCTCACTATAGATAGGCTAAGGTATGGTAAGTGAGTCATGAGTCCTATCCACGTTGTATCCGTTCAACGTAGAACTCGACGTGGTTCTGCCAGAGTGGCACCAAGAGAGTTGCTGAAGAATGGCTACCAAAGCCCCAACTGAGAGCAATCCAGATCCAGTCTAGAATCTCTCTAAATACAGCCTAGCAACTGTCCAACTAAAGCCTAAAACTAGGATTGTCCAACTATAGCCTGAGACTAGGACCCTATAACGATGTTCGTATAAAAAAAACAAATCGAGCCCAAATATTAGAAATAATCTTACCTCAAATTGAGGGATACTCTAGACCAAAGGTGAAGTCTTAAACTTCCAAATGCTGCTCGGAACAGTCCTATTAAAAAAAAATGGAACACGTGTTGTAGGTTAATATTTCCTGAAGAAAATCTCAAACTTACCGAAACAGAATCCAAAAATGAGCAAGGGACGACTCTAGACAATTATCAGCAAGAAATTAGTCTACTTGAGCTCCCTGGCACAAAATTCCCAAAAGTCTCGCCCCAAAAATAATTAGGGCCGAGACCCGAGACCGGACGACTACTCAGCGTGAGGTCGCAGATCAAAAAGGGCAGATTCTTCATTTCGAATTTAGATTTCGGAAGCAGACTTTCATCTGTCAAACTTCTAATTTTGACATTGAAGAAAATTATAGAAAAGGACGTGTTCAGTTTTACCCCAAAAGTACGAACTGAATATCGGTTGTGTAAAAAATGACTGGTGAATGTTGAAAAGTGCCTATAAAACATATATCAAAAGGTAGAATAGGTCTAAAGGAAACGCCTAGACAAAACAGCTGTTCAATGACATGATGGAAATGAAAAGTCAAAGAGTACAAAAAAACAACAATTATTATCATAACCTCAGGTTATTGATTGGATTTGCAAACAGAGATGATGATGGTACTAACTCCTTTTCCTAAGATTCTAATCAATAACAGCGGGCCCTGCCGTACTGAATCAAACCTTCCTAGATCAATTAACCAAACTTGCAAACCTGAACCAAAAAAACTTCTAGTAGAAGGCAGCACTCAAGGTAACAAAATCTGGGCACAAAAAAGATAGTTGTTTATTCATTTATTTCATTGTAGCTCTATATGGAATCATATCCAGTATGGCAAAACAAGGTAGGTTATTAGCCAAGAAATTGAAAACGTTACAATCAAGCCGCAACAATAGGGATCCAGAGCTGGGACTCTGTAACGAATAGAGATACTTTCTCTATGTCTACTGACGTCCCCTCTTTATTGATTTCGAAAAGAAAGAAAAAGACAGCAAGTGTCATAGCGATAGGGATAACGATCTCTATCCGTTACAGAGTCCCAGCCCAGCCAGCCCACGCAAGGAAGCTCCTAGAAGCAGGCAAAAGCAAAATAGGATGGCTAACCTGCAGAATCAAACAGAAAGTCCAACTGACCCGATGCTACAAATGCCTAGAATTTGGCCATCGCACTACAGAGTGTAAAGGGAAAGACCGTACGAAGTCTTGTATGAACTGTGGCGAAGGAAATCACCAAGCAAAAATGAATCCAGTCACAGTTGTGAAGTCAAGAACCACAGAATGGACAACGCAGGCTGCCCGAAATACCGTAGACTCCTGGAGAACCGTCGGAGAGACCTAGCGAATAACAAATAGATAAATGATCACCAGAAAAAACAACAGAATAATAAGGATATGCCAACTAAATTTTAATAGGAGCCATGCAGCGCACGACCTCATGTAAAAAACAGTTGAAGAAGAGAAAATAAATATAATAATGGGATGTGAGCTAAATAAAAAAAGATCCCTAGTACTACTTCTGCGACTCCGATAGCGATAGTTCCATCCAGGTTTTCGCGACGGCAAACCTACCTCTTGTCAGAAGAGTCACACAAAAAGGCTTCCTATGCCTGGAATTGGAAGACCTCACGCTAATATCTTGCTATTTTTCCCCAAACGGAGACTTGGAGGATTTCGAGATAGGTACTTCTCCAGAACATGGAAAACCAAATAAAATACACAAACTCCAAGAAAATCATTATTGCGGGAGATCTAAATGCAAAAACACCTGCCATAGGATCAGATCGCATAAACCAGAGAGGCAGCCTCCTTGAGAACTGGCTAGGCGCAAATAAGATGGTAGTGTTAAATGAAAATAGTACGCCAACTTTCGTGAGGCGAAACGGCCACTCTGTGATCGATTTCACTGCAGTAACAGAAAATTTCGTGAACAACATACAGAAATGGAGAGTAGATGAGGAAACAAAAAATATGAGCGACCACAAAACTATTAGATTTGAGATTGTAAATGAACGCCAGACCGAAGCGAACATAAATAAAAACGGACAAGATAGATGGAAATTCAGGCCAGAGAAACTAACCAAACTAGCGAGGGAATTTTCGATAGAAGCGAACGACCTGGGCGAAATCACCGCAGAGAACATGACTGAACTGATAAATGAAAAGTGCGAGAAGTTTTTCAAAAGAAGGCCAAACAGCAAAAAATATAGTCCGGCCTACTGGTGGAACGAAACGATAAACGAGAAACGCAGGATATGTATGAGCATAAGAAGGAAACTGGACAGGGCAAACAAAAAAAACGATCTCCGTAGCAGCAGACTCTCCTAAAACGGAGTACTTGGAAGCCAGGAAGACGTTGAGATGGGAGATAGAAAATAGCAAAAAGCAGAAGTGGAAGGACATATATGTGACGAACTGGATGAGGACGTTTGGGGAAAGGGTTATCAAATTGTGACAAGGAAGCTAAAATTAAGACCAAATATACCACTAAGCAGAGAAACTATTAATACACAGGTGGTGAAGCTTTTCCCAACACGAGACCCGCCTATCTGGACAAAATACAACCTCTCACAGGAAGAGGTTAAGAAATGGAATATTAGGGACATGGAAAACGCGATAAAGGAATTGAAAACCAAAAAGACCCCGGGCACGGACAATATACTAACAGAAGTGCTGAAAATATGCGCGGGAGAAAGCAAAGCCCCTCTCCTTAGAATGTTAAATAAATACTTGACCGAAGGATCCTTCCCAGACATATATGGAAAACAGCAAAATTAGTCCTCATTGAAAAACCGGTAAAGAGCCGGAAGGCACCGCCAGCATACAAGCCGATAAACCTGATAAACTCAGGTGGCAAGCTCTTGGAGATTCTAATCAAACAAAGGTTGCAGGAAGAAATTACAGAAAAAGGATTAATCCATAAAAATCAGTTTGGGCATCAGAAGGGTAAATCTACTATAGACGCTGTAAGAACTATACAAGAAATACGGGAAGAAATAAACAAAAAGGCAGTAAAAAACAGAGACTTCTACGCTATGGTATTAAATAGATATTGAAAATGCATTCAACACGGTAGCATGGAAGGGAATTATCGATACACTGATGAGAGGAAAGGTGAGCGGATATCTAATAGAGATCATCAAGTCATACCTAACAAATGACCCAAGCGGAAGACACCTACGAACTCTCAAGCGGAGTGCCACAGAGATCTATTATAGGACCCATTCTTTGGAACCTTTTCTATGACAGAATACTCAGAGTGAGCGCGGGAAAAGATACCGAGACAGTTATTGCCTACGCAGACGATCTAACGGTAGTGATAAGGGCAAAAAATAAAGAGACCCTAGAGCAAAAAGCACAAATAACGGTCGCAAGAGTTATAAGACAACTAGAAGATATGGGACTGAGGGTGGCAGCCGCCAAGACGGAAATGGTGTTACTGGCCGGACGCCGAAAAATCAAAAAGATGGACGTCATAATCGGAAATCAGCTGGTGGAAAGCTCAAACTTAGTGAGATATCTGGGAGTGTACCTGGACAAAGATCTTAAAATGACACAGCATGTACTTAAAGTTACCGAAAAGGCGAATAGCATGATAAACTGCCTGTCCAGGATTCTGCCTAGAACTGGATGACCTAAGCCGGCTAGGAGAAAGCTCCTAGCTAGTACAGTACAATCCGTTGTACTGTACGCTTCGCCAACATGGGAAAAAGCTATCCGTCATCAAAAATACTTGAAGATGCTTGAGAGAGTGAACAGACGACTAAGTATACACATCACATCAGCATACCGTACGGTGCCATCCGAAGCAATACAAGTTATAGCGGGACTGATACCGTTACACATAACTAGCGCACGAGAGAACGGAAATATATGGAAAGGGTAAGGATTATAGAAAGGAGGCGCGTCAAGCGTTTCTGTATGTTTTCCCCTGATGAATGCCGAAAGGCGTACCAGGGTAGAAGAAAGAGGAGTTTGTTTTTTAGTCGGTAGGCCGGCTCTCCTTCAGAGGCCGAATCCGACACGACCCGACCAACAGGCCATCAGGTCGGGTGTCTTGCAGAAGATCCACAAATGTGAGGTAAGTTTCCAAATATCTAGCAGATCTCTTTTCTATGACTTGTTTTAGGCAAAATACGTTGTCCGTACAATCTTCTTCAATGAGATCACGCAGGATTCTACCGTACCGTATAGTCTGCTTAGTGTGCTTGTGACTGATATGCCCCGATAGTTATTGCAATATCCAGCTTATTTACTTTTTTGTGAATGGATGATATAAAAGCCGTTTTCCAGTCTTGTGGAACAGGATGTTCATTTAGGCATTTATTGATAATACATGATGTGGGACCTTTAAAGAGCTTCTCTAAGTACGTTCCCCATTTCAGCATTTCTGAGTATATATATTCCTTCTGCGCCGCTAGCTTTACGTGACTTAAGATTCTTAACAGTCTTTTTCACTGTTTCTTCAGATATGTCAACTATACTTCTCCATATACTTCCATATGTCTTGGAGAATCTAATACATATTCCGGTGTACTTTCTAGTAGTAATGTTCTATCCATTGCTCTGGTTTAATAATCTAGATATTAGTTCTGTCTTTTTCTGGGTTTTTGACATTTGATATAAATCTCCATACCTCTGAGCATTTCCTTCCTCCTATGTAGGTGTTAATTTCTTCACATTTCTTATCCCATGACTCGTTCTTAGCTATCGTGATGCACGTTCTTAGTTGTCTTTTTGTGTCTTTAAAAACTTCAAGGTCTTATTTATTTTTTGTTGTTAGCCATTTCAGATATTTTTGCTTCTTCTCTTGGACTAAATTAGCTCCATCTCCTCGTTCCACCAGTATTTCTGGTTGGTATTTTTTTCCTTCATTCCTATTGCTTTTTAGGTGGCTTCTATTAGACTCCTTATGATGTTCTCATAAAGTTTATATTGAAGGTACACTCTTCAGGGTTCAATAATTTGCTATCGAGTCGCCTCTGATATATGTGTTTGAAAAATCCATTGTTAATTCTAAGATTGTGGGTCTCACAGAGCCATTATCATTGATTATTTCTTCTCCAAAATGGTCCTACGACTAGGCCCTTCCCGGTCTTCCATTGAAATTCCCTATAGCATTTATGGTTCTTCTATTTCTTCCAATATATTTTTCGGTTTTACCAACTTTAAAAAGAACATATTGTGACTGCAATAAAAACAAAATTAAAGCTCTTTGTCCGCAAATTCCAATTTCCTTTGTCCCCTGCATTTTTTAAAAATAAATGGCCATTTTAACATTGTATATACACTATCGTGTGTAGCTGACAGGCATGAATGCAGCAATAAAAACACTGAATGATCGATATATTATTGCCTCTATCTATATCGATGTGTTTGTTTTTTTTTTTCTTCGGAATTATCCAGACGTGGAATTCAATTTCCGTTTTGTGTGTGTGTGGGTTCGTTTTCAAGCCGTCAAGCGATGCTTTTAATTGAAAAATGGGTTAAGAAAATACATTTTGAACTCTAAAAAGTGATAATATTTTCCAATTTTCGTTGCCAATTCAACGAAATCTCTATTTTCTGGATTTTTCCAGTATTAGTTTATGCACTCTAAAATGTCGCTACGCAGAAAGACGAAATTACCATTTCTTCTGGAAAACGGTTAAAGCGTTCCGCACCGAAAAAGAAAACTGTTACATAATAAAAGGATTTTCTTGTACGTATTGGCTGGATACAAAATTTCGCTTGAGCCATTGAATTTTAATAGAACTCCAAAGGGCGATTGAAGGAGAATATACCTTTTCATTACACTTTTTCGTTATGAGTACCTACTAGTAGCGACTTTTTTTTTTTTAAACCAATAATACATCAGAGGACTTAGCTTTTACCTCTCTAAATGGACTGAGTTTTCCAGTCCTTTTATTAGAACAAAGATTCTAAACTGATGACAGCATAGTTTCAAGTCAGCACAAAAAAACTATATGCTATATTCATTCCAATTTTTGATAGTATACTGCAGATTTGTACACTCAATTACAAAGAAGAATTTCTTTGGAAAATGGACATGGACTATGGTTGAGCAAGTCTCTAGAACTGATGAAGTTTATCAGTTTTCCTGCAACAGAGAAAAGACAAAGCTAGTAAAATCCAGAATGCAGAGAATCATCAAAATCAAGCTTCAAGAATACTTAATATGTAAAAAATGTCTTGATTGGATTATATTGGCATGGAGTAACTTTGAACTTCTAATGATTATTTAGGTACCTAACTATTTGAAGCAAAGAGTTTCTATGTTTTATTTTTTTTTCAAATGTGCTTGCTATAACGAAATTTTAGTATGTAGTACCATCGGCACTTATTATACAATCCTCACTACAAGTGGGCGCAATGACCTTGCCTCATACATCGTTTTCAGCCCAGAAGTAGAGATAAACAATCCCCGGTTAAATATACATGAAGTCTATTTAAATTTCAAACTTGCAACCATAATAAGCTTCCAGTCTTTTTATCATGCAACGTCAATGGAAAACGCGCAGAACAATCGGCCTAATATTAATCATAATTAGTGCCTATTTGTTCATAAAAGTAAGCAATTATGAGCATAAAGCTTCAGTGTTTCTGTACAACGTGCATCCAAACGAGCCTTGGGAATTTGTAGCTGATTTTAGTAATATGAAGTACTTAAATCCCACCATGTAAGTATCTACACCATTTTTGCAGCCTAATAATAATTTATTCATTTTATTTTTTGCAGAATAAATTTTTCTATTACTGCCGAAAGTGGCAACTATAATCATTGGAATTACAGTACGGAATATTCAGAAAAATTATCCCATTGGCCTTATCTACCCAACCAAGCAGTTGCTCATTTTCAAATAAAAGCCAATCATGAAGATAATATTTACTTTATACATTCTATTCATAAAACTTGCATGTTTATGAATCTTTATTGCTGTAAGTATTTTACATAGATAAATAATTGATTGTATACAATTTTAAGTAATTTATTTTAGTATACTCTGAAAGTGTATTCAAATTTTCTAAATCAAATCGCACAAATGGAGCCCAATGTGAAGAAACTATCCACTATCAATGTCCAGTGTTCTTGAAACCTTTTTGCCAAAGAGAAGTCTTGCACCAAAGACACCTAATAATGGATAATTTAAAAAAGAAATTCACCAAATAATTCAATCATTATATTTATAGTCAATTATAAAACTCTCCAAATTTTCATGCAACCATTTAATCCAATCCTCATCCACCAATTTACTAAAAGTGGCTTCTTGAAAGACCTCGCTCTTGCTCACTTCAATGAACCCAATTTTAGTAAACATGCTTATACTGGGCACGTTATCCAAAGTAATTTTGACCACAAACTGTTTAACTTCTAAATGAGTGATCGAGTAAAGGAACATTAGGAGCATGGCTTCCCAGCCGCACTTTTTGCCACGAGCCCACAATTCTGCGATCATTATTTCGGCTTCTGCACAGATACGGTCTTCGGGGGTTGCAAAGAACAGATTCGTGTCTCCAATCATTGAATCTAGAATGGAATTACTTGATTTAATGGAATGGATCTTGAAAAATCTATGTGTACTGTACAATCAGAGCTGGGGTACTACTGGTACCTACTTAATAAAGTAAAATAGTCAATAATACATTTTGAAACTTTAGGTATTTTACTTAAGTAGGTACTTTTATAAAGAAAGTAGGTACTTGTACTGAAGGGAAAAAAATCTGAAAAAAACTAATGAAGTGTTGCTATACAATACAAGTTAAATTGCACTTTACCACTCAATTTTGTATGCAGAGTTTTGTATTAAATTACTTTGATAAGTAAGTTTATAAGTACCTACTTTAATAAGTAAATTTACAAATTCTACAAACCTACCTACTTATATGTACATATTAAAGTATTTATAAGTATGTACTTGAATGGCATTTGAAACATACCTCTACCTAAATAGTGAAGGTAGGTACTGCTTCTTTTACTTTGAGTAAAATACTAAGTGTTTATACCTAGTACATTTGAAATATATTAGGTACCAAATCCTTGATACTTCAAGTATATTTGCTGAATACTTTGGTTCTTCAACTCATCTTTGTGCAATTATATTAATACTTAATTATATGGTGATTAAAGATTAGTTGAGGAAATTTCTATTACCAATTTCATTTCCAGATTCTTCAAACTTGTTTTTATGCAGTACTATGAATGTTAACTCTAGAATTAAATAGTTTTTAGCATACAAAGTAGAAAATTGCAGTATAGGAATTACTGTTGTTGTCCCTCTGCCATGATTTTTGCATTTCGTATTCTTGTTCCAAAGTGAGGGGTTCTGAACCGGTGAAATACTGAAGTTCTTCAGATGTCATCCATTGGTGATATCTAAGTACACAAAAATCAAGTATTTTTTAAGGTGAATTTATCTGATTATTTGCAACTTACTTGGGTACGTGTTCCTCTTTGTACGGTACCAGGATTACATGGTTTCCTATTATGCGAGTGTATTTATTAATTATCATTTTGTTGTTTTGTACTTTGGGATTTTTCATTGAACTATCATATGAGGTTATGTATATATTGAAGTTCTCTCCTGCAGTGTTGCCATTCATCATAAGAAATGTATGTTTTATGTGTCCTAATGGTCATTTGGGATCCCTCAAACTCCATACATTAAATTATTCTCAGATTTGAAGCTGAAATGTATGAAAAAAGGCACTCAGAAAAATTGAAAAATTGATAAATCACCCCAATAAAATTGCTTAACACGATTCTATCTCAAGAACTATACGTGCAAATGAGCTGAAATTTTCAGGGATTGAAGTCTTCTACTGGAATAAGAATCGCTGAAAATTTCAGCTTTCTATCTATAATAGAAAAAAAGTTATGACCTTTCAAAGTTTTCCAAAATCTAAATCTACCTTCTTACTAAAACGATGAAATTTCAAATTTTTTTTTGTCGAGATTTTGTATCCTAATGGTCAATCAACATCCCCCAAACTCCATACACTAAATTATTCTCAGATTTGAAGCTGAAATCTATGAAAAAAGACACTCAGAAAAATTGAAAAATTGATAAATCACCCCAATAAAATTGCTTAACACGATTCTATCTCAAGAACTATACGTGCAAATGAGCTGAAATTTTCAGGGATTGAAGTCTTCTACTGGAATAAGAATCGCTGAAAATTTCAGCTTTCTATCTATAATAGAAAAAAAGTTATGACCTTTCAAAGTTTTCCAAAATCTAAATCTACCTTCTTACTAAAACGATGAAATTTCAAATTTTTTTTTGTCGAGATTTTGTATCCTAATGGTCAATCAACATCCCCCAAACTCCATACACTAAATTATTCTCAGATTTGAAGCTGAAATCTATGAAAAAAGACACTCAGAAAAATTGAAAAATTGATAAATCACCCCAATAAAATTGCTTAACACGATTCTATCTCAGGAACTATACGTGCAAATGAGCTGAAATTTTCAGGGATTGAAGTCTTCTACTGGAATAAGAATCGCTGAAAATTTCAGCTTTCTATCTATAATAGAAAAAAAGTTATGACCTTTCAAAGTTTTCCAAAATCTAAATCATAAGGTAGGTACCTTCTTTATGACATATTGATAAGTTTAATGGTGCTAAAGAATTCCATTTAAAATTGTTTGCAATTTCCTACAAACGCACACTGATGGTGCTTTAGGATATTGAAGAAATTATAACTATCTTCGTTTCAAATGTCTTCGATCTTCAAAGATGATTTGTTAAACTATGGAACTGGTTTGTGCTTACAGGAATTTCTCTATATAGGTAAGTAGCTGGAGGTTCTTTAGAAACGAAGAAGCAATTAAATTATTTCAAAATACACAAGAGAGTCTGCGTACATCAAGTTTGATAATTGAATTATCTATCACCATCCACATGCTGTTCTTAATAGAGACGTGAGTAAAAATCTTCTATGTGTCAACCCAATCCATCTCCTATGAATTTCATACGCAATTTCGTTTTGAGAGAGGACTTTGCGTCTTTTCTCACAGTGAACTCTCTTGCCTCACGATGTAATTTTACTTTAAATTACTTCTATAAACATAGTTGAGTTTGTTTGCTGCGTGTATCTTCCATCCAACGACTTCAGTTATGAACTTCTATATTTGAAAATCTTGCAAATACATTTTATTCTATCTAGGAGATCCATTCGAACTCTGAGATTATATTCATGGGAGATTCTAATGGTCATAACTCAGAGTGGTTTAAGTTCTTGAACAAAGCAACTTATGCTGGAAGGAATTGTTGAAGTCTTTGCCATTTCACACCAAGTTCTTGCCCATACGGATTCGCCAAAAACACTTCATCCGTTTCGTGTACTTCGAGAAAATATACCTGCGGTTTTTCGCTTGCCGCTACCGGTTTCAATCAAGACGGTTTCGTTTGTACTTCTTCGCATTGGACTTGAACTTCCTGAAAGAGTTGGCCAGCTGAGTGGAGTTTGGAAGTAAAACCAGCTAAGGTGAAAAAATATCCTTTTCAGTTTCGATATCTTTCAATTTCAATTCGAAATCTTTGATCGATTATCATTCTATCAGCAACCTGTGGATTTTCCAGTTTTAATTTGGCATATTAATTTACTCAATCTGTTTACCCTTAATCCCGATCCTTACAAGAGCGAAGTGTTTGCACCTTTGGGCGACTCAGACCAAAAATTGATTTTCGCTAGAAGCTCGCTTGTTATAACCTCAGCCCCTCCTGCCATACGTCGTAGGGTGTGGCATGATGGAGCTGCAGACTGGGAAAACCTTGAAACTCCTTTTCTCGGCCGATGTTTGCTTCAAATTTAAAGATTGCTCCGAGGCTGCACAAGAGAATATATAGAAGTAATTATTCTTCCGAACGAATTTTGCCATTGGGAGCTTGTCCGCTATTGTTTTATTCAGTCTCTCTGTCAGGCGGTTGCAGCAAGGGTGGTAGGCCGTTGTGAAGTGGCTTTTTCTACCCAACTCCTTGTGTCTTGGCATTCCATGTATCAAGAATACTCTTTCCAGTAAAAACTTCGTTACTGGCCCTGCTTTTCCATTTGGTAGGGCAGCTGTGATGGCGTATATTAATGCATAGTCCGTAATCACTACTATCATAGTTTTCCCTTGATTACTTCTTCTGAACGGGCCTAGAAGATCAATCCCTATTTTATCAAATATCGTCCCCACCTGGATTGGTTGTAAATACCCTAAGGTTTTTCTATATGGCTGTCCCTTTCTTGCTTGGCATCCCTTAATATATTTTTCTATGTCTTTCAGCATTCCGTCCCAAAAAAAACGTCTTTTTATCTTATCCGTTGTTTTGCTTAAGCCCAAATGGCCACATGTTGGGAAGCATGGAGTTCTCACAGGATTTCATTTCTCATTGATTTTGAAATCACTAGCACTTTCTCTAAGCCTCTTTAAGTTTTATTAATTTTATACAGTAGGTTATTTTCGACTCTAAAATTCTTTGCCCTTTTTCAAATGCCTGTGTTGATGTCTGGGTCTTCTGGATTCTCTACTGCATTTCTAAGTTGTCTCACCTCTTGGTCATTTTTTTGTAACGTACACATTTCCTCTGTTCTCAATGCAAGTTCTTCCTGTCCTTCATTATCTTTGATTTCTGGTTGGAGTACTGGCGGGTTGCGAGACATACAGTCAGAGTAGATCTATATGCGTTGAACCTTTCTTATAAACAATTGTATAGTCGAATTCTGCTCCATCCAGCAAAGCGCGTGGTGATCAATTACGTTTTTGACTGGTCGGCCGTATATTAGATGCCTCAGATAGCTTAGGGCCCAGATCACTGCTAATAGCTCCAATTCGCTGATTGAATAGTTTTTTTCGCTGATTGACAAACTACGACTTATGAAAGCTATTGGATGTATGCACTTCCTTCGCTTTCTTGTTATAGTACTGCTCCGATTCCGCATGTCGATGGATCAGTGTGTAAGCACAATCTTACATTTATTTGGGACAAAATACCTTAGTACTGGTGCTGAGGTGAGCTTGTCTTTTAGAACCGTGAATGCTTCTTCCTGTCTAATACCCCATTATTGGAACTTTGTGCTCTTTTTCGTAATATCATGTAATGGCCTGGCAATTGTTGAGAAGTTGTTTATAAATTTTCTGTAAAAGTTACAAAGTCCTAGGAAGCCCTGGACGTCTTTGACCTTTCTTGGTGTGGACAATCTCTTGACGCAATCTATCTTTTCCTCATCTGGTAGGATTCCTTTTCCGCTGACGTGAAAGCCTAAGATTTTAATTTCTTGCTTCAAGTATTCGCATTTGCTTGGCTTGAGGGTCAAATTTGCCTGTCGTAGTCTTTCAAAAACCTTTTTTCGTTTTTTCAGATGTTCCTCCATAGTTTTGGAAAAGATAATTATATCGTCCAGGTAGATCAATATTGCCTTCCATTTTGGGTCACAAAAGACTCTATCAGCTAGTTCTTGGAATGTTGCTGGAGCGTTACATAGTCCAAAGCTTAGCACGTTGAATTCGTGAGATCAGAGCCCTTATGTAGGTACAAATGCAGTGTATGGTTTAGAGCTTTCTTGAACAGGTACTTGCCAGTAACCCGAAAACGTATCTAAGGTGCTGAAGTAGGAAGCCTCCCCTAAATATAATAGAATATCATCAATATGGGGTAATGGGTATGTTGATTTCCTTGTCTATATAAAATCTAGTTTTTCCATCTTTTTTTCTTGACTAGCACTACTGTACTAGCCCATGGCGAGTGACAAGGACGAATCACACTGCTCTCTAGCAGGGACGTAGCGAAGGCCTCTGGTTTGGGGGGGGTGACATTCCTAATTTTCCCAACTTTTTTGAAACATAAAAAAAATCATATATAGCATCGTACACGTGTTAAAAAGTGAAACTTTTTAAAAACTATTCCCTTCCTCATACAACTTTTAGACATAGCGCATGAGTCGAGGTATAAAGACGAAAGGCTACACAAAAGAAAAACGCGCATCTGTAGTGACGTCACAAAGGTAACGGCGCTTGACAATAATAGGCAATCCACTTTGTTTATAATCCTTGGTTTGTGTGAATCGTTCGTCGGCTGTCATTGTCATTGGCTGTCTTTCTCCGTCTGTCTACGTCGCCGCATATCTTTCTTCTCTCTCGTCTCTCGTATGCCGAAATTTGCCAAAACGTGTCGTTACGTTAACGTGACGCGTCTTTCAAAACACTTTACAAGAAGTTTCACTTAAGAAAAATCATGTGCAGCATTGTGCACGTGTTGGGAGGTGAAACTTTTTAAAAACTATACCCTCCCTCATACAGCTTTTAGACTTAGCGTATGAGTCGGGGTAAAGACGAAAGGCCACACAAAAGGGAGACGAGCATCTATAGTGACGTCACAAGGGTATCTGCGCTTGACAACAATAGGCATTCCTCTTTGCTTATAAACCTTGGTTTGTGTTAATCGTTCCTCGTCTGTGATTATCATTGGGTACATTCAGGCGGTCCCAGCGGCTAAGCTTAGCCACTCATCAGGGACTTTATTCTCGAAACCAAGGATTAGCGTTCTCATAAGAACGATTGCTCTGTCATTATCAGTGTTATGCCGGACAACAAAGACAGAAACTTCGTTTCAATGAGAACGCTTCTCCCCTGTTTCGACAATAAAGTTCCTGCTGAGTGGCTGAGCTTAGCCGCTGGGACCGCCTGAATGTACCCATTGGCTCGCTTTCTCCGTCTTTCTACAGTCTACTATATATTCCTTCTCTCTCATCTCTCGTGTAACGAAATTTGCCAAAACGTGACATTACGTTATGCGTTTTTCAAATCACTCTCCATATTCTTCCCTAAATATCAGACCGCCGCCTAGGAAGTTTCACTTCAAAAACTGATAAAAAGTTTGACATGTATACAGGGTGTCCCGGATAAGGATGCAGTCTCATCTCGGCAACCATAAGAGATATAGGGCTGGTTAAATTCGGAAAGAGTTGCGCATTACTGAGCTCAGTGGCGCCATGTTTTGATATTTCGTAAATTCCGAATTACATATTCCGAAGATATCCATGAAAAACCGAATTTTGCCGAAATGGATTTTATTTTTTTCTGACTTTATTTGAAATGATATCGCACAATAAACTTCACATTCTCATTGCTACTTTTTCTCCACTACATGATAATGTTATTAGATTTTTGATCAGACGTTTCGTTTCTTCGCGATCATCATCAACTTTGTTTTTTCAAATGCTCCTAATTCCAGGAATAATAATTTCCACTAGTGGTACCATTAACGGGCCTCCGCGATCTCCAGACATTACACCGATGGATTCTGATAAGTCAGTGAACTTAATTCTTAAGTATTTCTCAAAAGATAATAATAATAATAATTAGTCCTCGCAAATAAGGTGCGCAAATTTTTGTCTACCAATTTTTCCCAACTTATGAATGTATGAAAAAAGGCACTCAGAAAAATTGAAAAATTGATAAATCACCCCAAATTGCTTAACACGATTTTATCTCAGGAACTATAAGTGCAAATGAGCTGAAATTATCATGGATTGTAGTCCCTTGATGAGGATAAAATTCAGTGAAAGTTTTAGCTTTCTATCTATAATAGAAAAAAAGTCATGACCTTTCAAAATCTGAATCATAAGGTAGGTAGGTACCTTCTTACTAAAACAATGAAATTTCAAATTTTTTTTTGTCGATATTTTGTATCCTAATGGTCAACCAACATTCCCCAAACTCCATACACTAAATTATTCTCAGATTTGAAACCGAAATCTATTTTAGCAAAATTTGATTTTTTATAGATATCTTTGGAATTTCGGAAATATCAAAACACGATGCTACTGAGCTCAATAATGCGCAACTTTTGTCAAATTTAACCAATCCTGTATCTCTTATGGTTACGGAGATCCCTGTAGAGTGCATCCTTATCTGGGACATCCTGTATTTGTAACAAGAATTCATAATCCTCAATGAGCAAATTACAGAAATTATAGGATATCTATGGTAAAATTGGAAATATGATTTTTCAAAGTTTTTAGAAATTAAAACCAAAACAGGGGTGTCTTTTGAATTTTAAAAAACGATGAAATCCTCCTCTGAAAGAAGGGAATATAGAGCAGTATTTTGCCATCCAACTACCTGTCCTGGGCCCATTAGACTCTTTGTAAAGTGTGGAAGAAGTTTCAACTCCAAAGTTCTTCTAGTTCATGGTTTGCTGCAAATAAAACAAAACAATTTCTTTATAAATACAATTGTCAGTTTATTGTTTCTACACGTTTTTTTTTATTTGACTTATAAACGATTAAATTACAAAAGTTTAAATAAATCACAAACATTATCATTTTTAAAAAAACTACCATAGCTGCTTTAGAAAACTAAAAATCGGATAAAAATGAAAAAGTTGAGCGAAAATGGCAACTAGGTTGGGCAAAATCATAAATAATTGGTCCCATAACGAAAAGAAAACTTAGGTTTGTTCCAATCACAAACCTGCAATGTTTATGTAGCAAATAAAAAATCTATATGTTTTGATTTCTGTTATTTGTACTACATTAATTAGCAAAATTTAAACACCCTGTATGTCAACGTGCTTCAATAATATTTATATATTGTGCTAGTCACTCAAAATAAGTGAACAATTTCAAAAAAAAAATAATATATCACAAACTTCAAAATAAATTTGGCTAGAATTTAAAAAACGAACAAAAGGAACATAAATAAATAAATAAAAATGCATTTCAAATTATTTGAAACGCAACACATAAGTACAATAGTATGTACAATTTCTAGGATACATAATATTATTACATCGGGACACATCTAAAAATGGTTGCAAGTGTAACATAATTTATGGCTAACTAGATGGCATTTTAAAACACCAACTTCATCTAGAAATCTAAGATTACATTTCAAAAAACCTATTATTTAAATATTATAGAGTTTGAGGTTCATTAAACTATAATCGTTATTGCACGTTATGCAGTCGCAACAAAAATATTATTAGTCCAAACTAAAACTATTGGCATCACAGTTAAATCCAACTAACATTCAACTTTTTGTGTTTGTCTATGTACAAAAGTATACATTCTCACTTTTGTTTTTTTATTTTTTGAGTTAATATATGGCTTTAAATTTGGTAATCGATACCAAAAAACAATAAATTACCTACATAAGACTTGCCTCGAAGAAAAAAAAATCCAAAGCAAGTCCATTTCAAATTTAAAGGCCCTCTAAGCTACCTCATTTCCTTCTACTGGCTTTCTCAGCTTTGCGCATTTGCTTTTCCTTTTCCTTCCTATCCTTCTCCAGCTGTTTCCTTTCCTTTTCCGCTTGCGATTTCAACTCTTTGATTTTCCTCTTGAGCCTATTTTTATCGTCGCTAGTGATACCCAATATTTTAAAATCCGCCGACGTGAGCAACAGCAAAGCGCTGCCGTTGACTTGAAGTTCGGCGAACTTTTGCACGTGCTGCTCGAGACCGATTTGCAACAGCCACTGGCACACTTGGTCCTTGTTCCAGTCGTTGACTGGAATCGAGTGCCAAAAGTGCGAACCTCGTTTGTCACTGGCTATACTGCAAGATGAGAGACTCAGATCGGTGGTTGCCCATGAAGTGTCGTGGCGACTCGGCGATACTGAGCCTGAACTCAGACTGGAAGGCGATGGTGGTTCGGGTGAGGTGTTACCTTGGTGGTGCCAAGGCGTACTGCCTGGAGGCGATAAAGTAACGGGGACGACTTTTTTTACTGAAATAAAACATTATTTTATTGGTGTTGTATATCTCATTACCTTATTTAATATTGTGTTTCCTATTTATTATATTGTAGTTATATGTCATGTTGTCAGTTATGGTCAGAATAATTTGTATTGTTCGTCGTTTTTAATCTGACACTTTCCGTATGAGGAGCGAGGGGATGAAGCATATGGCAAAAACAGGTGTGATGTCAGGTGAACGCCAGCTAACATTCCTTCGGAGTATCAGATTAAAATTCACGGACTTTACTGAATTTAAGCTTATTAGAACCTTAATTCTGAAGATCTTTTACTACAATTAGATAAGCTAAATTGATCAAGGGACAAATTACTCAAGCCAGATCGATTAGAAATTGACACACATTCAAGCAATGCTAGCCAGTTATGGATCCATTGGGAACGTTTCAGAACTTTTTAGAAGCTGCGAAAATTTCAGAAAACAAGGACAAATTAAACTTTCTAGTAAACTATGTGAGTTCTTTAGTTTATCGGTCTATTAGTGAATGTAGTTCCTACATAGAAGCAGTTACCATACTCGAAAAGTTATATGTATAAACACAAAGTAAAATTTTTGCCCGTCATACTTTATTCACTAGAAAACAGCAAGTATATAAGTAAATCTATGGACTAATACTTACAAATTTTGATACAATTAAGTAAAGACTGTAATTTTAAAGCAGTCACTGCTGAAAAGATTTATTTATTCATGATCCTGCTACATCTCACATTAGGCAAAGACTTAGAAAATACGATTCTGAACCTAGAAAAAGCATATAAATCAGCCTATTGCTATCAAATCCAGACGGTTTTCTAATGATGACTAAGTTTATAGAAACAGAAATACAAAGATTATTGAGAGAAAACATCATTGAACCAAGTAATTCACCATGGAGAGCACAAGTTTAAGTGACAAACAACTTAAATCATAAGAAACGTAGGGTTGTTGATTATTTGGGAAGATGATAAAAACTTACAGAAATTCATGAATATTACAAGAAAGTATAATCTAACACTACATGATGGAAAATGTAAATTTTCAATGTTAACTATCAATATTCTAGGATATACAATAGAAGGAAAAACCATAAAACCTGATGCAGATAGGCCCTAAAGATGTTGCTTCACTCAAAAGAGTACAAGGTATGTTCGCACACTACTCAAAATGTATGTAATACAAATTTTCTAAGAAGATACATCCTTCGGATTTTGATTTCAAAATTTTCAAACTTGATTTTCTCGGAATCCGTAAGAGATTTTTGATCGAATTTTTTAGGGATTGTAGCCCTCGATAAGGGCTTTCAAGATATGTTTAATTGAAATCACTACGATCTACGGTTTTTGAGAAAATAACATTTTTTTTTTTGACTAAAATTCAACTTTGAGGTGCAATTTCTCAAAAACTATTTGAACAATCAAGCTCAATTTAGCAACATTTTATAGATAATTTAATGCTCTTTCCAACAATACATAATTTACTTCAATTTGCTCCAATTTTAAGGATAATATGAGCAATTATTCTAAAGCTTGTCAAGAATTGAAAAAAAATCAGAGCCAAAATTGCAATTTTCTTTGGGATTTTTTTGCCACTTGAAATTGCCATCTGGCAACGGTGTCAGAATTTTTTTCCACTAATTTTGACCCGTTCTATCGATTAAAAGCGTCAAAATTCGAAAAAAAAAATGAAAAACAAAATTTTATGAATTTTTGGCATTTTTCCCCTTTTGGATTTTGATTTCAAAATTTTCAAATTCGATTTTCTCGGAATCCGTAAAAGATTTTGGATCGAAATTTCTAGAAATTGTAGCCCTCGATAAGGGCTTTCAAATGGTGTTTGATTGAAATCACTACGATTTACGGTTTTTGAGAAAATAACATTTGAAATTTTCGACATTTTTTTGACTAAAATTCAACTTTGAGGTTCAATTTCTCAAAAACTATTAGAGCAATCCAGCTCAATCTAGCACCATTTCATAGAGAATTTAATGGTCTTTCCAACAATACATAATTTATTTCAATTTGCTCAAATTTTAAGGAAAATATGAGCAATTATTCTTAAGGTTGTCAAGATTTGAAAAAAATTTCAGAGCCAAAATTGCGATTTTCTTTTGGAATTTTTTGCAATTTAAAGTTGCCATCTGGCAACGATGTTAAAACTTTTGACCCGTTCTGTCGATTGAAAACGTCAAAATTCCAAAAAAATGAAAAACAAAAATTTTTGAATTTTTGGCATTTTTTCAAACCCTCTTTGGATTTTGATTTCAAAATTTTCAAACTCGATTTTCTCGGAATCCGTAAGGGATTTTGGATCGAAATTTTTAGAAATTGTAGCCCTCGGTAAGGGCTATAAAATGGTGTTTGATTAAAATCACTACGATTTACGGTTTTTGAGAAAATCAAGTTTAAAGTTTTTGACATTTTTTTGACTAAAATTCAACTTTGAGGTAAAATTTCTCAAAAACTATCCGGGTAATCAAACTCAAGTTAGCACCATTTTATAGAGAATTTAATGCTCTTTCCAACAATACATAATTTATTTCAATTTGCTTAAATTTTAAGGAAATTATGAGCAATTATTCCTAAGGTTGTCAAGATTTGAAAAAAAATTCAGAGCCAAAATTGCGATGTTCTTTTGGATTTTTTTGCAATTTAAAGTTGCCATCTGGCAACGATGTTAAAACTTTTTTTCACTAATTTTGACCCGTTCTGTCGATTGAAAACGTCAAAATTCCAAAAAAATGAAAAACAAAAATTTTTGAATTTTGGCATTTTTTCAAAGGATTTTGATTTCAAAATTTTCAAACTCGATTTTCTCGGAATCCGTAAGGGATTTTGGATCGAAATTTTTAGAAATTGTAGCCCTCGGTAAGGGCTATCAAATGGTGTTTGATTGAAATCACTACGATTTACGGTTTTTGAGCAAATAAAATTTGAAGTTTTTCACATTTTTCAGCTTTGAGGTTCAATTTCTCAAAAACTATGCGAGCAATCGTGCTCAATCTAGCACCATTTTATAGAGAATTCAATGCTCTTTTCAACAATACATAATTTATTTCAATTTGCTCAAGTTTTAAGGAAGATATGAGCGATTATTCTTAAGCTTGTCAAGATTTGAAAAAAAATCAGAGCCAAAATTGCAATTTTCTTTGGGATTTTTTTACCATTTGAAATTGCCATCTGGCAACGATGTTAAAACTTTTTTTCACTAATTTTGACCCGTTCTGTCGATTGAAAACGTCAAAATTCCAAAAAAATGAAAAACAAAATTTTTTGATTTTTTGGCATTTTTTCAAAGGATTTTGATTTCAAAATTTTCAAACTCGATTTTCTCGGAATCCGTAAGGGATTTTGGATCGAAATTTTTTGAAATTGTAGCCCTCGGTAAGAGCTTGCAGATGGTGTTTGACTGAAATTACTACAATTTACGGTTTTTAAGAAAATAAAATTTGAAATTTTTGAAATTTTTTTGACTAAAATTCAACTTTGACGGTCAATTTCTCAAAAACTATTTGAGCAATCAAGCTCAATTTAGCAACATTTTATAGAGAATTTAATGATATTTCCAACAATACATAATTTATTTCAATTTGCTCCAATTTTAAGGATAATATGAGCAATTATTCTAAAGCTTGTCAAGAATTGAAAAAAAATCAGATCCAAAATTGCAATTTTCTTTGGGATTTTTTTGTCATTTGAAATTGCCATCTGGCAACAATGTTAGATTTTTTTCCACTAATTTCGACCCGTTCTATCGATTGGAAGCGTCAGAATTCGAAAAACATGAAAAACAAAATTTTATGAATTTTTGGCATTTTTCCAAAGGGTAATCCCTTTCGATTTCAAAATTTTCAAACTCGGTTTTCTCGGAATCCGTAAAAGATTTTGGATCGAAATTTTTAGAAATTGTAACCCTCGATAAGGGCTTTCAAATGGTGTTTGATTGAAATTACTACGATTTACGGTTTTTGAGAAAATAACATTTCAAATTTTCGACATTTTTTTGACTAAAATTCAACTTTGAGGGTCAATTTCTCAAAAACTATTTGAGCAATCAAGCTCAATTTAGCAACGTTTTATAGAGAATTTAATGCTCTTTCCAACAATACATGATTTAGTTCAATTTGCTCCAATTTCAAGGATAATATGAGCAATTATTCTAAAGCTTGTCAAGATTTGAAAAAAAAACAGAGCCAAAATTGCAATTTTCTTTGGGATTTTTTTGCCATTTGAAATTGCCATCTGGCAACGATGTTAGAATTTTTTTTCCACTAATTTCGACCCGTTCTATCGATTGAAAGCGTCAGAATTCGAAAAAAAATGAAAAACAAAATTTTATGAATTTTTGGCATTTTTCCCTTTCGATTTCAAAATTTTCAAACTCGGTTTTTTCGGAATCCGTAAGGGATTTTGGATCGAAATCTTTAGAAATTGTAGCCCTCGATAAGGGCTTTCAAATGGTGTTTGATTAAA